>JAKSZT010054350.1:6765414-6933913 GCA_026826555.1 Tolypeutes matacus
CTGTGCTTCCTGGATCTGCACATCCATCTCTCTCAATAGAGTTGGGAAGTTTTCAGCCATAACTTCCTTCAACACTCCTTCTGTTCCCTTTCCCTTCTCTTCTCCTTCTGGGATGCCCATAATGCGTATATTTGTGCGTCTTGCATTATCGGTTAATTCCCTGAGACCATACTGGATTTTTTCTATCTTTTTGTCTATCTTTTCTACAATCTCTTTGATTTCAACTGTATTGTCTTCCATATCACTAACTCTTTCCTCTGCCTGTTCAATTCTGCTGCCATGTGAGTCCAGCGTCTTTTTCATTTCTTGACTTGTGTCTTTGTTCGCCATCATATCCATCACCTTTTTAGGTGTGTTAGCTATTTCTTCAGTATGTTCTCCCAGTGTCTTCTTTATATCCTTAATCTCTTCCTTCAGTTCTTTAAGTTGGTCCATGATATTTGTTTGGATAGCTTTGATTAGTTGTTCGATGTACTGCATTGCTTCCTGGTTTTTATTTTGTGCCCTGGACTGGTCCATGTTTTCCAGTTTCTCAGAGTCATTTGTATTTTTCTGTTGCCCTCTGGTCATCATATTATCTTGATGGGTTTGTTCAGTTGATTAGCTTTTCTCTATGCTCTAGAATTCTATTTAGCTGTTGGTTGTGCGTGTTAGTTAAGTTTTCTCTTTGGCAGTTTTTCTTCTTATTTTATTTCCTTGCTTCTTTCTATGTTCCCTTGAAGGCAAAAGGTTAGGGCCAGAGGAATCAAAAGATGTAAGGAAGGCAGAAGGATAATAGAAAAATTGATAAAAGTTAGAAGAGGGGCACAATGAGACTTAATGAGATGAATATTTAACTTGAGTAGGCAGTGTAGAGTACTAGGAAAAAATATGGAGTTCCTACAATGGACTGGGAAAACAAATGGAGGAATATATATATATATATATATATAGTGATTTAGAAGGCTAGAATTATGAGGAGGGAGAGAAATAGTAGAGAAAGGTCTGAAAGGAAAAAGTTAATACTAATAAAAAAAAAAGAGAAAAAAAAAGAAGAAGAAAACAAAATAGTTGGGATTGAAATTGACACCCTTAAGTTGTGGGCCTATGAAAAAATGTTGTCTCTGAGAGCCACAACAGAAAACAGAAGGCAGAAACATGCAGGAAGGATAAGCGATAGTTTGTAATACAGAATCAATATATGCAGCGAGTGGGAAATTACTGAATAAGAAGCCCAGCAAAGAAGTGACCAGCTGGCAGCACCTATTTAAAAAAAAAAAATAGAAGGAAAAAGGAAGGGGGGAGGAAAATGGGAATAATAGCAATAGACCAGAAAGTAACAGAGAGAAACCAAAGATCCACACAGGCAAGCAGTCAAACAGAGCTAGGGTGGTCAATGATTCCCCTAGCGTCCACGTGGATCCTTCCTGCCTACTTGTGTTTATCAATGAATTTCCCCACAGGGTTCTATATGCAGGTCCTGAAGCAGCTTTTAGCTATTAAACTAAATTAAAAAGAATTTATTTTTCATTTGTTGAGGTGACCTCACTTTTTTTTTTTTTTTTTTTTTAGCCAAATGCAGGACCCAAAATAATTCCTCTTCTAGACCAACCCCCTTACGGAAGGGACCCTAGCTAGGCCCGTGGAGATTAATGAAGCACGTCCCAGTTTCCGGACTCCCCAGGTTAGCTGAAGCTTGATGTTAGTCAGTGAGGAGTGCTAAAGATGGCGGATTCCTCCCCTTCTGACACCGAATTCCAGCGTCACCGGGCTGCTCAGTAAATCAGTTTGAGTGCAGATTCCCGTCTGCTCTCAGCCTAATGCTGCTTCAGGTCGGCTTATCTGCTCCCCAAAGCTATGGGGCAGTGCAGGCAGCCAGATCGATGTCTAAAAATATAAAATACCCTTCCCTGTCTTCCAACCGAACCCTCCCTTCTTTGGGAAGTGTCCCTTCCTCCTGGCTCCGCAGTGGCCCGGGTCTTATCCCTGGGTGGCTAGGGAAATCAGCTGCGTTGCCCGACTAAAATCCCCCCTCTGGTTCACTGGGTGCTGATTAGGTCGTTTGCTCTATTCACACAAGGTCCAAGGGGCGCCAGGCAGCCAGATCCCCAGAAAATAAAACTTTTTCGCCCCGCCCGCGGCTCCAAATGGCCGTTTCATTTTTTTTTCCCTAACCGCGGGGCTCAGCTGCCTGTGCCAACCTCCACCGGCAGCCTCAAAACTCACGAATCTCCACCGTTTGGTCCACGCCGCCGATCCGCGCAGATAGATGTCCCAAGCCTCTCACTCCACGCGTGCACAGCACAGACCCCCGGGCAGGACCCCGTCCCCAATCCGCCTTGCTCTGGGAGCTTGCAGTGTGTGCCCTCTTACACTAACGCCATCTTGGCCGCCTCTCCAATATGTTTTTATATAATGCTATTTTAGTAGTTATTTTTACATTGAGACTTGTAAAAGTAGTTAAATCTCACTTTTATTAATACCAATTCTTTTTCAATTGATTCTTTCAGGTTTTTGCATTAGAGAGTAACTCAGAGCTGTAAACAGTGGCCATACCATAAAAGGGACTTTGGTTTTAGATATATAAATACAACAGGAAGTGACAGCAAGTGTTTTATAATTGACTTAAAAACCACCAGGACTGCCAAGTAAGAAAGAATTGTGATATAGAAATGGGGAGACAAAATTTGGGGCTTACTGTAATGGTCAGGTAAGAGATAATGGGCTATTATGGTTGCAGGTAGAACTGCCAGAACTTGCATTTGATAGGAGGATAAAGAAAATATTTTTTGCTTAAGCTAGTGGCTAGATATGGTTATTTCCTGACTTGTGGAAGACTGGTAAAGGAACAGTATTTGGTGTGTGTTTTGGGAGAGAATTCAATTTTGGAAATATTAAATTTGAGAAGACTATGAAAAATCCAACTGGAGATATAATATGTAACATCTGCAAACAATAACTTTTCCTCCCCTTTTTCAATATTCATAGTATTTATATCTGTTTGGAGTCCTAATTGAAAGGTTAAAATTGATAGAAAAATGTTAATAATATTGGTAACAGTAGGCATTTGTTTATTATGCTGCATAATTATTAACATATTGCTGGTTATTGATTTCAGGCAGAATCATGTCAACAGAGTGAAGACGTATTCTACATCACTGCTTAAAATAAAAAAACACTTTAAGTAGATCATGTGGATTATATATTTAGCACCCCCCAAAATAATAATGTGATTTTTCTTTTTGACTTAGAAATGAGCAAAAACTTTTTCATTTTTCCTTAAAAGTTAATATTATTGATTAATGCATTTCCTAATAAATCATATTTGAATTTTGGGGATAAACTCTATATATTTAAATTAATTTTTTTCAGTTAGGCTTTACCATAAATATTTATAACTGAAAAATAAGTTATATTTTTGCATGTACTGACATCAGGTTCAAGTAGATTTGATGAAATCATTTTAAAAAAGTGAGGCTAAGGGAGTTATCATCCAACCTGGAGCAGTTTTTGGCCACCCCAGAGACTGGTTGCTATGGGACTTCTTCACCTGCTCTTTTGGACTCTTTGTGCTATATAAGTGACCAGATTTGCCCTTTATGGATTCTTTATTCTGTACAACAAAAGGATCACTTGTTGAACGTTTCTGTTGCACCCTGAAACCCGTGTTCCCACACACATCGGCACACTGTTGTCGCCCACAGTCCCAGTGGACAAGCTGTACCATAACTCTATCATACACAATAGGCATCAACAATATCCTCCCCTCCATGTATGTGCTTCAAAAGGTAGAGACTATTTCCCCTCTCATTTAATTTGAGCTGGGCTTTGTCTTGCTTTGACCAATACAGTTTGGCAGAAGTGACACTTATAAGACCTGTTAGCTTCTGTTTTTGCTTTCTTGCTACTCTGAGCGTCCATGTAGAAAAGCCCAACCTAACTCTTTAGAGAAAGAGGCCTTGGAACATAAGAAGCCACCTAAAGAGAACTCCCACATGGGAAAAGACAAAGAAACCAGGGTGACAAGCAACATCAAAGTCCTAGACATGTGAATGAGGCCATCTTGAATACTTGATCTACAATTGAGCCATCACAGCCGGTAACACATGGGAGAAAAGCTGCCCCTGTTGAGCCCTGACGCAATTCTTTACTGTGAAACAATAGAATGACTGTTTTTTAAGCTAATAAGTAGAAGCGTGATTTTTTAGGCAGTTATAAATAAGTGAAATTATGTATGTTTAGATCAAATTTTTCCCAATTTATAATCTTGAAGATTAATTTTGTATATACCTAATTAGACATGAATTAACCTCTTAGAAAGAGATTTTACAGACCATATAATGCCTATTTTAGTATTGTAATACTAATTTTAGTATTTAAACAAATTTAAATATTTAAATGGAAATACCATATTTTTAAATAAAATGCTTGTGTTGAATATAAGCAGGATCTGATGTTTACCTTTAGAAATATCTTTAGAAAATCTTTAGAAAATGGACGTATATGATGAATTATTTATTTTCATTTCAAGAGCATCATGGAGTTTTAAATATTAGTTTTAAAAGTAGAAATTATGTTCTTACTCTTTTGATTTTAATCTATCTTCCCACAAATTTATTTTCATTGATTTATATAATACTTTCATCAATTTTCTTGCTCTTCTCAAAAGTCTTTAATGCATACTTTCTCTGCCTTTCATATACTTTACTTCTATATAGTACACATAAATCAGCATATGTAGTCTTGGTACAATTGGTACACACTGCATATCTATATCTGATACATCTGTATCTATCTCTATATCTCTATCTCTATCTCTATATCTCTATCTCTATCTCTATATCTATATCTATATCATCTATATCTATATATCATCTATCTACTTTTTACATTGATTGACTAGTGGGTATCTCAAATAAGGAAAATTTATATGCTTTCACCTATTTATAAAACAATTATCAAATAGTATTGAAAATAGACTAGAATGTAATAAATGTTATCATCATTCATTGATCCCTCTTGAGTGATACAGTTATATATCTTCCCGAGCTGATGGGTCTGCCCCATGCTGAGAATATTGCTGGGAGTAGAGCCCCCAGTTGACCTGTGACAAACATGAAGAAATAAACCTTTGTGTTACATGGGCCACTAAAATTTTGTGGTTTCTGTTCCCACAGAAGAAACCAGCCTCTCCTAACTAAGACATTTGGATATATATCAAACATTGCTTTTATGAACTCAATTTAGACAAGGTGGGTGTGCTTCATATGTGAAGCTATCAGATTTGAATCACTGAATTTGATTTTCTTTCTTGCAACTAATGAAAATGCCATGGAAGCTTGTGAATACCAAGTTATGAAGAAATCTTTACTTAGTGGTTTCACATCACAAGGGAGATGACCAGAAAAACAATTGTAAAGTGGCTTAAGGGATAAGTTCATTTTTTTCTGATGGGAAAAGTAAAGCAGGTCTACAAAGAAAAAAAAAAAATGGGGCAATATTAAAAGTTTCCAATTAAAGCTAGCAATGAATCTAGATGAAATCTTTCAGACTAAAAAGTAACCCTTTCTCATGATTTTGGAATTTTAATTATAATGATGAGAGTATTATCCACGAATGGAAACAGATTCCACAAAGAGGAGAGATTGATTGTATGTTACTTTAGATGCTTTTAAAAACATGTCATGTGGTTTCTATCTATTTTGGTAGCCACTTAGATGCTCTATTAAATTTTCACAAAATCTTAGCAGACCTACTATACTTTGAAGTACAGTTTTGGTTTGAAATTGCTTATTTTTCTGCTGCTTCTGGTGTTCTTTGTCTATTGTTCCTTTGGCCTTACACTAATTCAATGACAACAAAATGTTAAAGACATAACCATAAAATTGTCTCTGCTTCTATAATTCTAGTTTATAGTGAGGGAATTTTGTTGTAAATAAAAGCTGAGTCAAGTCTAATAAATAAGAATGGCAGGTCAATGCAAAGGCTGTGTGTCAAATGAAATTTTTGTCTGGCAATGATTTCTTTTCCTTTTTGTTTAATGCTGAAGGACCATTATAGTGTCTCTCCTGCAGCTAAATAAGCAGTTATGTGTTTGTTTCATGTTTTAAAAAATCTCCAAAGGCCCTACTTTTAAATGAAGTCTAAATAGTATATGAAAATCACTAATCAAGGGAAAATGCATAATATGGTTTACTCTCCTGGGGCATAAACTGGGCAAACCCACACTGTGCAAAAGTAATTTATTCTTATATCTCTTTCAAAAATTATACAGTAATCCATAAACTCAGAGTCTTTGAATAGGAAGAGGCATATTCCTGTTGAGATGCTTAATTTGCATATCACTGGCAAAGTAGTGTGTTGATAAGGGCAGCACAGGTGCTAGGGTGATTTCCGGATGAAGGTTTCACCTGTGAAATGACAAAAATCGACTCTTTGCATGTCTATCTCCCTGCTGCTGGTAACTAAGCAATACTGTTACTTGGCTGATTTCCTAATAAACTACAGGTGGGTGGGTGTTGAGGTTGTGCCATTACAAATCATCATCTGTTAGATCAAAGTGCGGAGGGAAGAACTGCAGGTGTGCAGTATTAATAGCTACATTTATCTCTCCAGTCACTTAATAATTGCTTCTGGTGTGGCTTCCTTGTAGCAGAGCATTTCACGGACTCCAAAAGCATTTTGATGAAGCTTAATATATTCTGGCAAAGCTCTCATGTGTTGAGTGTAGAGTGTGTGTGTTTCATTTCCTAATAAGGCACTGGTATAGCAAACAGATATAGGGGATCACTTGTAGGTTAGTCACTCATGTTGGCTTTTATGAGAGTAAATAGTAGAGTTCACCTTTACTAGCATGTTCATCATATTTTTACATCTTTTCAATATTTAACAGTAATGACATTTATCAAGTGTCTTCTGTATGCCAGACAGATACTAATTTAGGCCTTTATATACAGAGAGTTCTCAAATAAAAATATAGATTATTGTATAATTACAATTAATATTACCATAGGTTATAATTTAAACAAATATTTAAGAATAATAGGCAATATTAAATGTTTTCCTTTTCCTTCTTGAGAGCCTAAAAATTCTATTAGATTGTCATCTTGGGTGAGGAAATCCTTTTATAATAATAGGAAAATAGAAGATTGAAGGCAGGATCCAATTTCGGAATTTTCTGGTAATTTTCTGGTTCTATGTGTGATGATATTTTGATAGCTGAACTTCCAATGCATGCTATGATTCTGATATAAAACTTGGATTGTGTGTGTGTTTGTGTGTGTTTTTTTATTTTATAAATACAATAATCAATAAATAATTAGAAGGCCTGGGAGAGGAGAACAGGACAGAGAAACACTGTGAATGTTATTTGCATTGTCTGTGATTCTTGCACACTATCATAGACACATACTGTGGAAATCGTGCTTTCAGGCTCTTTTCTTTCCAGACAGTCCTGGTAACCTATGTATGTATAATTATTCCTCAGATAATAGGTTTATTGGCTTTGAAAATGTTACTACATTAGTCTTATTCTAACATTCTAATATTCAAATATTAGGACATATGGAATTGAAAATAGAAAATAATCAACATTCTATGGTTTGGAGTTTATAACATGTATTAAAATAAATACAAAGCAGTTTTTTCCTTTGAAATTATTCTTCTTGTTTGGAGTGATTGGATAATTTCCTAAAATGTGTAAAACAAAAAATCTTTAAAAATTTTGCAAAATGTCACTTTCTCTTGTTCTTGTAAGTCTAAATATTCTAATGTAAAGTTGGTGGTTTAATTTCAGTACATTCTTAGAAAATAAGTAGTCATTTTTCCCATATATTCAAGTGAGAAATTTTGACCCCATAGCAAGTGAAAACTGATATACTTCCTTGCACAAAAAATTTTTTTACTTCATCCTTATTTTTAGTGTATTTCCAAATTTGTCTCTCTCTTTGTTTCCCAATGATCCAAACCCTAAACCCACAACCACATTCTAAGATGTCCAACAAGAAATACACCCAGAGAGTCACTGTCTTCCGAATTTAGTTGCAGTATCTGTCATCAAAGAACAGAGGTGCCTATCGCAGATATTGTTTGCTATCCACTCAAGTTCACTTTCTTTCCATAACAGTACGATTGTAGCTGAGCTCCTGGCTAAAATACATTTTCAGGCTCTCTTGAAGTTAAGTGTGTCCATGTGACTAGATTTCTTCAATAGGATCTGAGAGGAGGAAATAAAGTCATTTCTAGGACAAGGTTTTTCAGATGGATGTTTGCTTCCTCCATGCTCCCTCTCTTCCTTTACTGCCTGGATGAAGATGGTAATAATGCAATAGAAATTAGAGGGGAGCTACAAGATGTAAGGGGCCTGAATCACTGAGTATTAATATTCATGAATTCCTCCTGCCTACCAGAATCAAACACCGTAACTGTTACATGAAAAGGAAAAAAAAAAAAAAAAAAAAAAAAAAACAACAGCCAAACATCTATTTTACTTCAGTAACATATATTTATGAGTTTATTTATTAGATCAGTTTAAAATAAAATAAGCAATACAAGGACTAGATGTGAAACATAGGATAAAATGATGAAGCTTTCTTTAGGTCAGTTATTAATTTCAATCCACAAATTGTAGTTTTTTAGAGCATTATGTTGAAAAGAGTTTGAGAACAACTTGGGATTCATTACTGCAGAGTGCTAGGATCAATCAACATGGTTGTCATGGGCCAACGAGCATAGGACACTGGCAAGTGTTTCATATATTTGCCAAACCTGATTTAGATAAACCATGTTACAAAATTATCTATGAAATCTATCAAAGACTAGGAAATTTAATTTATTCAAGGTTCATAATAATGTGCTATAGGCTTTGAAGAAACCTGTATAACATAGAAAGTTAATGGGGAAAAATGGATTGAGTTTAGCACATCATTATCAATTACCAACCACACCCTGGGAATGAGAGGATAGCTTCATGTTTAGGGGAGAGCACTCAGTGGATGTTTAAGATGTGAGACCTTTTATGAGGACAAGATAAAAGGAGATAATTGGAGAGTAGAGGTAAGAATAGTTGGCATTCAGGGGAGGGGAGATTCATCCAGATGGTTAGGGTGTAGGAGTTTAGGAAAACTACCAAGATTAGCACTCTTGCACCTCATGGAATCCAGCTGAGAGGTGACAGGGCTATAAAATGCATCCAAGGGAGTCTGGACAGAAGGTGTTGATACTCTCGGATTCAGCAAATACCCATGTTGTTCAAGCTTGCCATTTGCAGCAGAACTGCCTGACTTCAAATGGACCTCGAAGTCAAGGGCAATGGACATTACAGAGGATCTCATGTTGTACTAAATGCTAAAGGTCCTTTCCTCGTTTATTTTTATATTACAAATGTTTATTTAGATATCTATGCCACTTTACTAAGAAGGAAGGAGGAGCAGGCTTAAAGCTTGCCTGAGATCAACACTCTCACCACCTTGAAGAATGGGAGTTAGGAGATAACTTTTTTAGATTGAGAAAAGTCAGACTGTGGAGAGAAATTTACTCTTGACACACATAAACAATGTAGGATCACTGAATTCATGATATAGTTTCCTCCAAAGCACAAATTGCAGTATTAAAGGAGATAAGTGAATGCTATAAAAAGTTCTAGATTGACCATCTTTGTTTTCACATTATATATATATCACTATATTTAATGATTTTTTAACAAAGAAACATTTTTCATAGCCAATTGGAAAAATAGGGAACACCCTATCCACAGACAGAAAATTACCCCAATGCTTAATCCCAGAAATATGTCCTTTTAACATTGGAACAGACATTTTAATATGAATGTGGATGCTGGCTCTTAAATGCAAAAAAAATTGAATTAAAAAAAAAACATAAAATGTTCAAACCAGAGCTGCATAGGTAAAGAAAAAACAGTTATCAACTGATATTACTCTGATTCTTATTTACTTATTTATTGTTATCTTTATTTGGGTTAGCTGCAATAGAAATGAGAAAATAAAGGATTGGCAATGGAAGTCCCCAAAACATTTTTTCTAACACATAGGACTCAAAAATGGGCTAAATCTCTTTATCATTTATGAATTTAATACTAATTGGGACGTGGAACATAAGGCAGTTTTGCAAAATATTCAGATTGTTTCCACAGAGCCACATTCAAAGGCAATGCTTGCTTCTTGCCTCCCATCAATCATTGATGAATCAATCAGTCAGTCTCTATGAGTGTCCTCCTCAGAACACATGCTAAGGATGTAAGGAGTTGCAAAAGAACAACCTCTGTCCTCAAACAGCTCACACTCTCATGACAGGAGACCAGGCACTATAGAAAGCTAACACGGGTACATTCATAATTATAGATAGAGTGACATGGCATTACCTAATGTAGCCAATTATATAAAAGCAAGCAAACCAAACAAACAAAGCTCTGAAAAGCCAGAATATATGCTGTAAAGTTTTGGACAAATGCAGATGAAAGCTAATAAACATGTCTATTCAAATGTTTTCCTAGGGACAATTTACTCTTATTTTTGTGCCATTCTAATAAGAACGGTTTTCTGTTTTCCCCAAGCACAGCATATTGGAAACAACATATTTCCTCCTGAGATACAGAGAGATACAGAGAGGCCCAGTGAATAAAGGGTATATTAACTGACAACCTGGGGAAGACAAATAAAATGAGAACAAATCATCTCACTACAATTTTGGCCTCCAAATTTTTTTTTTTTTTTTTCATTTTAAAGACAATTTTTTGAAGAATATCACTTATACATGAATAGTAAGTGTATAGCAAAATCTGTGAACTTACAAAACAAATATGCATAAGATCATACAGGGTTCCTATACATCTTCCATCACAAACACCTTGCATTGCTGTGAAACATTTGGAACAAATTATGAAAGAGCAAAGTCAAAGTATTACTACTAACTATAGTCCATATCTTTGGTGTATTTTCCCCAGTCCATTGTATTATTTTTTTGTTCATAAACCATACAATTTATCTAAAGTATACAATCAGTGGCATTTGGTATAAACACTGAGTTGTGCATTTATCACTTTAATCAATATTAGAGCATTTTCATTACTCCAAAAAACAAAAACAAAAACAAAAACAAAAACAAAACCACTATCATACCCATATGTTAGTACTACTGATTAAAATCCTATGATGTGCTTTCACCATTTCTATTCATTACCAAACTCTTAAAAACAACTTTTTACCAATTCTGCACAGATTAAACTTTCCACAGACTAAACTCTGCACAGATTAGAGCTTTCCATGCTCTAACCACATTCTTTTATCTGGTGACTCCATATTTGTCCTTTTGATCCTGGCTTGCTTCATTCAACATAAGTCCTCCAGGTACATGCATGTTGTGATATGCTTCATTGACTTAATTTCCTAAAGCTGAATAATATTCTACAGTAGCTGTACCAGTCTACATTCCCACCAGCAGTGACTAAGCATTCCCTATCCCTCCACATTCTCTCCAACACTTGTAATAGTCTGTCTTGTTAATAGTGGCCATTCTAGTAGGTGAGAAATGATATCTCATTGTAGCTTTGATTTGCAATTCCTTAATAGCCAGTGATGCTGAGCATTTTTTTCATGTGTCCTTTTGCCATTTGTACTTCTTCTTTAGAAAAATGTCTCTTCGGGTCTTTTGCCCATTTTTAGATCAGGTTATTTATCTTTTTTTATTGTTGAGTTGTAGGAGCTCTTTATTTATCATGGATATTAGACCTTTGTCAGATGTGTGATTTCTAAATATTTTCTCACATTCAGTAGGCTGATTTTTACCCTCTTCACAAAATCCTTTGAGAAGTCTTTAATTTTGAGAAGGTCCCATTTATCTATTTTTTTCTTTTGTTGTTGGTGCTTTGTGTGTATGGTTTAAGAGACCCTCATCTACCAAAAGGTCTTTTAGATGTTTCCCTACATCACCTTCTAGGAGTTTTATGGTCCCGAATTTTATGTTTAGGTCTTTGATCCATTTTGAGGTGATTCTTGTATATTAAGTGAGATAGGGGTCCTCTTTAATTCTTTGGTTTATGGTTATCCAGTTCTTCAGCACCATTTATTGAGGAGACCATTCTGTCCCAGAAAAGTGGACTTCATAGACATCAAAAATCATTGACCATAAAAGTAGGATCTATTTTTGAACTGTCAATTATATTCCATTGAGCAATGTGGCTATCTTTATGCCAGCATCATGCTGTTTTGACCACCGTAGCTTTATAACACTCTTCAAGGTCAGGGAGCATGAGTCCCCGGACCTGCTCTTCTTTTTTAAGGATGTTTTTGGCTACTTGGGACCCCTTTCTTTTCCAGATAAATTTGGTAATTGAGCTTTCTATTTCTGTAAATAGGCTATTGGAATTTTTATTGGTATTGCATTGAATCTGTAAATCAATTTGGGTAGAGTTGACATCTTCCCAATGTTTAGTCTCCAATCCATGAACACAGAATATCCTTCCACTAGTTTAGATCTTCTTTGATTTTTTTTAAAGCAGCATTTTGTAGTTTTCTGAATACAGGTCCTTTACATTCCTAGTTAAATTAATTCCTAGGTATTTGAGTCTTTTGTTGCTATTATAAATGTAATTTTTTTTCATGATTCCCTCCTCAGCTTGATCATTATCAGTGTATAAAAATACTACAGATTTTTTTGTGTTGATCTTGTATCCAGCCACTTTGCTGAACTGATTTATTAGCTCTAGTAGCCTTGTTGTATATATTTCAGGCTTTTCTAAATATAGGATCATGCCATCTGTGAATAGTGAAAATTTTACTTCCTCTTTTCCAGTTTGTATGCCTTTTATTTCTTTTTCTTACCTAATTACTTGAGCTAGAATTTCTAGCACAATGTTGAATAACAGTGGTGAGAGTGGGCATCCTTGTCTTTTTTCCTGATATTAGGGGGAAAACTGTCAACCTCTTCCTATTGAGAGCAATGTTGGTGGTGTGATTGTCACATATGCCCTTTATTATGTTGAGAAACTTTCTTTCTATATCTATCTTTTGAAGGATTTTTATCAAGAAAGGATGCTGGATTTTATCAAATGACTTTTTTGCATCAATTGAGATGATAATATGTTTTTTTCCCTTCAATTTGTCAATGTGGTATGTTATATTAACTGATTTTCTTATATTGAAGCACACTTGCAAACTAGGAGTAAAACTCACTTGATCGTGATGTATAATTATTTTTTATGCTATTGGATTCTATTTGCAAGTATTTTGTTGAGAATTTTTGCATCAATGTTCATTAGAATATTGGTTTGTAATTTTCTTTTTCTTATAGTATCTTTATCTGACTTTGATATATGGGTGATATTGGCATCATAAAATGTATTTGGCAATTTTCCCTCCTTTTCATTTTTTGAAGAGTTTACACAGGATTGGTACTAATTCTCAAATGTTTGTTAGAATTCACCTGTGAACCATCTGGTCCTGGACTTTTCTTTGTTGGAAGATTTTTGATGACTGATTCAATCTCTTTGCTTGTGATTGGTTTGTTGAGTTCCTGTATTTCTTGTAGAGTTAATGTAGGTTGTGCATTTCTAAGAATTTGTCCATTTCATCTAGGTTGTCTAATTTGTTGGCATACAGTTGCTGATAATATTCTCTTATGATCCTTTTTATTTCTGTGGAGTCAGTCATAATGCTCCCCTCTTTAATTCCTGATTTTATTTATTTTCATCTTTTTTTCTTTGATTTTTTAAAAATATATTTTTATTATTTTTATTTTTAAAGAAGCTTTAGATTACATAAATGTTACATCAAAAATATAAGGGATTCCCATATACCCTACTTTCTCTACCTCCCACACTTTCCAAGCCATATTATCTCCAAATGTGGTCATTTATACCTTACCCTCTCTGAGCATAGGGATGGCAGCCAGGCTCTCCACAAAAACCAGGACACAGGCCTTACCCTTTCTCTCAGAGCATTGGGGTGGTGACCAGGCTCTCTAACCAACAGACGGTGGCCAGTCTCTCCATGATTGTCAGGGCACAGGCTCCACCTTCTCTGAGCATTGGATACAGCAGCACACTTTCTGAACAATAGGGCACAAGGCCCACCCCACCCAAGCACAGGGGCAGGTGACTTTCCCCCTCCAAATACAGGGGTGAACCTGCCCTTTCCACACACTTGGGCAGGACCACTGTCTTGGCCCAAGGAGATCTTTTCAATCCAAACCTCAGCATCCATGGCTCTGTCCTTGAAGTCATTTTCCCTTCAATTTGTCTCTTCTCTGTCCCTTTCAGTAAGGCTGGCTGAGGTTCTGTTCATATCAATTTTGCAAAAATCTTGTCAGCATGACATGTAGCTCACAGGGATCGAAACCATCAGACTGAAAGACTTTGCACACAGCCTTGCTGGGTAACTGCACCACCAATCCTGACTTCCACCAAAACGACTGGATCCATGTTCAACCACACTCTCTTTAGCAAAGGTTTGTTTAGCTAAATCCTTACATGAAGATCTGTCCTATGAGAACCCACAGAACCTATTTCCAAAAGCTCAGGGAGATCCCTTATAGAGCTGTTTTTGCCCTACTTAAGAGTTCCGTTTTCTGTCCTTTCATATTTTACTCTAAGCTGCAAGTAGAAACCAGGCTGTATCTTGCACATTTAGCTTGGAAAACTCCTCAGGTGAATATTTAAGTTCATTACTTTCAACTTCTTACTTCTATCCAGTATCAGAACTCAATTTCTCCAAGTTTCCTGCCACTTTAAAATAAGGATCACTTTTCCTCTAGTTTCCAGTAACACATTCATTATTTCCTTCTAAGATCTCATCAGAAGTAACTTTAGCATCCATATTTCTACCATCAGTCTCTTCAAAGCAATTAACACATCACAAGCACATCACAGTTCTTCCAGCCTTTACCAATTCCAAGGCTGTTTACACATTTTAGATGATTCCTATGACAGCATCCCACTTTCAGGTACCCAAAACTGTTTTAGTTTCCTGTCTGATAAAACACATATCATGCAATGGATTGTCTTAAACAATGGTAATTTATTGGTGTATGGTTTTGATTCTAGGAGAAGTCCCAAATCAAGGTATCAACAAGGTAATATTAGCTTCTTGCTTCCATTGACCTGCAGCTTCCAGCTACTTCTTGTGGCTTTCTCTCTCTCTAGGACTTTCCCTACAAGGCCTTCAGGAATAAGATTAAGACCCATCCTGATTGAGTTGGGCTCACCTAAACTGAAGTAACCTCATGAAAAATCCCTATTTACAATGAATTCACACCCACAGGGATGGATTAAGTTTAAGAAAATGTTTTTCGGGGTACACAGTTAAAATTCCTCCACAGTGGTCCAATACCTTGGAAATCTGAGAAGTCCCCCTCTTAGAGTTAATAATCTCTGGAAATTTTACTTGGCTCTTCCCACTATCTCTTAGAGCCATGGTTTGCAAAGTGTAGTCCCCAGATTAGCTGCAAATCCAGTACCTGGGAATTTAGAAATGCAAATTCTCAGGCATCTCCCCAGATCTACTGGATCAAAAATTCTGAGAGGGCAGGGCCCAGTAATGTATGTTTAATGAGCCCTTGCTACTTTTAATGCATATTCAAGTTTGATAACCCCTGCTCATAGCCTATCACCTCCACTTGCACCAATGCACTTTATTCCATAGACACTCACCCAGTGCCCACTAGCTTTTAATCTTCCCTTGTTTGCATATTAAGCCTGCACTGAAATTCCAATGTAATCATTATTAGATTTTTACAATATAATCCCTTCATATTGTTTTACCTTTGTTTCTTATCAAACTGACAGAGAGCATTTTGCACTGTCAACTATTACATTAGTAAAACTGATGGTGGAAAAATAAAATTGTCAGATCTCTTGGAAGATGCAAAGAACTAGTGTTATTTTCATCTAAGTAACTGAACTGACAGCACACCAAAAATCTTGCAACTAGTTATATTGTACATTGGGTGGAGTGAATTATTTTAGGAGAAAGTCAGTACATTGTCATACATAAAGTTCCTTGCACCTGTTAAACTATTTCAAAAAATAAAAACGCCTATGCACACAAGCCAGAAAATGCTCTACCCTGCCAACCCCTCTGTGAGGTAACATACAATTGGCATCTTATGGACAGGTCAGCAACCAATCTTTTCTTCAAGATGTCACTTAGGATAACTAACGTTTTTTTCTGGCAGGAAAAAAAAAACAACCACCACCACCAACCATCTGTCACTCTTTTTATTTGCATTTGCCAAGCAGCTGTATTTACAGAAAGCAATGGCCTGATTTTTTTTTTTTAATCCTTGATTTCTGATTGAGCAGTTTGGTGGTCTAATGATTTTAGTTTGTGAAACTCATAAAATGCATGGGCCAAAATAGCTTTGAACTTTTCCCTCTTTCTTCTCTTCCAGGTCTCCACCATTTATAATGAGTCTTCCCAGAAAACTTTCAGTGTGTTCCTTGCTGAGCACATGGACATTGGTGAAGCAGCAGCGATAATCAACTCCAGGCTGGGGCTCTGCAGCACCACCAGCAACCTACTTATGACTCCAGCAGATGTTTCTGCTCTGAGGGGCCAAAAGAAATTTTATAGGGTTTTTCCTCCCTTACAGGGAAAATTGCCAGAACAGTCAAGAAATGGGAAATATATAGGCCTGCTCACATTTCCAAGTTGGGAAGGATATTATGACCAGTAAAAGGAATCTTGAAGAGAGGAATTTCTGGAGACTACCATTTCACAATAGTTATGTAAAATGTTCACCAGGAAAAAGAGAAACCAAGAAAAGCCTACTTGGTTTCAGATTTCTCTGTATATTGAAAACTGTGTGAATGTTAGAGGAGTTAGAAATGAAATCCATTTATAGTGAAACATACCTGGGAGTCAATAGGAACATTCCCTCACCCCTGAAAAAAAATTACAGATGCAGTACTCTGGATTTTGTACTGCCTTTTTGTTATTGTTGTTTGTTTGTCTTTCTTAAATGAATTCACATAGTGAGCAGAGAGGGAATGCAGAAGGACTGTGAGTCTTTTTTGCTTTTTTGTTTTTACATTGACTGTTTAAAACATAGTAGAATTTTGCTCCTGACAAAAACAAAAAGAACAGAATTGGTTTTTGAATGGGAAGATCTGATAGTTTCATCTATCTTGGATTAATTTATTTTGATTTCACTGGTATTTTGGATCTCAGGAGAAGTCTATGCATGAAATCAAATGAATAAACATCGGAGTGATCTGGTTACATCAAACTCATGTGAAGCAAAACCAAGGAACTGTGAAGAACTCTGGTTCTCTGAGTCAAAATTCTCATGTTTGGAATAAAGTCTGAAACACAAGGGAGAGAAAAGCCTACTAAGCCATTTGCTAGTTGTGTTTATGTAACTGGAGATAAAGAGGATCTGCTTAAACACCAGGGCTGCTGTGATTCTTTGTAGTCTTCTGTGTACCAAAGCTGTTTTCTAAGAACCAGAAATATTGAGCTATTGCAAAGCCATTCTGATAACCCTTAACTGAATTATTCTTTACTGATACTGTGGTTCAAGCTGTGTATAAGCAATTAACAAAGGCAATATGATGGATTAGAAATAGTTGTAAAATTAAGTCCATCTGTTTAGTTGTTCAGATTTTTTATAATTAATCTCAGCTTATGTTTCACATGTTTGAGGGAACAAAAATAATTTGAGATGATTCTATTCAAAATTGTACTATAAAGGAAATGTACCATGAACCTATTAAAGTTTTGACAGGATCAGTGTGGACTTTAAAATCCGTTAACCAGTTTATTGTTTAAAACATGAGTGTTAATTGAAGTCCCAGCAAACCTCTGGGGAGCTCTTCCTGAGCCCTATACTTTCCAGTGAGTCCAAATAATCTAGTTTATTTCAACTTCATCTAAGTTAAGACTTGAAGATGAGTAATAGTTTGGTTAAGCAGAGGAGTAAAAGTCCACCAAACAGGGAACCATATGTAGCAGGGCTCAGAGTTAAAACAAATGGAAAGCACATTTGAGAAACTAAAATTAATTCACATAAATATTACAGGAGTCGTAAGAGAATGGAGGGATATAAAACCAGTGAGTTATACAGGCACACAATTAAAAATGGACTTCCAAACCATGACAAATGGATTGAAGAAAAACAAAACCTGTTTCCAGGCAACCATTGCGAGTCTATTTCTAAGACATGATGATACCTTGAAGGGGGATGTGACAGTGAATATTAGAGAGAAGCTGACAGAGGTAAAGGATCTTTCACAGTTTGAATTGACCTGACATGGTGATTAATTGTATTCGCAATTGATAGAGATGGAAAGTCATAGATCATTCCTCTTTCCTGGCTTGAGCATTTGGTTGTACAGGAGTAACATGCATTAAAACAGTTGAAGGTTCTAGGGGAAAGATGGCTTCACTTTTAGTGCTTGATTGCAGGGTGATTATTTCTAGGTATCTCCCAGGCATATGTGTGCACTCAAACCTGTTCATGCATTTTCTTCTGTTCTGGTAACACCATTTAAGTGCCACACTCCAGAGACATTTGAGAGACGCTAATCGACAAAGTCAAGGTTATGGTACCTTCCATGACCATGCTGGTTCTGTTAAAGCTGGCAGTTACTGCTGCTGCTCCTCAGTGCCCACTTCTGTTGCTGTTTTGTATTACTGAAGAAACTGAGGAGGGCACCTCTGCTCTGAATGATTATCAAGGTCAGTCATCATGGGGTTACAATGATGACATTCAACTTCTGGTAACACATCCTTTTTTGTTAGAATTTCAACACTAGTTCACGAAGATAGATTGGGAACAGTGGTCATCATGCTTCTTCTCTGTCTTTGCCATCCTCCCGTCCTCATGTCTTCCCCTCTTGACTTTGCTCTTCCTTCTTCTAAGGCTAAAACACAAAAGCACCTTGTATATAAATCCATGTGAAAAAAACGTCCTGAGTGATAATTTGCTTTCCAGTTTTGCAAACAGCAAGAACAAGAATCTTACTTGGGGATAAATTTGGCCACCCTGTGATAGAAATATCAACAGCCTATGGGATTTTTATTCCACACAATCATGGATTATTGAAGAAAAGAGGTCCCTGAAGTTAATCTGCACAGTGCTTTTCAAACCCTAATGTGCATACAAATCACAGGGGTTGTTAAAGGCAGAAGACTGCATTTCTCATGCGCTACTGATTGGCATGGAAGCTGCTGCTCCGCAGCCCACACGTTGAGACACAAAGCTCTAGTCTAGGCAAATCTGTCAGAGTGCAGTTGAAGGAAAAATGATTCACAGGTATTCATTTAATGTAAGGCAATCAGTTTGGTGCTGTTTACATATTAAATTTGTGACAGCTCGGGATTAGAAGAAGCATGGTCCTTGTCCCCAGTCCCCCTCCTTTCTACCACCATTAGCACTTTCCATTGATTAGATTTCGAAACATCAGAAATGTTTGCTCTTCATTTTGGTGCCTAGAGAAACACTTTACATTACTCATTAAAAGAAAAAAATCTTTCAAAAGAAGGTGAGATACAGCAGAATAGTCATATTTTTCTAACTATCCTTGATAATGGGTATGTTTGGTTATTTATTAAACCTTTGAAAATCCACATGTAATGACTGCCCAGAAAAAGGTAAAGTGCTTCATAGAATATGTTTTCATGCTATCTATTAGGGAAAAACAATTATGGCAGAAAATACTATGTTCTTTTCTTTTTAAAGATAACTAAAGGCAAACTTTTTCAGTTTAACATTTGTTTTAATACACAGATGGAATTTCTCTGGAAGGAAATTACTCAGGTCAAGCAGGAAACCTTCATTTACCTGTTGTCCTGCAAATGTGCTTCTAAAGAAGAAGGTTAATGAACCCTAAACCTGAGAGAGCAAGAAAAACTGGAGTGCTGAAAACTGGTATATTTCAGCAACATAAAAAGAGGACTTTACAACAATGGGATCATATTAATGTCTATGGACTGCCTCCCTACCCGAAACATCTGGCCACCGTTTCATACCTGGATATCTTTATGTTTCATTCCTTTCCTGACCTCTCCTTTCTTAAAGCAGCTGTTCAAGTTTAAACTAGTGCCAGCAGAGAAGCAGATGAACTCCACTAAGAGGCTGGGGAAGAACCAGCAGGACATACTGCAAGATGCTCTCTTCTGACCCTGAGGTGACTGTGAATTTGATCAAAAGAGATCTTTCTCTCCAGGGAGAAGAGATAATGCAGTCTTTTGTCTGGCTCAAAACATCTCCTAACCAAAGGCTGCCAGTTCGGCTGGAGTTTGTATAGAGTGTCCTCAGGAAGATGTGTTGAAGCCATCAACCCAACATCCCCTGCAAAGTCATATAATAGTCAAGCACTGCTCAGAGAACAGAAGTGAAGTAGCTGTTTCCAGCAATTTACAATTTTCCTAAATATGAAAAAGAAAATGTGTATAGATGTTTTAGCCCAACAGGGTCCTCAGCTGAGCACTTTAGAGAAGCGTCCACTGCTTCTGACCATATTTTATAATTTTGCCTCTAAATGAATACTCTAACATTTGTAACATTTCTGAAATAGTTAGAAATATTAACTTCATTGAGAGGGGGAAATCCTTTTTGTTTTAAACAGTAACATGTAATATTTATTGAAAATCTTAAGATGTCTTCCCAAATTAATATCTGATTCAGAAAGGAGCCAAAAGTTGAGCCAGCAGGACAGGCTATGTACACATATTTTCTAATCATAAATCTATCAAAGAGAAGGGATTAAGCAGCCTTTTACCTCTATCTGAAAAGTTTTGAGAGGGCTATAAAAATGGAAACATATTAACTGTATCTATGAAAATTTATATGTACTGTAGCTCCAGCTTAAATGAAGCACTGGTCTTAATGTTGAATATAAAATACTCATCACATACTTTCTCCTTTGTGAGAAAATATGTTTTGGTAGAGGAATTCATTTAACATTTGATAAATCCATTCCTTTAGCTGACAAA
The DNA here is from genome assembly GCA_026826555.1 of Tolypeutes matacus. Lineage (NCBI taxonomy): Eukaryota > Metazoa > Chordata > Mammalia > Cingulata > Chlamyphoridae > Tolypeutes > Tolypeutes matacus. The sequence goes on from JAKSZT010054350.1 coordinate 6,786,342, forward strand.
TACAAATAGCAGAACACAGAGAGAATTGATAGTGACTAAGAACCAAAGAAAGACATGCCATCAGTTTGTGGGTATGGATTCAAAGGGAAGTTTTTTAACCACAAAGAATTTCTACAAATAATCTGTAAACCTCTGCAGAACATTGGAAACAAATTTAAAAAGAAATGTCTGGATAAAAACCAAGTAAAATTAGTTTATCATATTGAGACAAGGGCACACAGACTGTTATAATTGGGGGAAAATTAGAGGTTTACTTTTCTGAGTTAATATAGTCTATAAAATATTAATGGTTTCTACATAGAATTACTCATGTGTTTTAAACCAGTGAAGACATTTAGAGATTGCTTATATCACATTCTTGTCTTGCAATGGTTTTATATATTAAATTTAACTGTCAGATCTACAATATTTTCTCAGATCAGTGAGTATCTCTCACATGTATTACAGAGCCTGTGCTATTCATTGGCTCTTTGATGATCATTTTAGTAAGTCTATAAAATAATACAACTGTATATACTAAACAAGAGTCAAGAAACGATACCCTAGTGTTATAAATAAACCCTTAGACATATTTTATTTGGTAGCACAATGTATTTTGTTTGTTTTGTTTTAAGAAAATATAATTTGATTGCTTTTAGGTTTAGCATTGATTCCCTAGTTTGCAGGCTCTATAATTTCTTTCTTACTCTTAGCTGCTTCACACATTTAAATTACTTGTGCAACCCTTGAGGACATTTGAGTTTGCAATATGGCCTTATTTTCTGGCTTCAAATGTTATCATCCTTCTCTTGATATTGTTCATTCTTTGAAAGTGACTTAATACATCCTTGATTTTCCCTAGCACCAATTATCACAGTTTCTCTAATAAATAGATATCTTTCACTTACTCATCTAATTCACAGATGTTTATTATATACCTGTTTTGTTTTAGAAAACACTGGGAATAGGGGAGAGCAAGATGAACCCAGTCCCTGCTCTCATGAATCTTAATAATTGAGTGACAAATGATTTGTTTATTGATTGTAAAAATGTGATTTTATAAATCTTTTACCATTATATTTTATAACAATGACAAGTATTTTTCTTTTCCCAAAAAGATAGAAAAATATGTTTTTGTACTAATAAAAAAAAATATATATATATATGTTTTTGTTTAATCCTGGAGACTTAGCTTTATATTGAGTTGAAATCCTGGCAGAAAGAAAGTACCACATTGGTGATTGATTGGAATTATTTAAGTTGGATTTTAAATTCAGGATCAGGTAGAGGTAAGGTAGGACACAATATGAGACCAAGACAATAATGCATGAGAAAAGATAGTCTGTTACTCACAGGTTCAGGGAGAGAGGGGTGTTACTAAGGCTTGAAAAGGAAGCCTGATCGGCTCAGGTGGCTCAACCAGCAGGTGGGGAGCACACAAGCTGAACAAGATAGACATCCATGGGTTTATGCCTTTATTGTGGGCCAGGGGTTGAGGTTAGTAGATTTCCCTCTAAAGACAGGAATTGGTTAGTTGAAAGCAAACGTGTGAAAAGGAAATAGGATGCTGGTGGTGAAGTTGGTTAGCTTATCATTTGGGGCAAGTGGGTATTGGGTGAGGTGTGTGGGTAGTGGGGGTAGTAGTCAAAGGTGTGGGTTTGAGCCCTGGGGAAATTCATGCCCCAGGGATGGAAAGCTTTCTATTAACAAGGCCAAAGGTAAATGTTGAATCAAGTGACTTAACCAAAGTTATGTGCGATGCCAAGGCAGCATGCAAAATTTGGATAGTTAGGAGAGCAATTATTTAAGCAACGGTTTTTAGTCTCATACAAAAGTGACCTGATTGCATAATTTTCAAACCCTACTCTCTGATCATCTTCTTTGCTGACTTAATCAATATGGCACCAAAGGCCTCAAATTGTGGGATGATCCAGATCTGGATATTTCAAGAAAGAAGCTGCACCTTATTTAATTACAACTAAATCTTCAAGTGTGATTATGTATAGGATAGGGATATTTGAACCACATTTCATTTAAAGGATTTTATCCTAAGGAAATAACCAGACAATTATATAAGATTACCCACAAGGATTAATTATCTAAAGGAGTGAAAAAATGAAACAGACTTTATGCATTCAGTCATTAAATATCATATTATAAAAGTATATATATTCAAATGAAAATAGATCCATGGTATATCTCAGTGAAAAAGACTGTAAATTCTATAGATGATATGGCTTTGAACATTTTAAATCATAACTTTTAAATTAATTAAAAATCAATATATTTTTGGTTAGTGCATGGTCTGGTATTTCTAGGAGCTCAAAAGGAATCCACCAATGATTGTGGATAGTAGTGACTCTGAAATGAGACACTTGGTAAGCATTTTGAACTCGGGCAAAGAAATCCATTCAATACTATTTCCATGTTGGCTTGATGTGATGCTAATTATCAAGTTAAAATTCTGACTTTAATTCTGACCAAAGATATCATCCTAACACAGAATGTTACAGTCATTCATTAAATATGTATTTATTGAGTACTTTCTATGTGCTAAAAAATGAATCACAGATGGATAAAAATTGATCCCTACACATTGTGACTCAGATTTATGGAGTAAAAAGCTAAGAACTTAGCCCAAATACAATGAGTCATATAAATTTCTTTCTTGTATGAATTTTTGTTTAATGCTTTTGCACATTTTTCTGTAAGGGTATAAATATTTTCATCTTAAAGATTTGTAAGTCCTCAGAAAAGAACAATAGTGTTGCATTCTTTTCATATATATTGAATTCTTTTCAAGTTCTTGATTTTTAATAGAATTTGACATTATTTTTGGCACAGTGATGTTACAATTGTAGGTAGTCAAATATAACTTTTCTTTTTCATTTTTAATCTATTTGCTTACATGCACAGAAATATTTTCTGATAAACATTTACTTAGGTAAATGATACATTAAATTGAAGACACTATACCTAAGTAAATGTTTATCTGAAGACTAACAGTAATGTAATAAAAATAGAGCTCATAGGAGAATTAAATATGCTGTCCCTGCTCTTATTCCTTAAGTATTTTTATTATTCCTATTGTATACTCTTCACTCTCTTGAGCATTAAAATTTGTGGTCCCCTCTCAAAAAATGTAAATCTAGGCTCAAATGAATAAGGGATTACAAGTGAGTCTAGTACTACTCTAGGCCTCTGTTCAACAGCCACTTCCTCAACAAGCTCAGATAATCCTGAAAAACATGGGCAGTGTATGTGCAAACTCAATATACTATGCTTTAGGCCTGAAATTTGTCATACTTTTGTCAGTCCACATCCTGTATGCCAGGAAGATAGGAGCACCAGGGTAGGGTTTGATCCTGGGTTATAAGAAAGGGGCTCACAAGAAAAGTGGCATTTGAGTAGAACTTTGAAGGAAATCAGGAGTCAGCTATATGGATATCATGGAGAAGAGCATGTACAAAGGTCTTTGGGGGAATTTTACTTGGGGTGTTTCAATAACAAGAGGGATAATATAATTGGTCCTAAGTGAGAAGGACAACAGTAGGCAATGAGAGAATGAGATCAGGGAGATAGCAGGTCCAAACCACACAAGACCTTATAGAACTGGTAAGGATTTTAGTGTTTATTCTGAGTGAGAAAGTAAATGTCTTAGTCAGCCAAAGGGATGCTGATGCAAAATACCAGAAATCGGTTGGCTTTTATAAGGGTATTTATAAAGAGCTTATAGTTACCAGGCCATAAAACGTAAGTTACTACCTCACCAAAGTCTGTTGCCACATGTTGGCAAGATGGCTGCTGACGTCTGCAAGGGTTCAGGCTACCTCTTCCTCTCAAGGCTCCATGGTCCCAGCTTCTTCCAATATCAGTTTCCAATATCATATCTCTCCTGGGGCTCATTTCTCTCCAGGCTCAGCTGCTCTGTTCTTTCCACAAAGTCAGCTGTAAACTATCAGGTGAATGGCTTGTCTGTCTTCCCAGAGCCTCTGCCATGTCTAATGGAGTGTTCTCTATTTCCTCACGTATCTGCTTCTCTTTGTATTTATTTCCTGGGGCTCTAGCACTAAAACTCCAACTTTTTCTTCTTCCATGTTGTTTTTTCTGTGAATCCCTGCCCACCAAGGGGGCAGGGACTCAACATCTTACTGATGTGGCCCAATCAAAGCCTTAATCATTATTTAATCAAGTAAAAGTGAAACTTCTGAATCCAATCCAATCTAATATGCCAAAGGAACAGATCAGTTCACAAACATAATTCAATATCTATTTTTGGGATTCAGACTGCTACAGGAAGTCAACAGAAGTTTTTGAACAAAGTGATGACACAACTTGACTTATGTTTTTAAAGGATCACATTGAGTACTATGTTGACAAAGGCAAGGATAAAAGTTGAAAGAAGAGGAAAGGCAAAGCAGAAATAAACATTCAAAAGGCAATTGAATGGTGGGCTTGGATAGATGGCAATGCAGGATTTGGATGAAGTAAATGGATTATGGTTATATTGTGATGTTAGAATGAACAGGATATTCTGATAAATTAGAAAGAAACCATGGGTATCTCCAAGATGCTTGTTGTAGTACCTGAAAGAATGGAGTTGTCATTAACAGAGGTAACGAAAAGTGGGATGAGCAGTTTTGATAGGGAAAATGAGAAATTCAGATTTGGGCCTGTTAAAGTTAAATAGCTTATTGAATATCTAAGGGAAGATGTTGAATAAAAATTTCATTTTATGGAATTAAGAGGAAGCAGTCAAGTCAGAGAAGGAAACTTAGAAATCTTCATCATCTAGATTGTATGTTAGTATTTAAAGCCATGGGAATAAATGAATCATCTAGAAAGTGAGCATTGATAAAGAAGAGAAAAAGCCCCACGAGTAAACCCATTAGCAAATGAGCTATACCTAATGAGGAAAGAGTGGCTTGTGATGTAGGAGAAGAATCAAGAAGCCACAGAAAAGAAACATTTCAAGAAAAATGAGTAGCCAACTGTATTAAATGCTCACATTTCTTAAACTGCAGCTCAGGACTCCAAAGACTTATGTCCTGAGAGAGAAATCCAGTCAAAAGTCGTATCATCGTTATTATCTAGCTTGATATATAACACACCATTAATGTCACTGCATTCTATTGGTAAGAGTAGTTATAAAGATCAGGGGGGAGGAAACATAATATACCTAAACTCTCACAGGAGGGTCAATACAATGTCACATTGTAAGAAGAACACATGTGACGGGATATATATATATATATATATATATATATATATACACACACATATATATATACACACACATATATATATATGAAGCCATTTTTGGAAAATAAATCTGACATAAGAGCCAAGGAAATTCCACAAATTGTACTAGACCAACTTAATATTCTTGAATAAAAGAAATAAACTTCACCCTCAATTTACTCTCTAAAAATTAATTTGACATGATTCTTAGAACTAAATGTAAAAGCTATAAATACAAGACTGTCAAGAAATCATAGGATAATATCTTCTAGACATGGAAGTAGTATAAGACTTCCTAGAAAAGATTCCAAATTCCTAATCTTAAGAGTAAAACAACAACAAAATGAAATTTCCAAAATTGAAAATTTCTGCCCATCAAAAGATGCAAATTAAGAGAACAGGCAAGCCACAGACTGGGAGAAAATATTTGAAATACATGTATATGAAAAAGGAATGATATCTAGAATACATGAACTCTTACACATCAACAATAAAAAATTAAAAATGGACAAAACACTTGAATAGACACTATACAAAAGAAGAAAATAGACAATAAAAATATTAACATGTGCTAAACTTCCTTGGTTGTTAGGCATACATAAGTTAAAACCCCCATTAAATACCATTTCATAAGCATTAAAAAGGCTAAAATAATATGGACCAACACTGCCAAATGTGGAAGAAGATGTGGAACAACTGGAACTCTCATTCATTTATGGGAAAGGGTAAAATGGTGCACTTATGTTAGAGTTCTGTCTGGAAGTATTTTTAAAGTTATATATACACTAATGAATGACTCAACAATTCTGCTACTAGGTATTTAACCCAGAGGAATTAAAATACATTCATTCAAAGACAAGTACAAGAACATTCATAGCAGCCTTATATTCATCAGAGTCACAAACTGTAAACAGCCTACTAGTCTAGCAAGAAGAGAATGAATAAACTTTCATTTAGCATGTTCATACAATAGAAAATCCAACATAAATAAAAAATAAATGACATACTGATACATGTAACAATGTATTACTAGTAGACCAAAGAAACTGGGCAAGAAAATAATACTGTTTCCATTCACGTGAAGTTCTGGATGAGGCAAACTTAATATATAATACAGAAATTTAAAAAGTGATGCCTCTTGGAGAGGGGTGTTTAATAGAAAAGGGTGGAGAGGATGTTTAGCAGAAGAGGGTGTAAATGAAATGCAATTGTATGTATGCAATTGTCAAAACTTATCTAACTGAGAATTTAAGGTCTTTGCTTTTTATTATATGTAATTTTATATCCCCAAAAGAGAAACATGTAAACTAGCCAGAGAGGAGAGAGAGAAAAAAAAAGAACCCATATGGATAGATTAGTTTTAAACAGGGGAAACTCTGGAAGAAAGTTTGAGAGAGTACAAACAAGTCACATTATGTATACAAATGAGATAAGAAACCTACAATTTGTATGCTACCAAGTCCAACTTGTATATTTTTGTCCAATAGGAATTAGGTAAACAATATAATAACCGAAGGAGTAGAATATAACAACTTTTTTTTGTGTGTGGTGTAAGGACTTTGTGGGCCGCTATGCAGGGCAAATTGGCCAACAGAATAGATGGGAAATAATGTGACAAAGATCCAAAAAAGTGCATTGCCTCAACGTCCCTGGAAAATAAGCATAGTAAGAGAAAGGGATTGAGAAAGTTGGAAAGAGGAATTTTTGGTTGGAGAGCAGGATATTATAGTATGAGAATATCATGGGCTGACAGCCATCCAAAAAACAATAAAAAGAACTTTAGCAATGGAGTATTTAAATCCTCTGCCATCCCATAGTTAATTTACCTTGGAAAAGTCACATTACACCTCTGATGCAGTTTCATCTGCCATAGAAAAAAATATTCACTGATTCCCATATTAGTAACAATGAATGAGATAATTTACAAAATATTATTTGGTAATCTATTAAACTTCAAACAAATGTAAGGGATTATCAGGAACTTTTCACCATCAAAAGCATAGCATTACATTTAAAAATTATTCATAGAGTAAAACAAATAATTTATTGTAACAATTTATTAAAAACTAGTTTTTATATGTACTTAAACACACCTATCAACATGTGCTATCACAAAAAGCTTTGCCAGAAAATCATTCATTTTATAGAGCTAATCGAAGAAAGGACTTTGAGTTTTGTGATAGTCTACCTTTTCCTTTAAGAGACTTTTATGAAAAAAGCAAATCCAGTGGCTTTAATTTTAATCAGAAGTTCTTTGCAAGAGCCTTTTAAAAGCTTCATAGCAGATGCTCACACAGGCAAAAAATCTGTCAATTAGCTAAATATTAACACAACATGATACATTAACTTGAGGTTTTCTTTGATTAAAAAATACATACTCATAATATAACAAATTACTGTGATTTTACTGTTACAGATGCATATAATCTTTTTCTACTTTGGGGGCCAGGATATTCAATTACAGCTTCTGAATGAAACTAGCATCTAATAAACTAAATAAATAACTTCAGGGCTTTTAGAAAATATTTTTCTTCTGATGTGAATAATTTTGGTCAAAATATAAACACAGCTTTAAAAAGAGGATTGGTTTAATTACAATGAACCTAGCTTCCATTTTGTAATTTTCATACATAAATAAGGCACATGTTACACATGCTTAAACTTCTTTTTACAATGATTGCTATACTTTCCTCATTGCTAAAGTAATGGCTGGAACAGTGGGAATTTATTGGCTCATGGATTTGAGGCTAGAAAAAACCCAAATCAAGGTGCCATCAAGACAATGCTTTCTTCCCTAAGACTGGTATTCTGGGGTTTGTTGTTGGTGATCTTTGGTCTATGGCTTCTCTGTCACATGACAGTACATGTGGCAGCCTCTCCTATCCTCTCCCTTCTCATCTTGGTTCTACTGACTTTCAGTTTCTTGCTTCACATGGTTTTCTTTCTGTCTGAATTTTATTCTATTTATAAAGAACTCCAATAAGATAAAGACCTATCCTGTGTTGGGTGACACCTTAACTGAAATACCTTGTCAAAAGTTCCCACTTACAATAGTTTCATACCCATAGGAATGGATTAAATTTAAGAACATGTTTTTCTGGAGTACATATCTCCAAACCACTATCTCTACCCTTTAGAACCCAGAAATAAATGTTCTTTCTACATGTAAAATACATTCATTCCATCATATCCCAAAAGCCTTAAGTCATTTCAGTAACAATATTAAGTACAACATCTCATCAAAATCAGTTGTGTGTGTGGTCTATCCTGGTAGACAATTCCCTTCTGTCTGTGGAACTGTAAAATCTAGAAAACAAGTTATCTGCTTCTAATAGTTAATGGAGAGACAGGCATAGGTAGACATCCCCATTCCAGAAGGGAGAAATTAGAAGGAAAACAGGGGTCATGGGTCCCAAACAAGTCTGAAACCAAGCATGGATAACTCCATTAGATTTCAAAGCCTGAAAGTTATCTATGTACGGATGTTTTGTCCTCTGGACCTGGTGGAGTGGCAGCCTTACCCCTTCCAAGCACTTGTGTAGCATCCATGCTCTCCTTTAACACTGGGGTTGTATGCCCTACCCTCTTTTAATATGAAGATGACAGCCAGGCTCTCTGCTAACACTATGTCACATTTCCCTCCTCTCTGAGCACTGGGGTGGCAGCCAGGCTCTCCACAAATGCCAGGGCACAGGCCCAACCATCTCTGAGCATTGGTGTGACAGCACTCTTCCTGAACAACAGTGTGCAAGGCCCACTTCATCCATGTGCTGGGGCAGATGAACTGTTCACTCCAAGCATAGAGGTGGACCTGCCTTTTTCACACACATGGGTGGGCCTGCTCTCTTGGTCTAAGGGGAAAACTTTGGTCCAGACCTCAGATTCCTTGAAGTCATTCTGCCTTTAATCCATCCCTTCTCTCTCCCTTTTGGTCCTGGCTGGAAGTGGATCTGCTCATGAAAATTTTGCAAAAACTTTGTTAGCTTTGCATGCAGTTCACAAGGATACAAATCATCAGACAAAAGAACTGTCCGTAGATTCTATTGTATAACTGTATTTCCAATCCTGACTTCCACTGAAATTTCTGAAGTCCATGTCTTAGTTTGCCAAAGGGCTTCCAAAGCAAAGTACCAGAAATAGGTTGCTTTTATGATGGGCATTTTATTTAGGGCAAAAGCTTACAGTTATGAGTCTGTGAAATGTCCAAATCAAGGCACTATCAGAGATGCTTTCTCACCAAAGTTTGCTATTGTTGATCCTAGCATCCTGGCCATGTGGTAAAGATGGCTGCTGATCTCTGCTGAAGTCTCTGCCTTCCCCTCCAGAATCTATCATTTCCAGGAGCTAAGCTGTGGGCAACCAGACATAGGGCTTGTCTCTTTCCAGCTTCCTCTCTCAGTTTCTGCTGCTCCACTTTCTTCCTTAGTTCAGCTCTGAGCTTTGAGGCATATGGATCACCTCCCCCTGGGCCTCAGCTCTTTGAGCTTCTTAGGACTTCTCTCCTTGAGCTCAGTTGTGGGAGAAACTGCAATCTTTTCTCTCACATTGCAAGATCAAATATGGTATCTTCCTTTCTCTGTGTGTCTCCATTTATATTAGACCAGTAGCATGAGGGTGAAGACTCAACTTGAGTCACCCCTCACTGAGGTAGTTCAATCAAAAGCAATCTAATCAAGCAATCTAAAGTTAATCTAAGGGAAACGGCTGTGGCTCAATCAGTAGGGTTCCCGTTTACCATATGGGAGGCCCCGGGTTCGGTTCCCGGGGCCTCCTGGTGAAGGCAAGCCCGCCCTCACGGTGTGGTTAGCTGACCCAGTGAGCACAAGCAGCAAGGGGGGGATAAATGAATAAATAAATAAAATCTTAAAAAAAAAAAAATAAATAAATAAAGTTAATCTAATGCAATAAAAAAGTACCACACTAACAGGAATAGATTAGTTTAAGAACAGGATCTCTTTGGGATTCATAAAATAACTTCAAACTGTTACTATCCATGTTCAGTAAACACACATATGGAGCCCTATTTTCTGGGATAGCTTTTAGGGAGGTTCCTGATAGAGCCACTTTTGGCCATAGTCTCAGAGTATACTATCAGGATAGGCTCAGTATTTTCCATACCATCTATTTCTATTTTGTGTGTATGTGTGTGTGTGTGTGTGCGTGCTCAAGAGTTCAATTTTCAGCTTATTCCTCTCATATTTCATTATAAACTTCAAGGAGAAACCAGGCTGCACGTTCCACATTTAACGTGGAAATATCCTCAGCTCAATACCCAAGTTCATTACTTCCAAGTAATGAACTTGCACTTTAAAATAACTTCTCTGCCACTTTAAAACAAGGATCATCTTTCCTCCAGTTTCCATTAACACATTCATCATTTCCTCCTAAGGCTTCACCAGAAGCAACTTTAGCATCCATATTGCTATCAACAGTCTCTTGAAGGCAATCTATGCTTTTTCTATGAAGCACCTCACAATTCTTCCAGCCTCTACCCATTATCCAATTCCAAAGCTGTTTCTAATAAGATAAAGACCCACCCTGATTGAGTTGGGTCACACCTTAACTGAAGCAACCTCATCATAAGGTCGTACATACAATGGGTTCACACCCACAGGAATGGGTTGATTCTAAGAACATGTTTTTCTGGGATACATAGCTCCAAAACCACTACAACTATATTTGAAATAATCTACTTTACTGAAGGAATTAAAATTCACTAATTTTTCTTTTTAAATTTCTCTATAATGCCTATTTTTTTCAGCAGAGAGTAATATGGAATTTGGGGTGAAGGATATGGACTTTTTGGTATACATCTTGTTGAACATATGGAGGGTCAGTTATAGGTCTACTATTCCATCAGAAGTGAAAATCAGAATTTAGAAAACTTCCAGTGTTCTAAGATGGCAGGGACTCTTTTTTTAACATTTTTATTTGGAAACAATTATAAATTCACAGGTAGTTGTAAAAATAGTTCAGAGGGGTTCCATAAACCATATATCATATACCATATACCCATTCTCCTTCAATGTTTATATATTATTGAGCAAGATCTAAACCAGAAAATTGACACAGTGTACATAGTTCTATACTACCAACACAAGCAAGATATAGAACTATTCCATCACCACAAGATCACCCTAGTGTTACCTCTTTATAATCATACACACCACATTTCCCTTACTAACTATGGACTCACCCATTTATAGGATTCTTAGTCCTGTAGTATTTAAAATAATTCAGATTTCTCTGAGGCTCACAAAAACAATAACAATTATAAAATCATAAAAAGATGGTTAGAATCCATTGTGTGGTTAAAGAGGTTGATTTCTGGTTCTAGAAAGTTACTTAAATATTTAGAGCCATGGTGTGTTCATTTTTAATCTAGCTTAGAGTTATTGTGAGTGTTAGATGTAATGGTGAATGTAAAACTGACAAACTATAAAGCAAAATTCCATTGTGAGTTTCTTCTTATTTTTTGGTCACTGGTTAAATGCAGCAGGCCGAGGGTCAGTGTGACCATGACTCACCTCAACTAATTCAGTGGAGTCTGAGTGAGTCCTTTTTATAATTCACATTCCCAAACCTCACCCTTTTTCACCCTCACTACAACTTCTACAAGAGCCTGAACCATCCTGCAGAGAAAAGCAAAGCTCATGATATTAAATTGCACAAAAATTGTCAATGGAAAAGTATTATGACGCATAGGGACATTACTAGTTTGTTATTTTATCTTGCCATCTCTCTGTATCTTTCTAAATAATCAAATAATTAAGGCAAATTTATATTACAGTAAAGCATCTACATGGGATGAGATAGAGCACATGACTAGGGATTATTGTTTTGGAACTGCTTCAATGTGAATAAATAATTCATATTTACTTCTTTATGGCATACCTAATAAGCCCCACAAAACAACTGTAAATTATTGAGTATAACCTTCTTCCCTGTTTTGAAATTGCAAGAATTGAAGGTTACCCTACAGACTATTGATTTAAAGCCTAGTACATTCATCTTAACCAGCCCTGTATTATGGTGAAGAGAGTACTTAATTTTAAATTGGAAGACCATGATTGTGTTGTAACACCTGCCTCATTGTCTTATAATTCTTTTCCCACAGATATTTATTTTAGAAGAAAATAGATATATTGATATATTCTTCTTTGCTCAGGATTTGTGGAGGATATCTGGAAAATGGCATAAAGGACTCTTATCCTTACCCTAGAGTTAAATTTAGCAATTCAAGAATATATTTAAATATACATACACACTCACAGATAATTTCTGAGTCACTTCAGCCTTTAAAAAGTCTTTTACATTCCCCAAAGTATTGATGCCTTAACATTTTCCATATAAGACCATGGTATTTGCTGGCTGTTCACTGAGCAGAAAGCATTCCTGCTTTCTTAGAAATCTCCTAAATATAGGGTTGCTGGATTTAGCAAATAAAAATACAGGGCACTGGGGTAAATTTAAATAAAAGATAACTGATATTTTTAAAAAGTATATGTAAATTCTAAATATTGCATGGGATATACTTATACTGAAATTCAAATGTTACTGGATGTTCTATCTGGCAACCCATATGAATGGGTTTACCTCAGGTCCCCTGTGAACAATTCTAGTCAATTTATCTTCATGTACTTACATAGAATGTGACCTAAGGCCCAGGGCAGGTAAATTCTCTCACTTCCTTTCCAATGAAACTTCATTTCTCATTGTTGTCTTTATTTGTCCCTACATGTGAGTGAATCAGAACTGTGTCAGGACTAGCAGTTCTTCTTACCACTTACAGTGTGACATTGGGCAACAAGCAACCAGCCATATTTTCCCCAATTGTACTGTGAGGAAGTTGGATTTCATGAACTTTAAGTTTCCTTCCTGATCAAACAATTTAAAAGTCTAAGTCCCTAAGCACGGGTTATTGTGCAAATTAAACGATTTTTAAAAATAAATATATGTGGGAAATTATTTTTGTTGCTGCTCCTTTTTAACGCTATGTTTTGAAAAATATTAAAAAAAATTTAATTAAAGTTTTTCACTTTTAATAATTATAATTATATATTTATTTATTCATTCATTTACTAAGAGAGATAATAAGTTCAGTTTTATTTGCAACCAGGCAGGAATCGAATTAGAAGAATATCTGCAATGTAATAGAAAAACTGTTCATGTGGTATTTCTATCACAGAAGTGCTCAAATGAATATATTCTCATCTGAAAAAATAAACCTCCTAAATATTTGAAATGCACTCATCACTTGTCACCAGATCCTTCTGTTGTGTTAGAATATTTATTCTAACTAATGTTCAAAACCATGCATCTGTAACTTCATTTTTGTTTTTTTTAAGCACAGAACTAAATAAAATTAAGATTTTACAAGCACTTGCCCCTGTCTTTTATGGGGTTGATATTAGGGGGTAATATGTCTCTCTACCTGATACAAGCTCTGCTGTCTGTAATTTCAATTACAGCTTTAGAACTGCAAGTGAAGGGTTCTTGCAGTTCCTTTACGTTAACTTTAACTTTTAAAAAGTTATTCAGTGTGGTTTCTTGTCTCTCTGAGGATTGCACCATTCCTAATTTACTTTATCCTCTTTCCAATTTCCCATTTTCCTTTACTTCTAAACATTCACTACATTTTCCCCTTTCTTCCCCCACCCCCACATCCCCTGCCGTGTTTGCTCTTTGCTTTAGAGGAACATAGTGACACTAAAGTACCAGTGTTCAGGTATCTCACTAGGATTAGAAGCAATCTATGTCCGTTAGCTAAAACGCCATGTATAAACAAAATATGTAAATATAATTATGCAAATGCACATATACTTTAAATTCATCCCTACATCTCACCCCTACTCCACTTAGCTTTTGAATATGGAGGCACTTGATTTTTTCCAGCAGTAGCTACACACCACATAGTATGCCTCCTGCTGCGGGGGTCCAACATCTTGCTCACTGAGAGACCCTCCTGAAACCCATCTTGTTAAGCTGAGGAGAGGAGGCATCCTTCACTCCAACCTTTGGAAGAGGGAGTAAAACTCTCCAAAACACCAACAGTACTATTCTAGATCCTTCTCTAAATCCCCAGCTTTACATCCTTGTTGTGGGTAAGGGGATTAAATGTCATTAAACTTGTTCTGGATATTTCATTTCTGATAATTTGGTGTGTTAGTCAGTCATTGGAATGTTGTAAATATTGCTTTAGGATCTCATTCTAAACTTTTAACGTAACATACCATTAAAATCTTACCCATAACCTTATATAACATAGTAGGAATTCAGGAAATATGTGTTGACTCTCTTTAAGAAAATATTAAATTCAATGTAAATCTGAGCGTTTTCCCTCATAAATCTAAACTATCAAATAACTATTGAGGCACTTTACATTTGCTTTATGCAAATGAAGGAAAACTCTCAAATAATTTCAAGCCCATGTATAAATATAAATACAATGTGAAACTATTAATAGATACACAATTATCTTTTTTTTTTTTAAGGAGGTACCAGGAATTGCACCCAGGACCTCATATATGCAAAGCATGGGCTCATCCATAGAGCTGCACTGCTCCATTTGATTATCTATTTTAAAATTTTTTTATATCTATACTAGGTTAGCATAATTTAGCTGTGAATAAAAAATTTATAGTTTAATTTGTAGCTAGAAGAAAACCATTTTCTGACTAGGTAAGCATTATTATGGCAGTATTTTTATGTATTTTGTGGTTAGAGAATCTTTCATTTATTCCCTTGGTTTATTAATGAATCTTCAAAGAAATTTAGAATTCAATATATTTGAATGTTTAACCCATTTTAGAGAATGCACCACATTAAGAACAGTTAACAATTTAATTTAGATAGTAACTTGTTGCTATATATAAGACTACTTTATAGATGCAGTGTTTTTATTTATTGAGGTGAAAGTCACATGACATAAAATGAATCATTTTAAAGTGAACAATACAGTGGCATTTGGTACATTTACAATGTTGTGCAACCACCGCCTCTAACTAGGCTGCAAAACAATTTCATCACCCCAAAATCAAACCTTATACCCATTAGACAGTTATACATCATTTTCTCTTTCCCTCAGGCCCTGTCAACCACCAAGCTGCCTTCTGTCTCTATGGATTTACTTATTCCGAATATTTCAAATAAATGTAATCATACAAAAAGTGATTTTTTCTGTCTTGCTTCTTTCACTTAGCATAATGTTGAGTTCATTCATATTGAAGCATGTACCAGCACTTAATTACTTTAAATAACCAAATAATCCATTGTATGGATATACCACTTTTTGTTTATCTATTCATCAGTTCCTCCACATTTAATTTATTTCCACCTTGTGGCTATTGTGAATATTGCTGCAATGAAATTTCATTGAGAAGCTTTTAGGAAAACATATATTTTCAACTCTATTGGAAGTGAAATTGCTGGGTCATATGTTAACTCTATATTTAGCATTGTGAGGAAACACTAAACTATTTTCCACAGCATCTCTACCATTTTATATTCCCACCAGGCATGTATGAAGGTCCCAATTTCTGCATATCCTCACCAACAATTTTTATTTGCCTTTTTAAAAAAAAGTTATAAACATGCTAGTGGGTGTGAAGTAGTATTTCATTGTAGTTTTGATTTGTATATTTTTAGTGATTATGGAATATATAATAGAAAAGCCCAGTTTAGTGCTTTGCTTATTTTTCAGATTGGATTCTTTGTCTTTTGTTATTGAGTTTTAAGAGTTATTTATATTCTGGATCCTATCTTCTTATCAGATATATGACTTGCATTCTGGAGGTTTCCCTGTTTACTTTCTTGATAAGGTCCTTTAACACAAAAATGTTTTAAATTCGATGAAGTTCAATTTATCTCCTTTTTATATTTTTTACTCATTCTTTAGGTATATCTAAGAATTGATTGCCAAGTCCAAGCTCATGAAGAATTACCCCTATATTTTCTTCTAATATTTTTTATGGTTTTAGTTATTATATTAAGACACTGAACCATTTTGAGATTATTTTAATATGTGGTCTGAGGTAGGAGTCAAACTTTATTCTTTTGCATGTGGAAATCCAGTTGTTATAAAACCATTTGTTGAAAAAACTCTTCCTTCCCTCATTTAATGGTCTTGGCACCCTTGCCAAAAATCAACCAGGAATAGATGTATAGGTTTATTTCTGGACTCTTCATTCTATTTCATTGGTCTATATGTCTGACTTTCTGCCAATGCTGCAATATTTTGATTAATTTACCATTATAAGTTTGAAATTAGGTAGTGTGAGTCCCCCAAGTTTTTCTTTCATTTCTGCCAGGAGGATTTCCTTTGTCATTTCTTGGAGGTCGGGCATACTAGCAATGAAATGTTTTGGTTTTTGTTTATCTGGGAATGTCTTAATATCTCCTTTCTTTTTCAAAGTATAATTTTGCTAGATACAGAATTCTTGGTTGACAATTGTCTTTTCTTTCAGCACTTTACCTATGTCATCCCACTGCCTTCTTGCCTCCATAGTTTGTGATGAGAAATAAGGTGTTATTCTTATTGATGATCCATTGTATGAGACCAGCCACTTCTCTCTTTGCTGCTTTCAAGATATTATCTTTGTCTTTTGACAGTTTGATTCTAATGTTTGTTAGTGTGAATCTCTTGGGTTTATCTACTTGGATTGTGTTGAGATTCTTGGATGTACATATTCATGTATTTCCTCAAATTTGAAGTTTTCAGCCAATAGTTCTTCAAATATTCTTTCTCGCTTTTTGCTTTCTCTTCTCCTGTAACTACCATAATATGAATTTGGGTATTCTTGATGGTACTCGACAAGTTCTCTTGCTTTTCCTTCATTACTTTTCCTTTCTGCTACTCAGATTGGATTATTTCAATTGATCTATCTTCAAATTCATTGATTCTTTTTTTGTGCTTACTCAAATCTGCTGTTGCACCCTTCTGGTGATTTTTCATTGTAGGTATTTTACTTTCAGCGCCATAAATCTATTTTGTTTCTTTTAATAATTTCTATTTCTTTATTGTGATAATCCGCTTGTTCATACATCATTCTCCTGGTTTCCTTTATTTCTCTGTCTGTGTTTTCCTTTAGCTCTGAACATATTTATGAAAGTTTATTTAATTTTTTTTCTATTAGATACAATGTCTGGGATTCCCCAGGGATTTTTTGGTCAATTTCATTTTTTTTTTTGGTCAGTGACTGGATTGTATTTTCATTTTTCTGTGTACTCTTTGTAATTTATGCTTTAAAAATGGACATTTTCAATATTATAATGTTGTAATTTTGGAAATAAGACTTTTCCCTCCCAACAAAGTTTTGTTTTTCTTGAACTCTGAGAAATGAAGTTTACTTTTAGTGAGTTTTTCAAATTATTTTTGCAATGATTGTGCTCTTTGTTATGTGTTATTTCCTCTCTATTATGTTGCCTTAGTGGTTACCTAGGCTCTTTCTTGATTAAGTGCTCCCCTGTCTGCTGTGTGTTCTTAGATTCCAGAGTTCAAAAAATTGTGTCAGTTTTTGCCTACTTAAGAGTTGCTTCATTGGAAGAAACAATTCTTGAAACTCACTATTTCTTGATTTCCATGATATCATTCATGTGTTTTTCATTTTTAAAGTGTTTTCGTGTTCACTATCTCAATCCTCACAACAATTTTGTAAGTATAATATTAGCACCTGCATTTTATAGATGAGGACTCAGAATTGACAACTGAATTTATCAATGTAGATCTCATTGATGAATTGGAATAGTGTAATTTTGGTGGAAAAATGAGAGCTTAAGCCAGATTGGATTGACTGTAAGAGTGAATGGGAGGAGAGAAATTGAAGACTGAGAACAGACTACTCCTTGAAAGATGTTTGCCATAAAAGATAACATAAGAAATGATGAGTGGAGAAGACAAGTGAAGTTTTGTTTTTCTTTTACAGGTAGAACAATTAATAGCATATTTGTATGTTGATGGGATAATTCAGTAGTGAGCAAAAAAACTTAATTACCCTGTAGTACATAGTCATAATAATGTGCTTTCGTGCATCATTACAGTCTTTCTAGACCTCTTAGCAATATGAATTTTTCCATCTATTTCCCATCTATTTCCTCAACTCTTGCATCTGGGTATAAGTTGTGACTTACTTTTGACCAGTAGAATGCTATGGAAGTGACACTGTTTGGCTTCTAAGGTTTGATTTTAAAGGTCCTTGCAACTTATGCTTTAACCCTCTTGGAACACCTCATCTGTCATATAAATAAGTCCAATCTAGCCTAATGGTAGAAGAGAGCACGCATGGTAGAGAGCAAGGACAGTCCAGCCAACAGCTGATACCATCCACCAGACATGTCAGTGAGGCAATTTCAGTTGATCCAGCCCTTGCTCACACTCTGAATGACTGCAACTGCATGGGAGACCTCAGGCAAGAGAAGTGCTGGCAGAAGAAATGTGTAGCTAAGCTCTAATTGGCAACCAACAAATTTATGAGGCATAATGAATGACTGGTTGTAACTGTTTGAGGTGATTTATTAATAGAATAGATAATTGATAGAGAACTCAAACATCTCTTTTGAAAATATTATTTCTTACATTTTCTCCATATGTTTTAATGTTTACATTAGGTAAACCAAAGGATGTTCTATGCACTAAATGCAGTTTGTATTTTACCATGTCCAAGTCTTAACTAGTTAACCATATGACCTACCTGCTTTACCTGGACAGGTATCTGCATATATTTTACTGCTTTAGGATGCCCACTTTATTTATATACTTCTTATATCAATTGTTATATAGCACCCTACATTATAAACATTTGTGTATCAGTTTAATTTCCTGGATCTGGGTGGATTTGCAGCAGACATGTCTATTGTGAAACAACTCAAATTCTTTTCTTTTACTAGTTTTCTTTTTTCTCCTTTTCTTTTTCTCCTTTCTGCCTTCTTCTTTTGTTTCTTCCTTCTATCTTTTTTTTTGTTCCTTCCTTCCTTCCTCTTTTTCGTTGCTCTTTCCTTCCTCCTCTCCATCCCTTATTATCTCTTTCCTTCCTTCCTCCCTCCCTCCCTCCCTCCCTCCCTCCCTCCCTCCCTCCTCCCTCCCTCCCTCCCTCCCCCCTTCCTCCCTCTCTCCCTCCCTCCTTCCCTTCCTTCCTTCTTTCCTTCATTCCTCTTTTCTTACTTTCTTTTTTTTTTCTTTATTTCTGAATCGCTATAGTATCTGCAAAAGAGCATGTTATTGAAAAGTCCCAAATAATTGCTGGTTTGAAATAAAAAAGTTTCTTTGAAAAATGAAAGTGTAGAAAAATAAACTCTACATTATAGTCTTGTGAGTTAGGTGCTCCTAAACAAAAATGAACAGATTATAATAGTAAATTCCTCAATAAGTCTACAAACTGTGTAATGAAAGTTTTTGTGTGGCATCTAAGTTATTTAATTATTAATTATACAAAATATTTATTTTACTAAGTTAATGGTATATATATATTCTACCACTTCCCTGTGTAATCTTGAGCCACTTATTATCTGTGTAACATTGAACATGATACTTAATTATTTTGTTTCAGATTCTTTATTTTTAAAGTAGTCATAAATCTGGTGCTTATTGCATAGGTTTTTGTGCAGATTAAATGAAAGCATATTTACATATAGCCTTAGAGTTGTACCTAGCATATTGTAAGCACTGAATATCTATTCAAATTATTCAAACAAGTATTGTTATCACATTATATATTATTTGACTTTTCTCATTATCACTTTAGAAATTTTTGCAAATAATTTTGGAGGAAGACTGGTGGTTCCTGCTTAACCAATTTTGTTAAAAATTCTATTTGATGGCATCCTTTTTCTATTTTATACCTATGTTATCTGGTATCAACTTCTTCCTAAATCTGTGATAATAAGTAACTAGTGAAGTCACCATTTCCACTGAAGTCAAATGGATTTAATTAATTTCAACTATAAAAATGCTAGAGGGTTTTGGAAATAATATTATAGAATGAAAGGTAATGTCATTAGTAATAGTTCCAGAGGTTATACTCTTCAAAAATAATGATTCCTCCAGATTGTTCAACAACAACAACAGCAAAAAAAAAACAAATGAAGTCTCCATCTACTGCTGTCAAAATTCCTGACTAAAATCTTTGAGGACAGGGAATTAGTAAATGATTAATCATGACTAATAAGGCCCATAAGAACTCATGACTTCATGTTGTTCATATGCTAAGGTTATACCACCCATGTTATTATAAGGCATCTTGTGACTGGTGTACAAGATTGCAATTCTTACTAACAGATGTTTGTGAAGGAAATTATTTGTTTAATTTGTTTATGAGTCAGAGGAATTCTGTCTGAATGTAATTATATGAGGAGACCACAATTTATGAATGGATTGTATTCCAACAGTGCATTTATAAGTCAGTTGTTTGGGACTAGGAACATTATGTATAAACTGATTTAAGTGTTAGTGTTTCCCAAACAAGCCCACAAATAGCTGCTTTAACCCATTATTTGGCTGAGAGTAAAACCCATTATTTGTATATTATTTCTGAGATCCTGGAGAAACAATTTGGAGGGAAAAAGGCCTCTTCCTTTTCTTGCCAGTTTGTTTTGATTCCACTTGTGATAGCCTTTCCTCTTTTCAACACTACCTTTTCCATGCTCTCTCATGAGACCACATAAACTCCAACCACCCTGAAGGAGTACAATTCTGGTCTGCCCCAACTTGGCAAAATTCACAATATTCCAAAAGTTTATTCCTCTTCTGTCTCGACATCAGCAGGTTTATCTTTCAATGTCCTGATCTCAAGTTATAACAAGAAAATAATTTTGCTTAACTTTTTTTTTTTTTACCATGGGGAGATGTGTATTTATCTCAGGAATATTTTAATCTTAAAATAAGATATTTATTGGGAAGTTGCTGTGGCTCAATCAGTAGGGCTCCTGTTTACCATATGGGAGGCCCCGGGTTCGGTTCCCGGGGCCTCCTGGTGAAGGCAAGCCCGCCCGCACGGTGTGGTTAGCTGACCCAGCAAGCACAAGCAGCAAGGGGGGGATAAATGAATAAATAAATAAAATCTTTAAAAAAAAAAAAGATATTTATTCATACAAACTGCTGTATTGGTGGACTTTAAAACTAACAAAATGAAGAGGAAAAAGGCATACATTTTGAAGAGATAACATTTGGAGTCGGGGCCAACATATAGGTCATTCTTTTATCAAGAAGTTTGTCCTAAGAGTCATCTCCTCTAATTAATTTGGTATCTTACAGGTTTTTACTCTTTGGTCTTCATAAATTAACATGTTCTTTAAAACTTTTACCGAGCAAATCACATTTTACAAGCAGTGATGAATATTGAACTAAGAAAAAACAGCAAGAAAGATTTTGTGTGTGTATAAATTTCAGTTTCTAAATTTAATATTTTCTTTTCCCAAATTAATAGATGTCTAATCAATTAATTGATGATTGCTTGTTTACCAAACTATGTAGTGCACTCAACTCAATGAAAAAAAGTTAAAATTTTAAAATTGGTTCATAATTGAAATATGTCATAGTAGACATATAAAAGTACTTGAGATCAAATGTAACAAGGTATGCACTACACATTAACAGATATTGATTTGGGGAAATGGACTATAGAATAATTTGACCTTTTTGCTCTTAATAAAGCATTTCTTCCCTTTTCATTGTTAGGATAGGGCCTGACTTTCACTTTTATTGTAAACAATAAATTGTCACAGTTTCCACCTTGAAAATCATTTGGCTTTATTTATGTTACAGCACAGGGAACAAATGAAAAGTTGAGAAAGAAAGTATATTGTAGGGAAGTGGATGTGGCTCAAGTGATTGGGCTCCTGCCTACCATATAGGAGGTCCAGGGCTCAATTCCCGGGGCCTCCTGGTGAAAAGCAACCTGGCTGGTGCAGGAATGCTGGCCCGTGCAGAGAGTTGGCCTGAACGGAGAGCTGGCCTGCGCGGAGAGCTGGCAGGAGGAGGGAAATAATAAATCTTAACCAAAAAAAAAAAAGTGTATTATATTTGTTTTTGGGCAAACCCCATAGACATTCAATATTTGATTGGCATTTTTGCAGGGAAGACATATTTAAATAACAAGGAAAACATAAAATGGACTTAGTAAATAGTTGAAAACATGGGTAAATATAATTGAAATACACTACGTGTGAGGAAAAAGCTTGGCTTTATATATGCAACCTGAAATTAGTACCACATAACAGTTTTACCTACTGAGGAATGCCACGCTATACAAAAAACTTAAAATTAATGCGGACAAGACTGTTACCTTGGATGCAATTTTACTGAGTTAAATAATTCTTTAGTTTGTAAAGTATTTGGGTTGCCTAAATTTACTGCCGGTTTCACACTTGAACACTGACATGTAAAACATAAGTCTGTGAAGTCTGAAAAGAAAACAATGCTGCACAACATATGGAGCTGGTGTTTCATAACAGGTATACATGAATAATATACTGCAGAGCAAAGACTCCCTCTTGATTCAACTATTTTTAAGACTGACTATTCAATGCTATTAAGCTCAGACTTTAAAGTCTTAGAGCAGACATCTAGATCTTAACAGATTTTTCTAAAGAAAGGAAAAAAGAATCATCTACTCTTTGTTTTCAGCCAGTCTTAATTTTTAAATGTACTTATAAAAGAATACTATACAGAGGACCTATTGGTACTATATTCATTTACACACTCAATAGATCTTAGTTCTAAATATCTGCATGCTATTGTGACTTTAGAAAGTATTTATATACTAATGCTGCTAATTAAAGAATGTAATTAGCCCACATATTTTAGTGACAGATACATCAGCATTTGATATAAACCCTAAAGTTATCCAGCAAGTGTCACTCTTACAAATCATGCTAAGACAAAAAGAGATACCTTGTGGGAAAGGCTTCTCTTCACTGGTTTTATATAAACATTTTCTGAAACAGGTAACTCCTTTGAGTCTAAATATTTTAAATTCATTGTGAATTCCATGTTCCAAGAAATAGTCACCTACCCAGAGTTATTGATAAGATTATATGTATATTGAATTTGCATGTCACAATAAAAAAGGAACTAGCATGTATGAATTACCTATGCAAGATGCTTTAACATGTTTTTCTCATTGTATTATCACAAGTCAGAGCAATTATTATTCCCACTTTACAGGTGATGACAAAGAAAATCAGAGGAGAGTTAAGTAGCTTTCCTGAAGTCAACACAAATAAATAATCATGGTGAATCTGTCATAAGAAACAAATTGAGAGCTCTTTTATGTTCCCCATAGTTTCCTCTCCAAAAGAACCTGATGTTTGATGTGCACAAACAGCAATATTAAAAGAAAAGTTTTTTAAAAAACTCAACTTGAACTCCAACATTTTGCCTAGAACCCACATGACCTACATCTCTTCACTACTCTTCAACCAGATTCCACACATTAAGCTCAACCTTGTTTCCATATATCTGTTTATTTGTTCCCCCCTTTCCCAAAAGCTTCATTTCTGCTCTAATCCTACTTGAAATCTACCAATACCTCATAATTAGGCTCCGTGAATAGATCTTATACAAAGATTTCCAGTGTGTCTGAGCCTTCATTTATTTCTTCTTTCTTTTATAGATATTGCCTTTACCATATTACTTCACCTTATTTTATACTGCCTTGTATTCTATTCATGTAAAAGTCCCCACAATTTATCACTTCATTGCCATGTTTCTAATTATAGTCTATATATGCTCATATCAACAAAATCATAATGAAATCATGGTCTAGACTAATATATCTTCCCCATTATATCACACAACAAAGCAACATTCAGAAGAGGGAAATGAATTGTCCTTGTGAAATTAGCAGACCCATTAAATCTTTGTTTGTACTCTGGTAATACTTATTACACAAAAATTAGTAAGAAACACACTAGAGTTATAACATCGCAAAAAGTGTTGGCAGTCACAATTGTTTGTTATCCAAAGCCATTCCAAAGCAACTATTTTTTGCCTATCTAAAGTCACTTCCCTTATTTTTTGATACTATGAGCCACATTTGAATCTGGCTACATTTGACCAGGAAATAAATTCTAAGCCACTAATGAAAGATTCATTTCCATTACCAGTGATTGCTTCAGGTATGAGCATGTGATGCAAACCTGGCAATTAAAAAGTAAGGAGACAACTGCTAAAGCATGCCTGAAAAGCTTTCTTAATCTTAAAAAGGAGGCGCTATTAGGAATTCTCCCAGTTTTTGTGCCTTTGGATGCTGCCGAGTGAAATGATAAAGACTAGAGTTTCTACAGTCATCTTATTACCTTCAAAAAAAAAACACTGCTTTTCTGAAAACACTGAGCATGAGAAAGATCACCTAGATCCTTGATAAATGCATTGAGTTAGAAAGAATATATGCTATGCTTTAGGATATATTTGGTTAAGTCTTTTGTTACTTGTGGCAGAATGGAGCCTAATTTCTATAAATAGTTTAATAGATGCTTAATCTTAATAGATACTCTAGTTGATTAAAAATATTTTGTTATTTAATTTTGGATATCCAATAAATTTTTGCTTCTTTTGAACTTTCTATGGGTCATTCTTTCATTAGTTGACAAAAGTTGTTAATCCTTAAAAAAGCAAAATAAAATTGTTAACATGAAAAGAATTAACTTGAATGAGTTTAACCATAGACAGAGGAAATGTCAAATGAGCAAGTCTCTATTTCTTTCTAACTAAAGATGAGTTTATCTCAGCAGTTTGTGAGAGAAGTTTATGAGTCATTACTGGATTTAATTAAATAATAAAAGATGCATGTTTTCCCCCACTTTGGTTAAAATTTAACATATGTTTCCATAAAGAATGCTGAAGATTTCCAATTGAGTAAAGCATTTACCATAATTAACCAAATACTTTCTTAACCAATAGAAAAAAAACAATAAAGGATATTAAAGTAAGATGATTTTGATCTATTCTCTGCTTTTACACTCTTCCAAATATCAATTAGAATTTTTTGTCCTATTAAAATGTGTGAAAAATAAATAAAAAAAATAAAATAATAAAAATTTTTAAAAAAATGTGTGAGTTTTGCTGGGAAAGATCAGCAATGCATCCCAGGTTTGTTAATCTAGCACATTTTGACAAGTTGCTGAGCATATGAGATTGATCATCAGGATGAGAATAGAAAAAAAGGCAGAGATGAAATCATGCCAACATGAGGGAAATTAATGTTCTCTCCATTTTTTAATTCATTTTTTAATAAATCGAGCTGACTTTTGCTTTCTAGAGTTTGTTTCACAACTTTGGTATGTTTTACCTATTTAATAACAACAACAAACAAATTTAGTGTATTATTTTTAAGGCCATATAATGTAGACGATGGTGTGAACACATTGCTATTTGGCATAACTAAACAATGGAATTATCTATCTTCCTTAGTTGTAAGAAAAGAATTTCACTATCTACTTGCCTTCATGCTTTCTTTTTCTTGCCCTTTCCACTTACAAAAAGGAATATTTAAACAAATTATAAACTCTCTGAACCTTGCTTTTTTCCTCTAATTTAAAATGAGGTTAATATCACCTACCTCACTATATAGAAATAGCATATGGAAAAACATTTATACAACATCTGGCTCAATCAAGACAGAAAAGTTTTTGGATTGCCTATCCTTTTCCAGTAAAAATGTTAAGTTTCCAAGTTAATACAACATTATTTAAAATTAAGTTAATAAAAACATTATTTAGAAGTTATAATATTATTTTATCTGAGTAAAAGTTTGAATACATCTGAAATTAAGTCTACAAGTAAAGTTATTTTTAAAAAGGTCTGATAAAGTTAGAGAAATAATTGTGTGATCTGTCTTACAGATCTTTCTGCATGGAGACCTTAAAAGGTTGAATTAGTGAGAAGATGGATTACATAAGTAAAATGTTAACATATTGTAACATTTTACATGTTACATGTTACAAATGGAAAATTAAGCAAAATAGAAAATGATATGAGTGTTTAGATGATGAAGATATTTTTCAATTCTTGGAACAAAGTTCTAAATTACATATGTACTCAGAATATCATTCAGTCTGTTCTTTAAAAAAATAACAATTTGTATGTTATAAGTCCTGTTTGTTTACAAAGTTCAGAGAATTAAAACATTAATTTAATATTATATATATTAAAACAACATGATCAGTGAAAAGTAAAAGAATGTGACCAAAGACATTCACATTAATTCAATAATGATTTTTTTTTTTAATTTTAAATTAAAAGAGAAGTATAATCTAATTTGGCAAAGGTCAAATGAGCTCAGATAGACTGTGAGTATTAGTTGATCATTTCTTTGTAAATAAGTGTTACTTACTTTCTATTTGTCAGATACAAAGCTAATTTCTATGGTGAATAACAGAATTAGGTAAAGCAAAATCTCTACTCTTAAGATCTTAAGAATGTATTTTCCAATAAATGTGAAAACTATATAGAAAGAATTGCATTGAGGAAAATTATACATTAAAGAATGTGACACAGTGAATGCAAACATCAGATTATGAGCAAACTTGGAGCTGAATGCCTCATGGGAAATGAGGAAATAGTAGAGACAACCCCTTAGGATAAGCTGTCATTCAAAATTACATTGATGATAATATTATGACTTTCTTCTACAGATGACTATGACAGATTATCAAGAAAAATAGGAGGAATATCTAATGGAGTTTTCCCTGCTGACTTTCAGAATTGCTTGGGACTCATAAGCCCTGTTTTCCCTCCAGTTTCTCCAATATTCTTTCCAAATTATTAGACACACACAAAATGCTTAATTTGACTCAAGAAGAAATAGAACCAATAACTAACAAAAAGATTGAATCAGTAATCTAAAACCTCCCAACAAAAAGAAAGCCCAGGACCATATAGCTTGACAGGGGAATTTTACCAAACATACCAAGAAAATTTAACTCAAACTCTTCCAAAAAAATTGAAGAGAAGAGAACACTCCCTACTTTATTCTATGAGGCAAACACCTTCACACCAAAGCCAGATAAAAATACCACCGGAAAGGAAAACTACAGACCAATATCTGTTTTGAACATGGAGGAAAATATCTTCAACAAAATCATAGCAAACTAAATCCAACAGCACATTAAAAGAATTTTATGCTATGATCAAGTGGGATTGATCTCTAATATGCAAGGAAGGTTCAACGTAAGAAATCCAATTAATGTAATATGCCACATGAATGGAAGAAAAATAAGTGCAAAATTATCTCCAATAATGCAGAAAGTGCATTTGAAAAAATCTAACACCCCTTCTTAATAAAAACACTTAGAAAGACGAGGAAAGAAGAAAATATCCTCAACATGATAAAAGCCATATATGCAAAACCCTCAAATAACATCTTACTTAATGGTGAAAGACTGAAAGCTTTCCCTCTAATATCAGGAACAAGACAAGGATAACCACTGTCACGAGTGCTATTCAATATTGTACTAGAAGCTTTTGCCAGAGCAATTAGGTGAGAAAAGAAATAAAAGTCACCCCAAATCAGAAAAGAAGAAGTAATACTTTCATTGTTTAAAGATGACATGATCTTATAAACAGAAAATCCTGAGAAAGCCACAAAAAAGCTACTAGAACTAGTAAATTAATTCAGCCAAATGGTGGGGTACAATAATCAGAGAACCTGTTTGGGGTCCCCAGGAGATCAGAAGAGTATCCTGCAATATTTCTTGAAAGTACGGAAGGAGGAGACTGCCCATCTGCAGAGAGGATTTGTGAGTAGAGCCCTCAACCCCAAGGAGGTTTGGTGCTCATGGCACAAGCCGCCTTGGGAGCTATTCCATGGCTGGAGTTGGACACTCTATTTCCAAAAAAATGAGGTAGGAAGACATGGTATGGCAACAATTTCAGCTACTGATTGGTGAATTTGGCAGGCTAAAGTATAACCCTAGGAACAACTAAATTTTGAGCCTGTCCAGGTAAGAAGGAGGTGGTAGCTGCCATTTTGACTCTGCCCCTCGCCTGAGGGGAAACAGAGCTGATTGAAAATCACAGTGCTGGTAAGGACTGGCTTCTTTCCAACCAGGTTGGAATGCAGCTCTAGCCGAAACCCTGGCTCCATCTCTGGCAGGGAGGAAGCTTGGGGGACCTGCACAACCTCTCTGAGAAATTGCAAGCCATGCTGCAGAAGCCAGTGCCCATCCTATTCTAGCTGCACAAGCTGCCTCAGGAGCTATTCTATGGCTGGAGTTAGAAGCGCCATTACCCATAAATGGTGGAGGAAGAGACAATTGTCCACCGACTTCAGTTACTGATAAGTGGACTCAGCTGGCTAAAGTATAATCCTAGAAAGAGCTAGGGTTTAAGCCTGTCCAAGTTGTAAAGAGCCCAGTAGCCACCATTTTGACTCTGTCCCTGGCATGAGGGGAAGCCTGGCTGACTGAAAATCCAGTGAAGTTAGGGACTGGCTTCTTTCCACCAAGATCGGACTATAGCCCTAGACTAGGTTCAAGCCCCACCTCCAGCAGAGAGGAAGCTGGCGGGACTTGCACGAGGCTCTCCAGGCAACTGCAGGTGCTTTCAGCAGGCACAGACTGAATAGTCAGTCACCTGGGACTACATGCCAGCACCCCAATTGGATAGGAGAGGTGCTGGGTATCCTTGGCTTCTGAGGGCAATGGCAGGAGTTTTCAGCCCACACGAACTGGTTTGTTGAATGCTTTCGAGTCCATCTCCACCTCTGTCCCTCCATAGGATAGGAGGGGACTGGTGTTCCTTCAGCCTCTCAGGGCAATTGCAGGCATTTTCTGCCTGCACAAACCTGACTGTTGGGCACCTGTGGCTCCACGCCTATCCCTAATAGGACAAGAGATAGACTGTGTTTGCCCAGTCTCTCTGGGTAACTGCAGTTGCTTTTAACCCCCACAGCCTGGACTGGTGGGTACTTGGGGATCCACCCTCACCTCCCAATAGGAAAGGAGGGGGCTAGTGTTTCCAAAGGCTTTCTGGGCAACAGCACACTTTCAGCCTGCAGGGACTGGACTGTTGGATTCTTATGGATCCACTCCCACTCCCAATAGGATAAGAGGGGGCTGGTGTTTCCATAGCCTCTCTGGACAATGGTGAGTACTGTTGGCCTACAGGGACTGATCTTTTGGGTGCCTGTGGATCCAACCCCATGCCTTAAAAGGATAGGAGGGGGCTGGTGTTCCCTCAGACTCTCTGGGAAATGGCAGGTATTCTCTGCCTAAAGGGACTGAACTGTTGGGTGCCTGTAGAAACACCCCCACCACCCAATAGTATAAGAGGGGGCTGGTGCTTCCTCAGCTACTCTGGGCAATGGTGGGTACTTTCAACCTACAGGGACTGAACTGTTGGGTGTTGGTGGTTGCATTACCACCCCTAAAGGGCAGAAGGGAGAGTATTCCTTCAGCTTCTCAGGGCAACTGCAGGTTTATTCAGCCCACATGGATTATATTGTTGGGCGCTCCAGAGGGTCAATTCTCCCCTGGCAGGGAGGGATCTGGTGCTACATCAGTTTACCTGATTAACCGTGGTCATTTTGGACCCACATGGCATAAATTGCTGCCCACAACTATAGCTCCATTCCCACCCAAGGTAGGGGAGGAAAGAGTGAAGCTTTATCAGTCTCTCTGGGCTACTATAGACAGTCTTGTGCTGTCCAAATTGGATTATTATACACAGCTGCAGCTCTGTCTCTACCCCTGACAGAGGAGAAAGGTGGGAGAAGCTTCATCAATTCCTGGGCAGCTTCAGCCTCCATAGCTTACAGCACCAACTACATCCTTGGCTCCTACTACACAACCAGCAAGGGAGAAAAGACAAGAAAGCCCTAAACTAAAAGGAGAAACTGCACCCAGAATAAATACATCTAGCAAGCCAGATGTGAAAACACCAACAAAAAATTACAAGCCATACCAAAAGACAGGAAGATATGGCCCGGTTAAAGGAACAAGAGGACCCTGAAAATGACATAAAGGAGTTGAGACAACTAATCATCGATGTTGAAACAAATCTCCTTAATAAATTTCCTCTTTAGATGGCTAAAGAGATTAAGGATATTAAGAAAACATTGGATGAGCACAGAGAAGAATTGAAAGCATACATAGAAAAATAGTAGACCTTATGGGAATGAAAGGTGCAATAAATGAAATTAAAAATACACTGGAGGCATATAACAGCAGATTTGAGGAAGCAGAAGAAAGGATTGGTGAGCTCAAAGACATGATCTCTGAAAGCAAGCATATAAAAGAACAGATGAAGAAAAGAATAGAAAAAAATGGACAGAGTCTCAGGGAACTAAATTACAGCAAGAGATGTGCAAACATATGTGTCATGGGTGTCCCAGAAGGGGAAAAGAAGGAAAAGGGGGCAGAAGGAATATTTGAAGAAATAATGGTAGAAAATTTCCCAACCCTATTGAAGGACATAGATATCTGAGTCCAAGAAGCACAACATACTCCCATTCAAATAAATCCAAATAGACCAACTCCGAAACACATGCTAATCAGAATGTCAAATGCCAAAGACAAAGAGAGAATTCTGAGAGTAGCAAGAGAAAAGCAATGCATAACCTATAAGGGATACCCAATAAGATTAAATGCTGATTTCTCATCAGAAACCATGGAGGCAAAAAGAAAGTGGTATGATATATTTAAGATACTGCAAGAGAAAAACTGCCAGCCAAGGATTTTATAAGCAGCAAGTCTATCTTTCAAAAATGAGGGTGAGTTCAGAATATTCATAGACAAACAGAAACTGTGAGAGTTTATAACAAAAAGACCAGCTTTGCAGGAAATACTAAAGAGAGGTTACAGCCTGAAAAGAAAAGACATGAAAGAGAGGCTTGGAAGAGAGTCTAGAAATGATGACTATATCAGTAACAGTAATTATAAGTGTCTAAAATAAAATGACAAATAAAACACAAAGATCAGAATGGATGAAATGAGAACTGCCTTTACAGTAATAACATTGAATGTTAATGGATTAAACTCCCCAATCAAAAGACCCAGAATGGCAGAATGGATAGGAAAATATAAGCCATCTATATGCTGTCTGCAAGAGACTCACCTTAGACCCAAAGATACCAATAGATTGAAAGTAAAAGGTTGGAAAAAGATATTCCATGCATGCAGTAACCAAAAAAAAAAAAAAAAAAAAAAAAAAAAGCCAGGGTAGCTATACTTATATCAGATAATATAGACTTTAAAAACAAAACTGTTATTAGAGACAAGGAAGGACATTACATATTAATAAAAGGAATGATTCACCAGGAAGAAATAATCATAAATGTACATGCACCTAACCAGGATGCCCCAACATACATGAGGCAAATACTGGCATAACTGAAGGGAGAAATAGACATCACTACAATAATAGTTGGAGACTTCAATACACCACTCTCAACATTGGATAGAACATCTGGGCAGAAGACCAATAAAGAAACAGAGAGCTTGAATAATATAATAAATGGACTACATCTAATAGACATATACAGAACATTGCACCCCAAAACAGCAGAATATACATTCTTTTCAAGTGCTCATGGATCTTTCTCCAGGATAGACCAGAGGTTAGGTCACAAAGCAGATGTCAATAAATTCAACAAAATTGAAATTATACAAAGCACTTTCTCTGATCATAATGGAATAAAGTTGGAAATCAACAAGTGGCAGTAAAAGGGATAATTCACATATATATGGAGATTAAACAACACTTAAATAATTAGTGGGTCAAAGAAGAAATTTCAAGAGAAATCAATAAATATCTCAAGACGAATGACAATGGGAATACATTTCAGAACCTATGGGATGCAGTGAAGGCAGTGTTGAGAGGAATATTTATAGCCCTCAATGCTTACATTAAAAAAGAAGAAAGAGCTAAAATCAATGACCTAAGTACACAGCTGGAGGAACTAGGAAAAAAAAAAAACAAAAAAAACAGCAAACTAATCCCAAAGCAAGTAGAAGGAATGAAATAAAGATCAGAGCAGAAATAAATTAAATTGAGAACAAAAAAATGATAGAGAGAATGAACAAAACCAAAAGTTGTTTCTTCAAGAAGATTAACAACATTGACAAGCCCTTAGCTAGACTGACTAAGAAAAAAAGAGAGAAGATGCAAATAAACAAAATAAAAAATGAAAGTGGGAACATTATTACTGACTGCACAGAAATAAAAGAGATCATAAGAGGATACTACGAAAAACTTTATGCCCCAAAACTAGACAATATAGACGAAATGGAAAAATTCCTAGCAATGTACAAATAACATACACTGACCCTAGAAGAAATAGAAGACCTCAACAAACCAATCACAAGTAAAGAGATTGAAACAATCGTCAAATAGCTCCCCAAAATGAAAAGCCCAGGACCAGACAGTTTCACAGGTGAGTTCTACCAAGCATTCAAAGAAGATTTAATACCAATCTTACTCAAGCTCTTCCAAAAAATTGAACAAGAAGGAACGCTACCAAACACATTCTATGATGCCAATATCACCCTAAAACCAAAGCCAGATAAAGATATTATGAAAAAAGAAAATTACAGACCCATTTCTCTAATGAATATAGATGCAAAAATCCTCAATAAAATACTTGCTAATCGAATCTAACAATACATTAAAAGAATTATTCATCATGATCAGATGGGTTTTATATCAGGCATGCAAGGCTGGTTCAACACAAGAAAATCAATCAGCATAATTCACCACATTAATAAATCAAAGAAGAAAAATCACATGATCTTATGGATTGACACAGAAAAGGCATTTGACAAAATACAGCATCCTTTCTTGATAAGAATACTACAAAAAATAGCAATTGAAGGAAGTTTTCTCAACATGATAAAGACCATATATGAAAAACCCACAGCTAACATTGTACTTAATGGTGAAAGACTGAAAGTTTTCCTGTTGAGATTAGGGAAAAGTCAAGGATGCCCATTGTCACCACTGTTGTTCAATATAGTACTAAAGGTTCTAGCTAGAGCAATCAGGCAAGAAAAAGAAATAAAAGGCATCCAAATTGGAAAGGAAGAATTAAAACTTTCACTATTTGCAGATGATATGATTGTATATCTAGAAAGTCCTGAAAAAAATCTACAACAAAGCTGCTAGAGCTAATAAATAATTTCAGTAGCATGTCAGGATACAAAATCAATACACAAAAATCAGTGGTGTTTCTATACACGAGTAATGCTCAATCTGAGGAGGAAGTTAGGAAAATAATTCAATTTACAATAGCAACTAAAAGAATCGGATATTTACAAATAAACTTAACCAAGGATGTAAAGCACTTGTATTCAGAAAACCATAATGCATTGCTAAAAGAAATACAAAAGAGCTAAATAATTGGGAGAACATTCCATGCTCATGGATTGGAAGACTAAATATCATTAAGGTGTCAATTCTACCCAAATTGATATACAGATTCAATGCAATCCCAATAAAAATTCCACTTTTTAAATAAGTGGAAAACACAATTATCAAATTTATCTGGAGGGGTAAGGGGCCCTGAATAGCCAGAAACATCTTAAAAAGGAAAGGTGAAGTTGGAAGACTCTCACTTCCAGACTTTAAATCCTATTACCTAGCTACCATGGTTAAAACAGCATGGTACTGTCATAAAGATAGACACATAGACCAGTGGAACTGAACTGATGGTTCAGAAATGGACCCTCACATCTACGGCCAAGTGATTTTTTACAATCCTGTCAAACTCACCCAGCTTGAAAAGAATAGTTTATTCAACAAATGTTTCTGGGAGAACTGGATATCCATAGCCAAAAGAAAAAAAGAAGACCCCTATCTCACACCTTATAAAAAATTAACTCAAAATGGATCAAAGACCTAAATATAAAAGCAAGCACAATAAAGCTCTTAGAACAAAATGTAGGGAAACATCTTCAAGACCTGGTGTTAGGTGGTGGATTCTTAAACCTTACACTAAAAGCACGAACAATGAAAGAAAACATGGATAAATGGAATCTCCTCAAATTTAAACACTTCTGTGATTCAAAGGACTTCATCAAGAAGGTGAAAAGGCAGCCCACTCAATGGGAAAAAAATATTTGAAACCACATATCTGATAAGTGTTTGATTTCCATTCTATATAAAGAGATCATACAGCTCAATAATAAAGGAGCAAGAAATCCAATTAAAAAATGGGCAAAAGATTTAAATAGACATTTCTCCAAAGAGGAAATACAAATGGCCAAAAAGCATATGAAAAAATGTTTCATACCACTAGCTATTAGGGAAATGCAAATTAAAACAACAATGAGATATCATCTAAGACTGCATTGAATGGCCATTATTAAAAAAGCAGACAACAATAAGTGCTGGAGAGGATGCGGAGATATAGGAACACTCCTTTACTGTTGGTGGGAGTGTAAAATGGTGCAGCCTCTGTGGAAGACAGTTTGGCATTTCCTCGAGAAGCTAAATATAGAACTGCCATATGATCCACCAATTCCTCTATTAGGAATATATCCAGTAGAACTAAATACTATGACACAAACAGACATCTGCACACAGATGTTCATAGCGACGTTATTCACAATTGCCAAAAGATGGAAACAACCCACGGGTCCATCAACCAATGAATGGATAAACAAAGTGTGGTTTATACATATGATGGAATACTATGCTGCAGCAAGAAGAAATGAAATTGGGACACATGTGATAATATGGATGAATCTTGAAGACATTATACTAAGCGAAGTAAGCCAGACACAAAAAGACAAATATTGCATGGTCTCATTAATATGAATTAAATATGAAGAATAAACACATGGAGTTAATATTTAGAGTATAGATTATTAGGAGATAAGAGGAGTGTTGAGAAGAATTACTGATGCTTAATGTATGTAGAAGCTTTAATTAACTTGACTGTAAAAGTGTGGAAATGGATAGAGTTGATGGTAACACATTATAGTGAGTAGCAACTGGTTTATTAATGGGATTGTGGCTGAAAAGGGTAGTCTGAGGAAGTAAATGTCAATTGAAAGTAAGCTAAAGAATAAACTAGGAACTGAATGACACAGTGAGCCCAAAGGTGGTTGAGAATTGTGGTTGAGGGTACAAATGCAAGAGTGTCCTTCTATGAGCTAGAACGGATCAACATCACTATTGTAGGGTGGTGGTAATGAGGAGAAGCATAGGAAAACTACAATTGGTGTGACCTACAGACTGCAATTAACAGCAATACTATAATATTCTTGCATCAATGCCAAAGATGTATTGTGTTGATAATGGAGGTGTATGGAAAAAGTGTGCCAAATGTATACTATGGACCATGGTTGGTGGTAATAGTCTGATGATATTATCTCATAATCTGTGGCAAATGTTCCAGCATGGTGTGATATGTTGGTAAAGGGGTGTTGTATGGGAATTCTACACTTGTGTATGATTGTTTTGCCAGTTCACAACCTCTGTAATAAAATATGTTTTTAAACAATAGGGTGGGTTGGGGGAAAAATATACCAAATGTAAGATAGGGACCATAGTTACTAGTAATATTTTGATGATGCCCTTGCATAGTTCGTAACAAATGTTCACAACAATGCAAAGTGTTGGTGGAGGGGTGATGTATGAAACCCCTGTATGATATTATGTATGTTTATTTTGTAAGTTCACAATCCTTACTGTACATTTATTGTTTATGCATATCAGTATGAATGATATACTTCAATAAAAAATATATATATTAGAAAAAATTTCAACAGCATTCTTTGCAGAAATGGAAAACAAATAATCAAATTTATAAGAAAGGGTAAGGGACTCTGAATAGCCAAATCCATTTTGAAAGAAAAGAATGAAGTTGGAGGACTCAAATTTCCAATCTTAAAACTTATTACAAAGCCAGAGTAATTAAAACAGCATGGCACTGGTACAAGTTCAGAAATACAGACCAATGAAAATGAATTGAGGGCTCAGGAATCAACCCTCACATTTGTGACCACATGATTTTTCACAAGGTAGCAAAAACCACTCATTTGGGAAACAATAGTCTCTTCAAGAAATGTCGCTGGGAAAACTGAATCTTCATTTGCAAGGGCATGAAGGAGGACCCCTATCTCACACCTTATACAAAAATCAACTAAAAATGTACCAAACATCTAAATATAAGACACAGAACTTCAAATTCCTACAATAAAATGTAGGGAAGCATCTTCAGGAACTTATCTTAGGCAATGATTTCTTAGACTTTACTACCAAATCACAAGTAACAAAAGAAAAATAGATAAATAAGATCTTATCAAAATTAAAAACATTTGCACCTCAAAAAACTTTATCATGAAAGTAAAATCACAACCTACACAATGGAAGAAAATATTTGGAAACCACATATCTGATAGAGATTAATATCCATAATATATAAAGAAATCTTTCAACTTATCAACAAAAAATACAACTCAATTTAAAAACTGACAAAAGACTTGAATAAACCTCTCTCCAAAAAAGATATGCGAATAGCCAAAAAGCATATAAAAAGATTATCAACATCATTAGTAACTAGGGAAATGCAAATTAAAACCACAATATATCATTTCATACTCACTAGAAGGGGTACTAGCTAAAAAAAGAAACAGAAAATTATAAGTGTAGGAGAGGCTGTGGAGAAAAAGGAACACTTATTCATTGCTTCTGGCAATGAGAAATGCTGCAACCACTGTGGAAGATAGTTTTTCCATTCCTCAGAAAGTTAAGTAAAGGATTATCATATGACCCAGCAATCTCACTTCTAAGTTAATAACCCAAGAATGATTTTCATACCCCAAGAATTGAAAGCAGGGACTCAAAACAGACTTTTTCACACTGATTTCCATAGCGGTATCATTCACAATTGTGAAAAGATGGAAGCAACCAAAGTGTTTATCAACCCATGTGGATAAGCAAAATGTGGTATACACATACAATGGAATATTATTCAACTGCTAAAAAGAATGAAGTTCTGACACATGTGACTACAGTGATGAACTTTGAAGACATCATGTTGAGTGAAATTAGCCAGACACAGAACAACAACTTTTGTTTGATATCATTGATATTAAATAATTAGAATAAGGAAGCTCATAGAGTTATAACCTAGAATATAGTTTACCTGGGTAAAAGATATGAATAGGAAATATGGAGTTAAGGTTTTAAAGGTTCAGGGTTTCTGTTTGGAATGATGGGAATGTTTTGGTAATGGATGGTATTGATGGTAGCACAACATTTTGAACATAATCAATAGCACTGAAATATATACATCTGAATGTGGTAAAAAGGGATAATGATAGGTTGTATATGTGGTAACAGACTAAAAATTAATAACAAATACATGGAACTGGACTATGCAAACAACCCTAAGTTCAACCATGAGCTATATGTATCAAACCAATGCAAGGTGCTCATAATAGGTGATATGCTGGAATCTTGCATTTTGTATTTGATTGTCTGTAAACCCACATTTTTTTCTAATAAACATTTATAAAAAAGAATGGATGATGATAACATTACAGAATGCAGAGATAAAAAAACAGTCATATACACACATAAATAAACACTGTTAAAAACCAAAAAAGAGAGAGAAATTTAGCCACACTGGAGATACATTCACATTTTTTAACATCTGGTAAAATACAGCAGTAATTAACCAGATAATAACTAGCATGTATATTTATTAGACACCAGGGAGAGTAGGTGTCTAATTTTCCATTTCTAAAATTAAGATAAATAATTGCTTGGCACAAGCTACATATACCATTAAAGGAAAGGACACTATATTTTTGAGAAATTATTAAGAAAACTATTTGACCTATCTTTACCATCATTAAATACTTTGGAAATAACAAGTATAAAAATAAATTTTTCAGGGGATCTAAAATATAACAAAAAACAAAACAATTTCACCTTTATCCAGAATATTCCAATCAAGTAATTTATCTGGAAAAGTTCTATTACATCCTCAAAATTTAGCACTAGTACCTTTCCCTGGGAAACCTTACTGAATTCAGTGCAAATGTTACATACTCGTAATATTTATCACAAAGTTTTGTGATTGTGTGTGTGTGTTTGTATATATATATACATGCTGAAGGCAAGGACAAATGATCTTTAGAGTACTAGCTCCAAACACCGTGCCAGACATGTCTGGATTTCAAAAAATACTAGGACAAGGGCTGCAAGAAATAACAATACATAGAGTTCATATTCTGATTCAGGCAAAACAAGTTTGTGAATAATACTAAGATACATTTTTATTCTAATTATGAAATTATTTGAATATATAACCTACCATGTTACTTTTTAAATTTGAAAATATAACTGCAAATGTGTAGCATGTCTGACATTTATTTCATTTATCTATTTATTTATTTGTAATTGACTTTATTTTTAGAGCAGTTTCAAGTTTACAGAAAAGTACAAAAAGTACTGAGAGTTCTCGTATTACCACCACCCATCCAACATAACTTTCCTATTATTAATATTTTGCATTATTATAGTGTGTTTGTTATAATTAATGAACTTATATTGATACATTATTAGTAACTAAAGTCCTTAGTTTAAAATTAGGGTTCACTCTTTGTATTATATAGTTATGGGGGTTTGGAGCTGTATGTATCCCCAGAAAAATATGTTCTTAAGTTTTTCCCATTCCTGTGGGTATGAAGCCATTGTAAGTAGGACTTTTGATGAGGTTACTTCAGGTAAGGTGTTGTGACAATTTGAAGCTTTTTGTGGACCCCAGAAAAGATCATGTTCTTGGAGCTAATCCATTCCTGTGGGCGTGTGATCTTTTGATTGGATTAGAGTCAAGGATCTTTGATTGGGTTGTTTCAGTGAGACATGACCCTGGGTGGGTCTTAGTCTTCTTTCTGGATTCCTTTATAAATGGAGGACTGGAAGCAG
This sequence comes from Tolypeutes matacus, assembly GCA_026826555.1. Taxonomy (NCBI): domain Eukaryota; kingdom Metazoa; phylum Chordata; class Mammalia; order Cingulata; family Chlamyphoridae; genus Tolypeutes; species Tolypeutes matacus. The sequence continues at coordinate 6,825,433 of JAKSZT010054350.1, forward strand.
AGACATACAGAGAAAAAGCTACAGATGCAGAAAGAACCCAGGAGCTTAGAGAGGAATCGGGAGAAAGGAAGCCACATACAGAGCAGCCAGAAGCTGAAGCAATGAGATCTGGAAGAGAAGCAAATGCCTCCAGGTGACTTGCCTTCTGAAAGAGGAGTCCTGGATTGCCAGCAGCTGACCATCAACAAGACAACATCTCTGATGAAGACTTGATTTAGATAAAAAACAGTCCACAGCCTCAGAACTGTAAGCTTTTAACCTAAAAAATTCCCATTATAAAGCCAACACGGTTCTGGTATATTGAATTGGCAGCCTTTAGCAAACTATGACAGGTGTGACCCAGGTTTGGTCTTAATCTATTGCTGGAGTCCTTTATAAATGGAATGAAACTCATACAGAAAGAGAAAAAACTAAGGGAAGTAAGGAGCTGAAATTCAAAAGAATACAAAAGAGAACAGAGAAGCCAGAAGGGACCACCAGGTACGTTGCCATGTGACACAACAACTAAGGAACAAGGTTCACCGGCAGCCAGCTCAGAATGCAACAGACTTTGGGGAGAAAGTGTCACCTTGATGGGTGCCTTTATTTGGACTTTTTTCCTTGCCTCAAAACTGTGGGCCATTAAATTACTATTGTTTAACTAACCCATTGCATGATATTTGCTTGAGCAGCTAAAAGAAACTAAAACAACAGTTCTATGGGTTTTTGACAAATGCATAATGTCAGGTATCCACCATTACAGTGTCACGCAATAGTTTCAAAGCCCTGTGCTCCACCTACTCATTCTTCTCCCCTCCCCCTCAACCTTTGGCAACCACTGATATTTTTATTCTTTCTATGGCTTTTCCTTGTCCAGACTGTCATATAATTGTAATCCTATAGTATGGAGTTTTTTTTCAGACTGGTTTCTTCTACTTAGTAATATGCATTTAAGATTCCTTCATATATTCTGGTCTTTGATAGCTCATTTATTTTTGTTGTTGAATAATATAACATTGTATGGATGTACCATAGTTTATCCATTCACATATTGACGTACATAGTGGTTTTCTAATTTTTTACAATTATGAACAAAGCTGCTATAAACATTGTACGCACATTTCTATGTAGACATTAGTTTCAACACCTTTAGGTAAATACCTAGGAACATGATTGCTGGATCATATGGTAAGGCTATGTTTAGCTTTGTAAGAAACTTCTAGACTATCTTCCACAAAGTGGCTGTACCATTTTTCATTATCACAAGAAACAGATGGAATTCCAATTGCTCCACATCCTCACCAGCATTTGATGTAATAATTTGCAATTCGCAATTACATATGTAGTTGAGCATCTTTTCATATGGTTATTTAACATCAGTATATCTTCTTTAGTGAGGCAGTTCTTCAGTTCTTTTGTCCATTTTTTAAGTAGGGTTTTTTTGTTAATTTCAAGAGTTCCTTGTATATTTTGGATATAAGTCTGCTATCAGATACCTGGTTTGCAAATATTTTCTCCCATTCTGTGGCTTGTCTTTTCATTCTCTTAACAGCTTCCTTCACAAAGCAGAAGTTTTTAATTTTAATGAAGTCCAATCTATTAACTTTTTATTTCATGAATTATGATTTTGGTGCTGTATTTAAAAGTCCTTGCCAAATCCAAGGCCACCTAGATTTTCTTCTGTCATTTTCTAGTATTTCTATACTTTGTGCTTAATAATTAAGTGTAGGCCTATGGTCTATAATCTATTGGATCTATGATCTATTTTGAGTTAATTTTTGTGACAGGTATAAGGTCTGTGGTCTAGTTTCATTTTTTGCATATGGATATCTAATTATTCCAATTCTATTTATCGAAAAGACTGTATTTTCTCAATTTAATTGCCTTTGTTACTTTGTCAATGATCAGTAAACTATATAGGTGTGAGGGTATTTCTGTGCTCCTTACTCTCTTTCATTTATATTTGTCTATTCTTTCATCAGTACGACACTATCTTGATCACTGTGGTTTTATAGTAAGTCTCATAGTCAGGTAGTGCCAGTCCTCTGACTGTGCTCTTTTTCAGTATTCTGGGTCTTTTGCCTTTCCATATGCATCAATGAGGCAGGGTTATCCAGTGAAACAAAATAAATAGGATATATATGTTTGATACATGAAAAAATACCTTCACAGTAATATCTAGGTTAGTGTCTGATCAAACAACTGGGCACTACAGAATAGCCAAACTGACATATAAAATTAAATATCACTTCATGATCGCTGAAGTCTTCCTGAGTCTACTAGAAGGAAAGAAAAATCTTGCATTCTATGTCTAAACATCCAAGTTGCAAGATTCTCCATTTTCCATTCTATGAAATGCACTCCTTCTTTGTGTTCATATGCTGATTATATATGATACTTACTTTATATGTCTACTTCAGTAATAGTGCTTTAATTCTTTTCTCTTTGTTCATTGGCTATATCAGAACATTTCAGCTAGTGTGCTGGTGACAGGTGCTATAGGATGCATATCCCTAAACCTAGGGCCACTATAATGTGGTTGTGCAGGATGTTCACAATTCATTCAGTTTCAGGGTATTGCAAAGGGGGCTAAAATTATCCATTTTTCTCTAACAAGGTCATATACTCTGTCTCTAAGCTTCTTTTGTCCAGAAAAGGTACATGTTTTCATTTCAGACAAAGGCACACTACAGGCTAGCTTGTCTCTGCTCAGTTCTTGTGGAAGAGGGAATCCTGGGCTTTATGCTTCAGGCCTTTTACAGCCTCATTCCTTTACCCCAAGTGACTATCAAAATATAATAATTTTCTATGTGTGTTTTGACATGAAAAAGTAAGTAAGTCACCCATCTCTATGAATGTTTTCTAGAAACTGGTGGAGGAGATCAGGTATATCCACACTTTGTACATATTCTTATGCCATGCCATTTAAAATAAATAGTTAATATATAATAATTATCATAAAATAAAGATAATAGAAACTTTAACAACAGGAAAAATTCATGCGTAAATGTCCACATATATTAACTCTTTTAAATGAGACATCCGGTAGCATGGTGTCTAATAACAGCCTTGAGGGGAAATTGCTTATTAGTGACTTAAAGGGAACCATGTCATCTATTCAATTACTAACATTATATCCGCTTGCACCTGGATTTTCCTTGGAGATTACTCTTCCAAACATTAGCCAGGTTTGACCCTGCTGAGCTTGAGAGCTCAGATGAGCTCATGGCCCAAGGTGGTATGGTTGCAACTCTGCATTGCAATAAGTGTATATCTGTCACAGATGAAAATGCAGGAGCATATTTATGTCTTCATGTAGTCCATTCATTGCTTTTTATGAACCTAAAGTTCTCCAGGGAGTGACACAAATTCACATAGTGTTACTATGGGTTATAGTTTGTATTTTGATCCCTGCTTTAGCTGACAGAGATTTTTAAAATAAACAGAATACTCCCTATTGAATGCACACATGTAGACATTAAAAAGGTAAAAAAACCTCATTTTAGTTAAAATCAGCATTCAATTATTTTGAATTATTTTTGTTTCACCTGCTCCAATTTTCAGCTGAATAATACATTTTCATTTTAAATTTGAACAAACTCTCTCCCCATTGTCTTAATGGGATATTTCTTGATGTGTTCCAGCAAATCTCTAAGTGTAATGCTTTGGGCACTCCTAACTGGTTCCACACCGGCATGAATAGAGCAAATAAAAAAAAAAAAATTCCAAACCTTTTATAAGCACTTATTATTTGCAGGTATTAAAGTTAAATATATTAGTAAGACTCAATATATAAGAATAACTTCTATAAAAATAGAATAAAATAACACATAATCATATTGTATATCTAAAAAGTTAGACTACATAATGCAAATATGACTGATATATGTGTCTACAGAGTTATGACTCCACAATTGAAAACCATTATTTCTGACAGATATGAGAACACTTTTGTTTAAAAAATATTCTAGATATTAAAACTTTGCGATCTAACCTGAATATCCACTATACCCCCACTAAACTTATGGAAGTTAGAATGTCACTGTAACCAGCTTGTTCTGAACTGCATAAATGAATAGAACCCATTTGCCAAGTGTCAGTACATCAGTGTAGTTTCCAAGATGAGAAATGAGCTGGGGTCCATATTTCATATAACCATTTTTGTTGTACTAGCTCTAATATGCTTCTGCACGTTTTTCTGGGCTCTTCACATAATGAATCAGCAGTACTGACCCAAATTTTTCTCAGGAATCATCTTGCCCTCTATTGCCATCGCTGGTTTTTCCTCAAGGCCTCCCGAATTTTGACTCTGACATCTTCTAGTGTGCAGTCTTTCTGAGGATGATCCTTTGACAGATATTTGGGGACCTTTAATTCTCTGAGGTTCTTAGGTTTTCCTTCTCAGGACTCAAGAATCACAGCTTGGAGGAAATTTGGAAACAGTGTGATAGAATATAGGGAAGAGAGAGTTGAATGAAAATATTTCAATACAGCCTCATCCTGTACTCTTAATCATTATTCAATAATTAAGTCTTTCAGACTGATTTTCAAGTTATGAATATTTTCTGTCATGTGCCCTCTATCCTGAAATCTAGCAGGAATCATATCTTATTCTAACTTGATTACTCAATTTTATAACACAATGCCTGAAACTTTTTGTTGTAAAAGTAAATGAAGACTATCTGCTGTTTTTTTTTTGTTTTTTTTTTTCTTCTCCTCTCTCTTTGAGTATTGTTTTATACTTCTTCCTACATTTCTTTACCTTAATTGACCAACTAAATGTCAGTGATCTTAAAAGTTCTATACTTATTTTTATTGACTTCTTATTTTATCATCATCTTCCTAAATGATCTAATTCATTTCTATGATTTTAACTGCCTTCTATAAGCAATAATTATCAAGATTCAGAATGTAGATGGCTTTGGAGCGGAAGACCAAAGCCAGATTATGTAGGATCTTGCAGGATTTTAGATTTTATTTTGATGGGAAGCCATTAGAAGTTACACTTTTGACATTTTAATCCCTTTCCCTGTAAACTTTCCTTGTAAAGACTTCTTATTTCCCTCAAATAGAATTAAACATTTTCTGGTGTGTACCACTTTGTCTTAAACATGTTTTTATTTTATTTATCACACACTCTTATAATTAAACATCTACTTACATTTAGTCTAATACAATGTGATATTAAAGACAATACTTTAGCAGTATTATTCTATGAATATTTATTTAATCCCAATTCCCCATTTTTCTTTGTATTTTATTGATATTGCCATATTTGCCCTTTCTATGAACTGCCTAAAATAATTTTTGAGAGCTATGAACAAACAAGAAGAAGTTCAATTGAATTAGCATATACCCTCTCTGGGACTTATTTTTCTCATTTATAAAATGAAGGATGTGAAATAGGTCAGTGATCACAGTCTGTCCACCTCTTCCTTAGCATAATTTTGAATGACATTTTAGTTTTAGAGGAAGTATCTGTCTTTATATTATCTCAATAGAGACCACTTTTACTATAAGAATAAAGAAAAGAAAAAATAGTCAAAGAAGGAAACATATCCATACAGTAACATGTGTATATAGAGAGGAAAGGGTGAGGCACAAAAATGTGTACATCAGAAGTTAAAACCATGTACTTAGAATTCAAATTCTGTGCTTATCTAACACAAAATGCAGACTCACAGACAAATCTTATTTCAATTCCTAGCTATGCTGCTTAGCTACTTAGTTACTCTGAGCTTGAGGCCATGTTCTCAACCACTCAGACTCAATTTCTTCACATGTACAATTGGAATATTAACATCTAGAAGAAATAAATGAAATAAGAATATTACATTAACAAACTCTTCACTAAGCAGACTATCTCATGCAAAGACAGCTTAGGAAGCATGAATCAGACTGGAAAGTTGTTTAGAAATCCATCACCTACTATTAAATATGCAAATTTTTTTTATATGTCTAAGGCTTACTATTTTATGTGTGAATAATATGAATGCTGGTACCATAGAAAATTAACTTCTATAAGAAACATTTTTTATTTAATAAATATGTCATATGTTATTTAGTGTAGAAAATGGAAGATTATAATGTGTCCCTATTTATTCCCTTCATTCAGCATGTTGACATTCTTTCCCCAATTATATCAAGGCCCTACTATGCATATAGCATGTTGCAAGGGATTAGCACAACCTCAGTGGATTTATGGGATCCACCTGCAAGGAAATCAATTTATTACAGACTAGATCTGGTCCTTTGAAAGACAAACACTTCTGGTTCCATTTTAGTGCAGCTTTAGCTAGCATGACATAATAGCTGGAACTCTACATTAACCATCCCTTGCAAAAACCTTTCTTGTAAGACGTCCATTTCAAATTTTATACCTAGGCTTTAATTCATTTGGTTTTATTTTGAATTGATTCTTTTGAGTCTTCATTAAATTAAATTTCCAAAGGTGTTGAGTTTCAAACACCATCCATAAATCTAACACACTATATACAGAGTGAAAAGTTTGATAAACCAGTCTTACATTTGGAGATTTTGTGCAGAATTAATGGGTTTAAAGTTTATGTTACAACTGTAATAATGCATAAAATAATTTGATATATTGGTAATAGAATAATATTTTTGAGAAATCAATCTAAGTCCTTTATTCCTCTGGTATGGATCCATTTCCTTTGGAAGCATCTAATTGGTCTGAACTCATTGTCTCAGGGAGGGACATGACAAGATAGGGGGAAAAAAAAAAAACTACCAGAATTCCTGTATTTGGTTTCCAAAAGCTTAAACCTTTCGTCATGGAGATGTAAAATTAACTGCTTTCAGGGACCAAAGTAGGTTCTGTGAAAGAGTGAAATGGCCAGGTGTAAGAGAAATGGCAATGGAAGATCAGTGATGAATGACAGATAAAAATGCACTTCAGTTTTCAGAAGTGGTGAGAACTGTCATGAAACAGAGAATATAAGTTTTTTTTTAGGTGAACAGCACTAACTCTGCACTATTATTTTATATTTCACGAAGAGGAGTCTACTGAATCCCATTTTCTTTAGCTTTGGGGGAAGATAGAAATCCAGATTTTAAAGTGTTGGCAACTAATTTAATTTTTTTTCCTTTGGTAACACTGTATAAGAAAACACTTTGTATATCAAGAAATGAAAATATTTGTGCTTGAAATTTTTCCACTGACTGTATTTGCCACATTTGGTTTTGGTTTTTGAGAAACCGAGGAAGGGAAGAAATATCTTTGAAAAACATCTAAAAGGAGAAGTATTTTCCTACCTTATGAAACCCACTTTATCCAGACTAGAACATTAATCTAAGCATCTGGGGTTTGTGGGAAGAGAAACAGAGAGGAGGCAGTGAAACTTAAAAAGTCCATGTGTCCTCCAAAAAGGAGCCCAAGTGCACTAAAGAGGTGGAAACTCTCCAAGCAGGAAATGGCTCTGTGATTTTTGAAGTGTGGCAACAGATAGCCTCACACAAATTTCTTGGCCCTCTAGAATGTAAAATACTGACTTGCCTCCAGGGTGCAAATACAGTCATCAGAGAATGCAGGAGGGAAAGAAACCTTGGTGGAGAACCGTGTGTAAAAATGGCTGAGAAAGATGCTACTCCGCCTCACAAAGCCTTGACACTCCATGATTCTTCTTGTCAGCATTTCATCTCCTTGCCCTGGAAATGCTAATGAGACTAATGTTAAAGTACCCTAAAAGACCAGCATGAAAGGGGCTCAAAATAGTTAGAAGGCAGAATTAGGTTACAGCAAAATAACGTTTTATTTCTTAAATACCTTAATGTGCTTCAACTGAGGTAAACATTTATCATTTGGTGCTTTTCTAGACTGTGATTCTTGTCTCTCTTTGACTACATATATAACTACTCTGGTTAATGTGTTCATTCTTAGTATAAATACATGCATTCATGTTCAATTTAAAAGCACACGCATTGAGATGAAGAAAAATTCAAATAATGTTATAATGATAAACTGCAAAATGCAAATTCAAACACAAATATTTTGAAATAGGACTTGAACAAAGAGAAGTAAACACAAGGAAGATTTCATGTAAAAAACTACATGAAAACACTGTGTAGTTAATAGAATCTGAAAGCCAAAAACAAAACAATAATGTGGCAGTTTGAGATTATTTATGAATTCCAAAAAGAAAGATTATGTTTGTAAACTGGTATGTTCCTCTGGGCATGATACCCTTTCAATGTATTAGATTCAGCTGAAATGTCTTTGATTAAATTATGCTAAAATTAGGGCTTTGATTTGACTAAGTCATTAGGGTGACTCAGTTTGCGTCCCACCACGTCAGTAGGGTGTAACTCAGGTTAAGTCCCCACCACCTTGCTGGGCTGTTATAAAGAGCACTCAAAAAGACACAGAAGAAGGAAAGAGAGCTCCATAGACACTGCAGAGGAGAGAACTTTGATCCTGCGGCCCCGGGAGGAGAGATGAGCCATTTGCCTGATAATTTGAAACTGAAGAGAACAGAGCAACTGAGATGAGTAAACCTGGAAAGAAAAAAACCCTATGCCAGTTTACAGCTGAGATCCCAAGAAGCTGGGCCCATGGAGCCTTAAGAGGAAGAAGGAAGGAAAGACCAGACCCGCCATCTTACTTCAACACGTGGCAAATGACTTGGGTGAGAAAGTACCTTTTATGGTACCTTGAGTTGCACTCTTTAGGGCCTTGCAACTGTAAGCTTTTGCCCCAAATAAATACCCTTTATAAAAACCAACAGATTTCTGGTACTTTGCATCAGCACCTCATTGGCTGACTAATATAAACAAAACAGAACACGAAACAAAAACAAAACACAAATGCAGAAGGCTGACAATTTTTGTTCTTGGGCTGTCTTCCATCTAAGACTGTTTGATGGTTGTCTGAGGAATACTAGATTCCTTTTTCTTCCCAGTGATCTACAGGTTTCACTAATTTTTTTTTTATAATCTGCTCAAACTCTCCTCAACTAGTTGTAAGTTACTTTTCTTTTTGCAATGGTACTTAGATGGCTTGGATAGATAAACACAATGCAAACACACACACAAAAGAACAAAATTAAACTAATATTTAGTGACACTTACTATGGACTCAGCACTACACTAGATACCTTGGAATAATCAACTATAACAATTCTATATTTTTAGTCACAATTAATTTGTATGTATCCTCCACTGTGAATAATAAATATTACAGTAAAATGATGTATGTTAAATGCATTTTGTGGAACTGAAGAAAGGTGAGTAATGGCTGGGCTTGTCAAATTTATCATGGCACATATGAGGTGAAGAATTTATATAATTTTTCTTTTGCCTTAACTAATTTTCTCAGCATAGCTTATTGAACAGATATTCATTTTATTTTGTTTTTTTTTTCTCTGTGTGAGAGAAGTTCTGAGTTTATAGAACAATCGTGAGCAAGTACAGGATTCCCATATACCACCTGTTTTATTTTGCTTAAACTTCTGGGAGCAAAATTCCAGAAATGGGTTGGTTTTTATAAAGAGAATTTATTAATATAGAAGCTTACCTTTCTAAGGCTGTGAAAATGTCCCAATCAAGGCAACTAAGCAGAGATGAATTCTCACCAAAGGTCAGCTGCTGGAGTTTGGACTCCTGCCACATGGCAAGGCAAGAAAACTGCCAATCTCTGCTTTTTCCTCAGACTCATTTTCTTCCCAGGCTCAGCTGTGGGTGATCAGGCATATGGCTTATTTCTTCCCAGGTCTCCTCGCTTAAGCTTTAGGTGCTCCACTGATTCCAGCATCTGGCATCTCTCTCAGCCGCTTCAGATTTTTCTCTCTTTCTACAGCTGTAGGCAATCTTGGAGTCCTTTCTAATGTGGCAGCGTAAAATGGTAACTGCCTTTCTTTGTGTACTTGTGCTTTTAGTTCTCTGCTTATATAAGCCTCGAGCACAAGGACAGAGACCCAACCTGAGTCAAGCATCACTGACATAGTCCAGTCAAAGACCCTAAAGCCATTTAATCAAAAGGTATTCTAGGGTGGGGGAAGATGGCATTGGACTAACAGGCAGAGCTCAATGCTATCACAAAAACAACAGAAAAAGAGCCAAAAGCTGCCTAAGGGACCTGCTTTGGGGGTGAGCAGAACAGGATAGTTCTACACAACTCCCAGGAGGGTGAGAGACAGTGAGTCAAAGAAGCTGAAACAAAATACACGAGTTACCAAGCCCCCATGGTGGCAGAAAAGGCTCCACTCCTCCATTCCAAAGATATTAACTTGAGGTAGAACCCCTGGCTCACTGCAGCTGACTGAGAGGGAACAGACATCTTCCTCACTGTCTGTCAGCTGTTTCAAGGGAAAAGGGGGAAGCTGGGGGGCTTTTCTTCATTGAATTCGGCCAGCAGAGCTGCTTTGAATCTCTGCTTGGGAGATTCAACACAGGAACATGAGAAAGCCGAAACTGAAACACCTTCATGGAAAGGTGCTCTGATGAGTGCCATCTGCTGTCCAGTCTGGAAATTACATGGACAAAAACCTGTTCTCAGTTTTCTCTGTATCCTACCCCTGGGAGAAAATCTGTGCCCCACTTGTGTGTCACTGGCACAATTTTGATAAATTAAGCTGGTCAATTTTTAAGATTTAGAATAAGTTGAACCAAATATCAAAGAAAATCTTGAAAAAAAAAAATCAATAGGCAAGAGAGAGAAATTGGCCTCAGAGTAAATTCACCAACATATTCAGTTGTCTAGACATCAGCAAAAAATTACAATCCATACTAGGAAATGAAGAGATGGCCTAGCCAAAACAACTTACCATATATCCTGAAGAGGTACAGGACTTAAGACAATTAATCAGTGATAATCACACAACTCTCCTAAATCACTTCAAAAGAATTTAAAGAAAATATGATGAAAGAAATGAAGGATATTAAGAAGACATTGTGTGAATATAAAGAACAATTTTAAAGCCTGCAAAGTAAAGTACCAGACTTTATGGGAATGAAAGACACAGTGGATGAGATTGAAAATACATTAGAGGTACATAAGATCACATTTGATTTGTTCAAAGACAGAATTAGTGATTTCAAAGGCAGAACATCTGAACTGGAAAAGATAGGAGGACAGAAAGAAAAGAGAATGGAAAAAATGGAACAGGGTCTCAGGGAACTGAGTGACAATGCAAAATACACAAACATTCATGTTATTGGTTCTCTAGAAGGAGAAGAGAATGGAAAAGGGGCAGAAAGAATATATGAAGATATAATGACCAAAAACATCCCAACCCTTATGAAAGAAATAAATATCAATATTGAAGAAGGACAACTCACACCAACCAGAATAAATCTGAATAGACCTACCCCGAGACACCTACTATTCAGAATGACAAATATCAGAGATAAAGAGATGATTCTGAAAGCAGCAAGAGAAAAACAAAGATTCAATACAAGGAAAACTCAATAAGATTGAGTGCCAACTTATATTAGAAACCATTGAGGTGAGAAGAAAGTGGTATGATGTATTTAAGGTACTGAAACAGAAAAACTGCCAGCCAAGAATTCTGCATCTGGCAAATATACCCTTCTAAAATGGGGGTGAATTCAAAGTCCTCACAGAAAAACAAAAACTGATAGAATATATTACCCAAAGACCAGATTTACAAGAGATAATAAAAGGAATGCTATAGCCTGAAAGGAAAAACAAGGGTGAGAGATTTGGGGAAGAGTTTAGAAATGAAGATTATTAGGAAGGGTAAATTAAAGGGTAAGAAGACAGAGAATAGGATGATATGAAAATAGAGAGCTGAAGGGCAAAATGGATGAAGTAAGTAATGTCTTTACAGTAATAACATTGAATGTTAATGGATTGAATTCCCCTCCCAAAAGGCAAAGACCGATAGAATGGCTAAAAAAAAAAAGTATAAGCCATCTATATGTTGTCTACAAAAGACCCACCTCATATGTAAGGATACAACCAGGTTAAAAGTGAAAGGTTGGAAAAAGGTATTCCATGCAAATAGTAACCAAAAAAGAGCTGGAGTAGCACTGCTAATATCAGACAAAATAGATTTCAAATGCAAAACTGTTATGAGGGATGAAGAAGGCCATTATATATTAATATATATTTTTTCACCAAGAAGAAATAACTATACTAAATATTTATGCACCTAACCTGAGTGTCCAAATATACATGAGGCACACACTGGCAAAACTGAAGGAAGAAATAGTTGTCTCTTCAATAATAATTGGAGACTTCAATACACCACTCTCATAATTGGATATAACATCTGAACAGAGGACGAATAAAGCAACAGAGAACTTGAATAATATGATAAATTAACTAGACCTAATAGACGTCTACAGAGCATTGCACCCCAAAACAACAGTATAAGCATCCTTTTCAAGTGCGCATGGATTTTTCTCCAAGATAGACCATATGTTGGGTCAAGAGACAAGTCTAAATAAATTTTGAAAGATTGAAATTACATAAAACAATTTTTCTTATCTTAACAGAATGAAACTAGAACTCAATAATGGATGGAAAAGGGGAAATCCATAAATATACAGATATTAAACAACAGACTCTTAAATAATCAGTGGGTCAAAGAAGAAATTGCAAGATAATTCAGAAAATATCTTGAGACAAATGAAAATGAGAACACAACATATCAAAACCTACGGGACATGGTAAAGGCAGTTGGAGGACACTCACTTCCTGACTTTAAAGCATATTACTGAGATATAGTGGTGAAAACAACACGGTACTGGCATAAAAACAGACACATTGACCAAAGGATTTGAGTTGAGAATTCAGAAAAAAGACCCTCACATCTACAGTCAAGTGATTTTTGACAAAGAGGTCAAGTCATCCCAGCTGCACCAGAACAGTCTATTCAATAAATGGTGCTGGGAGAACTGGATATCCATATCCAAAAGAAAGAAAAAAAGACCTGTATCTCTCACCTTACACAAAAATTAACTCAAAATGGTTCAAGGACTAAATATAAAAGCAACAACCTTAAAACTCTTAGAAGAAAATATAGGAAAACATCATCAAATCTTGTGGTGGGAGCTGCAACTTACACCCAAAGCATGAGCAACAAAAGGAAAAATAGATAAATGGGACCTCAAAATTCAACACTTTTTCACCTCAGAGGACTTTGTCAAAAGGGTGAAAAGGCAGCCAAATCAATGAGAGAAAATATTTGGCAATCACATATCCGATAAGGGTTTAATAGCCATGATATGCAAAGAGATCATACAGTTCAACAATAAAAAGACAAACTATCAGTTTAAAAAAATGGGCAAAGCTCTTGAAAAGACAATTGTCCAAAGAAGAAATACAAATGGTGAAGAAACACTTGAAAAAATGTTCAACATCACTAGCAATTAGGGAATTGCAAATCAAAACTACAATGAAATATAATTTCACACCTATTATACTGGCTGCTATTAAAAATTTGGAAAACTGTAAACGTTGGAGAGGATGTGGAGAGACAGAAATGCTTATTCACTGTTGGTGGGGATGTAGAATCATACAGCCACTTTGGAGGACTGTTTTGTAGTTTTAAGGAAGTTGAATATAGACTTGCTATGTGACCTGTAAGTACCAATACTAGTTATATACCCAGATGAACTGAGAGCAGAGACATGAGCAGACATCTGCACACTCATTTTCATAGCGGCATTATTCATGATTGACAAAAGTTGGAAACAACCCAGGTGTCCACCAACTGATAAACTGATAAACAAACTGTGGTGTATACACACAGTGGAATATTATGCAGCAGTAAGAAGAAATGAAATTGTGAAGCATATGACAACATGGATGAACCTGTAGGACTTTATGTTGAGTGAAGCAAGGCAGAGACAAAGGACAAATACTGTATGAGTGTGTTATTATGAGCTAAATATATTGTGTAAACTCTTGGAGTTAATAATTAAAATATAGGTCACCAGAATGTAGAAGGAGAGTAGAGCATGGAAATCTGAGGGTTAATCTGTACAGAATTGCTAAAAAGGTTGTTTATAAATCTTTGCAATTGAATAGAAGTGGTTAAAGCATACCAAGATGTTTGTAATTAGCAGTGCTATTGTATGGGTATGACAGTGGTTGAAAGGGAAAGTATACGGTCATGTATTTTACTAGAAGGAAAGCTAAAAACTGTAACATGGGACTTCATAAGATAGTAAAACTTCATGTAAAATATTAATATGGGCGATATTGCATATTTAAGACTGTTTTTACAAAATATAAATACAAATATGCTAGAAAGAAGGAACAAGAATAGCAGCTATGTACAGCAGGCAAGGCATAGAGAGATTGAGAGGTGATGAGTTTTGTTTGTTATTAATGGAATAATAAAAGTACTCTGGGATTGATTGGGGTGATGAATGCACAAATATGTGATTAAACCAAACATCGGTTGTACTCTTTGGATGGATTTATGCTTTATTGATATATAACATAAAATTGATTTGTTAAAAAAAAAAGGTTCAATCCAATCCAAATTCAATCCAATCAAAAGATCTCTTAACTGGGTTTAATGCAATCAAATGGTCCCACACCCACAGGAATGGACTATTTCAAAGAACATAATCTTTTCTGAGATTCCCAAACCTTCAAACTGTCACACCATCTCAACAAAAACAATTGGCATTGTTTGGAATATTTGTTACAATTCATAATAGCACTTTCAAATAACTGTACTATTAATTGAATTCCGTGGTTTAACTTAGGGTTCACTGTTTGTGTAGTGAACCCGTGGATTATTAAATTTTTCTATTCTGTTACCATATTTGCAATCTAACATTTCCCCTTTTAAAAACATTCTGTGCTATTAATTACATTCACATATTTGTGCTACCATCACCATCATCCATTACCAAAACCTTTCCATCATTCCAAATAGGAACCCTATATATTTTAAGCCGTAACTTCCAATTCCCTATCCTTCCCCTGGTAACCCATATTCTAGATTCTGAGTCTATGAGCTTGTTTAATTTAATTGTTTCAAATCAGTGATATCACACAATATTTCTGGTTTTGTGTGTGGGTTATTTCACCCCACATGATGTCTCCATTTTCATCCATGTTGTCACATGTATCAGGACTTCATTCCTTTTTTCAGCTGCATAATATTCCACTGTATGTATATCCCACATTTTATTTATGCATTCAATGTTTGATGGCCACTTAGGTTGCTGCCATTTTTGGCAATTGTGACTAATGCTTCTATGAACATTGGTGTGCAAATATGCTTCTTTTTGAATATAATGCATATGTATATATGTATATAATTAATTTAAGAGAAATTTATTCTTTCACTGATCATTTTTATTTTAACAAGTGCCATGTTATTTTAATTATTACTGCTCTAATATTTATTTTAATTCTTGTTCCTTTCTTTCACAATTCTTAAGGATTAGTTTAGTTTTTTAATGTTAATTTTGGGTGTCTTTATAAATAAAATAAGTAATTTTTTAACATAATATATTTTTTCTATGTTTTTTTTTAACATAATTATCTAAAATACAACTTCAATCACATTATATCTAGCAATCACAACAACTATGGTTGGAAAAGATGTAAAATGTAGAAATGGACCATTCTGTAGGGAACACACAGAAACTTTTATTTTATTTGTTTGCTTTTTTGTTCAGAGTCATCCAAGTGCCATTTAATAATCTAAGGATCTAGGATAATAACTTTTAGTAAACCCATTGTGCTTTTTACCAAATAGTTACTTAAGTGATAGAATACTTGGTTCACTGAGTCATGGAGGAAGCTACATAACAGTATCCAGATGGAGAAAGAGGTAGAGTGAAAATCTAATGCTTCATACAGCACCAATGCCAAGTGCCTAGAGACTGGCCTGTCTTCATTTTGAAAGATGAGCTCATGGCACGTTTAGCAGAAAACACTGCCAAGGGGTAAGGAGTCTGGCTCTTTTTTTTAGCATACTAAACTTGTATGCCTTACTCAAGTTGCAGGTTCAATTTATTGAAATCAGTATCAGGTGGTTGTTTCTGAAATTAGACTGATGATATAATCTTTTAAAAAGTAGAAATGCTATGTTTATTCTCTGGCTAAACATAATGCCCAGGGAATAGTTTCACAGTTTTTACCTCAAAGGCAAGTAATCTTTTGAACAATACGTCTTTCAAACCTGGACATAAAACTTAAATCAATGCTGGATCACACATAGGCAGAGTATGTGAATGCTTCCCTGTAAGGTAATTTAACTGATTAATAAATCCAGCAAAAATGATTGAATTGATATATTCTCTACTACCTGTGAGTAAAATTTAAGTTTTTATAAAGAAAGCTGATAATTAGATTGAAACATTAAATTCCACTAATTTTTCTGCAAAGTAGTCTTAATTACAAGTTTGAAAGACCACACTGCTTAATGATTATTTTCCCACTTATAATAAAGTTTAGGTACCTGCTTTTTATTTTAGTTATGATGTTGTTTAACCTAATGATATAACTGTGTTAACATAATTATTTTCATGACAAAGATATTTGCATAGATCATGTAAGCTTATAGTTTTATAACTGTGTTTAAATCTTGAGATTAGATTAAAAATAAAAATTAATTTCTCATCTAAATCACCAAAGTACAGAACTCAAAAAGGACAAAAATTATGAAAATTATTTAGGAAAGGAATATTGATTATTAGGATACCTGTAATTACATTTTTGAAGGGGATGCACTTTTGTTTCCAATAAATAAATTTGGTCTTTTTACTTGACCCTTATCTCTCTCACTATTTCAAGTAAAAGAGACATTTGAGGGAGCAGATGTGGCTTAAGCAGTTGAGCACCTGCTTCCCACATGGGAGGTTAGGTTCGGTCCCCAGGGCTTCTTAAAAACAAAAAAACAAACAACAAGCAAAGAAAGGAAAAAAAAAACAACTCAGGGGAGCCGAAGTGGCTGAGTGGTTGAGTGCCAGCTTTGCACATAGGAGACCCGGATTCTATCCTTAGTTCTGGTACCTAAAAGAAATAAAAGAAAGAAAGAAAGAAAGAGACATTTGAACATGCTGATTTCATTTCAGAATTGCTTGTGCACTTAAGTTTCATGGCTATGTTTAGAGAAACATTATCCAGAAATTTGGGGTAATCAGTGTAAAATCATTGTGGGAGTCTCCTCTCAAACTTTATTTTGTTGATTTTACTTGTTTTCTCATACTCTCACATACTCTTTTTTTGTCACTTATATAAACACAGTTGTATTTTTAAGAAGTCACAAATGGGATTTAGTACTCATTACCTTTGAGAATTTATGTTTTTTTTTTAATTTGTTCGCTATTTGCTGCAAATTTTCAAATGTATTTTTCATGCTTAAAAATGTATTCCAATTCATCAAAGTCTAATAATGCCAAGATAGAAATGAACACTGTTTCTTCAGAATTCATCATTATTTTTAAGAAGGAAAAGAATATTACAAATATAAGGTAAATTAGGACGAGAGTACTATAATATGGACAGCAACATAGGAAACATGTAACTACATGGAATATTAAGTAATTAAGATAAGGTTGTTAGACTCTCTGTGTAGCATTGACTATGTTGACATTTTGATCAAGGTTATTCAATCTAAAAAATTATATTACATTTTTAAAATGAAGATTATATTGTGAGAAAGAGAAATCTGTTGAGTAGTTTATTCGCAGAATAGATTTATACAGTTTCCAAGTATTTCCTTAGTTCTCCAATCATCATTTTATGCTGTTTGGTCCTTATAAGGGATATAGTACAGGACAACGAGATACAACAAAGAAATTGTCATTAAATTGCAACTCTTTCCACAATGAAAAAAATACGTGTGTGGAAGATTGAGTTATGTAGCCCCTCTAAAAAAAATTAAACTTACTAATTTAGCAAACCTTTTCTTAATTAAGGAAAGGATAATTTTTATGAAGTAGACAGATAATACTAAAAATATCAACTTTTTTCTATTTTCTGGAAGGATCAGTTCAAAGTTTATTCACTATTTTCTTCATATATTGGCGAAATTTTTTAACATTGTATTTCAGAGGCTATTGAAAATTATTTTCTGCTCCACTTAAAATTATTATTATTATGGTTGGAGCAGATATTTGTGCCATTTTAATTACATGTGAAATTATAATTCTCTGGCCAAGGTTTGTCTATAAAACTCTTTTAATCTAGATTGTGTAGATAAATATTTGATATTGCCATTACCTGAGCTTAAAATGTTTTATTTTTCTCCCAAAGATATGAAAGAAAAAACCGTAGACACTATGACACTCTGATAGTAAGTTCATTGTATATGAATGTGTCACATTTACACTCAGAATATGATTTCTCTCTTGGTGATGCATTAACTATACATTAAAAATTCCTTTGGAAATATGGATTAAATGTCAACAAACTATGAGTTTTAATGACACTTTCTCACTTCAGGTATAGTTTCAGCATTTACCCTCAGCTCCATCCTCCTTCCACCACACGCCTTCAAGTCTCCCTTTTAAGATTTTTCTTACATTTCTGGTATCTCTGGAAATTTATGGAGGTTTTCTCCCTGGTTCCTTTAAACCCAGCTGGCAGCATACATCACAACTTGCTGTTTTCATCAAACTGGCAAATATCTGAACAGCATAAGAGATGTTTGAGTTTATTGATATTTTTCCCCAAGAGACTCCACATGCTGCATGGAAATGAATATGTATAAATATCTACTGCAGTGAAAATGGAGAGTTGGCAATGTCATTAACAATTCAATTGCAAAAGTGTCTAAATTTCTGAATCCTGCTACTCACTACTCAGAGTAAAATTTTCCTTACAATAAATTTGGTTTATATTCTTAATGAAGAATTCCTTCTTGAAAGAAATAACAGTAGTAGAACAGACTTTCCCACCACCCACCAACCCCCACTAAATCTGGAGAACAGTGGTATCTTTGAATTAAGCTCCTATAGGCATTTCCTTAGATGGGAAATAGGGTCACACTATATAGAAAGTGTCTTCTCTTGACATTCTCAGAGTATTATGAAGATGTTATTATCCCCATAAAGCATATGTTCTCTTCTGGGTATCACTAATCATTCAACCTGATTCCTTTGAATGGCACTCTGCTTTTATTTGCCAAATATATTGTGAGAAAATACTCTCCTGATAATACCACAATATGTAAAGCACTATCCTGATAATACCACAATAATCTAGTACACTTACTCTGACTTTATAAAGATTTTATCAAGTTGAACAAAGATTTACAATGCTTACAATGTAAGAAGAGGGTAATGTAGGAGAAAAAGAAAGTATGTAGACATGATATCTAAACTGGGACTTAAAGAATGGATATATAATGGTCTGTATCTGTCATTGCAATGACAGATACAGACCATTATATATCTTGCCATAACCTGCAGAATTGTGTGGGAGATAGTGTAAATTACAATGCAAATTATAATCTATGATTAGTGGCAATGCTCCAAAATGTGTTCATCAATTGCAATGAATGTACCACATTAATGAAGGATGTTGTTAATGTGGGAAAATGGGGGAGGTTTGGGGAGCGGGGCATATGGGAATCTCCTATATTTTTTGTAACATTTATATAATCTAAGTATCTTTAAAAAAATAAAAATGCAATAAAAAAAAAAATAAAATAAAGACAATCTTGCCAGATATTAAAAAAAAAAAAAATAAGAACAAAGATACACTAATATATAACTTTGTGTTGTTGGCACTTAGCAAAGTCATAGGCATATAATAATAAGTTAATAAAATATGCATTAGGAAACCAAGAAATACATGTTTTTAAGCATAAAGTTAAATTGATTATATTAATTTATCTTTGATAAAATGATAATAAAATGATTATAGTTAAATAAAAAAAAAAAGAATGGATAAAATGTTGATAATATATTGAGAATAAAAATTCTGAAAGACTGGCTGATAGAGGCAAGCTTACAATTCCAAGTCCATGAAATGTCCAAATCAGGGCATCATGGGAAGTGCTTTCTCACCAAAGTCAGCTACTGTTGATCCTGTTGATTTTCTCTATTGATGTTTTATTCTCTATTTCATTTATTTCTTCTCTAAGTTTTGTTATTTCTTTACTTATGCTGGCTTTGAATTTAGTTTGCTGTTCTTTTTCTAGTTCTCAATGTGTGATTAGGTCTCTGATTTGAGTTCTTTCTTCTTATTTTATTGTAAGCATTTATAACTATAAATTTTCCCCTCAGAACTGCCTTTGCTGCATCCTGCAAGTTTTGATATGTTGTAATCTTCTTTTCATTTACCACAAGATGTTTACTGATTTCCCTTGTGATTTATTCTTTGACCCATTAATTATTTAAATATGTGTTTTTTAATGTTAAAAAATGTGTGGGTTTTCCTATTTTCTACCTGTTATTGATCTCCAGTTTCATTCCCTTGTGGTCAGAGAAGATGCTTTGTATAACTTCAAACTTTTAAAAATTATTGAGACTTGTTTTTTGACCTAACATGTGGTCTATCCTGAAGAATGTTCCATGTACACTTGAGAAGAATATTGTGATGTTGTGTCAACTCGGCCAGGTAATTGTGCTCAGTTGTTTTGTCAAGCAAGTACTGGGATAATTATAATACAAGGACATTGATGCACTTTAATCATCAGTGATTTGACTGCATAGACTACTGATTACTGATTACATCTACAATGAACCAAGGAGATTGCCATTAACAATGAGTGATGTTTTATCCAGTCAGTGGAAGGCCTTAAAAGAGGAAGTTATTTCAACATTCAGAGAGAAATTTCCATCTTGAATTTGGACAGCCAACATCTCTTGGGAACTCATCAAGGACCTTCCTTCATCAGAGTCCCTGATTCACAGCCTGCCTGAGTAATTTGGACTTGTGCATCCCCATGGTCATGTGAGAAAATTTTATAAAATATCATACTGTTACAGATATCATCTATTGATTCTGTTTCCCTAGAGAACTCTGAGCTAATACAAACACGTATCCTGTTCTTCTGGGGAACAGTGTTCTGTATATGTCTATTAGGTCTAGTTTTGTTATCATATTGTACAAGTTCTCTCTTTCCTTATTGAACTTTTGTTTACATGTTTTATCCATTGTTGAAAGTGGTGTATTAAAGTGTCCAACAATTATTGCCAAGGTGACTCTTTCTCCCTTCCCTTTTGCCAGTGTTTGCCTTGTCCATATGTGTGTTTTGATTGAGGATTGAATCCACTAACATTCAGTGTTATTACTGATAAGGAAAGAATTACTACAGTCATTTTGCCCTTTTTTAATTTAATGTCTTTTATCTTTTCTTTTATTGTAGCCCCCTTTTGTATATAGTTGATCTGTTAGGATGTAACTGGTTGAGCCTTTCTTATTTTCTTTCTGTATATTTTTAAAATACTTTCATTGTGGTTACTCTGGGATTTATATTAAACAATCTACATCTATAATTTATTAGTTTTAAAAGATACCAACTTAAGTTCAACTACATATATATCTTTTATTCCGATATCCTTCTATTTTCTTTCTTTATTTTTTCAAATATATCTCTTTATATTTTGCATGTTTGTTATAAGGAAATATGATTATTTCATATTCAATTGTATTCCAACTCTCATAGGAAATAAAAAATATAGTTATGTACTGAGGATTGGGATTTGCATTTACCCATTTTGTTATCTTTACGAAGATCTTAATTTCTTCATACTGTTCCAAGACATTCTCTCCTGTTGTTCCCTTTTAATTTGTAGAACTTCCTTTAAAAATTCTTTTAGGTCAGGTCTTTTGGGGACAATCTTTCTTCGTTTTCATTTATCCATGAATGTCTTAAACTCTTCCTCATTTTGAAAGCCAGTTTTGCCAGATAATTTTTGGCTGACAGTTTTTCTCTTTTGGTACCTTCAGTACATGTTTTTGGACAATGGTATAAGTGGTAAGGTGCAAAAATTGGTGGGCAGACAGAAGGGTATAGGAAAAATATATGTGCATACTATTGAATTTAAGTTGCTTTCAAAACAGATATGATTGATATATATATATATAGGATGTCAAACTTTAACCCCATTATTACCAGAAGGAAAATAGCTGACAAATATATCCAGATAGAAATGAGAAAGCACTTAGTATGATGCAACACAGAAAAGCAAGTAAATATAAAAGTAGGCATTAACAGCAGTGAGGGACCAATATATATATATAACTTAAAAAGGCTAAATAGCCTCTTCAGACAAAGGCAGAGATTGGCAGAATGAATAAAAAAGTATGAACTATATATTGTCTGCAAGAGACTCATCTTAAATTTGCAGATACAAGTAGGTTGAGGGTGGAAGGATGGAAAAATATAACATCCAAATCATAACCAAAAGAGAGCCGGGGTGGCTATACTAATATCCAATAAAATAGACTAAGTAAAAAATAGCTATGAGTGTCAAGGTGGTCATTACATACTGATATTGGGGACAATTTGCCAGGAAGATTTAACAGTTATAAATATATATTCACCTAACGGCTGAGTTCCAAAATATATGAAGCAGATACTGACAGAATTAAAGGAAGAAACTTATTGTTTTACATTAATAGTAGGAAATTTTAACATATTACTCTCAATAGTGAATAGAACATGTAGTCAGCAGAACAACAGGAATTATAAGACATGAATGATACTCTAAACCAACTAGACCTAATAGAGGTATATAGAACACAGCACCCAAGAAAACAGGATACACATACTTCTTGATTACATATGGATCATTCTCCAGGATATACTATTAGTTGGTTCACAAATCAAGTCTCAATAAATTAAAAAAATATTGAAATCATGCAATATATATTTTCTGAGCACAACAGAAAGAAGCTAGAAATCAGTTACAGACAGAGTAAGGGAAAATTCACAAATATGTGGAAATTAAACAACATTCTCTTAAACAACCATGGATTACAGAAGAAATCAGAGATGAAATTAGGAAATATCTTGAGGTGAGTGAAAATGAAAAATACAACATCCAAAACTTGTGGGATGCAGTGAAGGCAGTGATGAGAGGGACATGAATAGCTCTAAATGCTTATAAAAGAAGAAAGACTTCAAATCAGAGACCTAACCTCAAAACTGGAAGAACTTAAAAAAGAAGAGCAAACTAAATTCAAAGTGAGAGAAAGGAAGGAAATAACAAAGGTAAAAAGAGAGATAAACAAAATATAAAAGAAAAAAAAATAAAATAGAGAAACAACAATACCAAAAGTTGGCATTTAGTTATACTGAAAAAGAAATAAAAAGAGGATACAAATAGAGACAATCAGGAATGAGGAGGGGATCATTGCTACTGAACCCACTGAAACTAAAAAGGACTATAAGAAGATACATGAACAACTGTATAACCTAGATGAAAAGGACAAATCCTTAGAAATACACAAACTACCCACATTGATTCAAAAAGAAACAAAAGATCTTGACAAACCAATTATTAGTAAAGAGATTGAATCTGTCATCACAAACCTCGCAAGAAAGTAAAGCCTAGGTCCGAATGTCTTCACCAGGGAATTCTACCAAAAATTTCAAGAAGACTTAACTCCATTTCTGCTCAAACACTTCCATAAAATTGAAGAGGAAGGAACATACCTTAATTTATTTTACAATGGCATTCTACGTTACCCTATATTAAGGCTACTTATACCACAAGAAAAGAAAACTACAGACCGATATCTCTTATGAATTTAGATGTAAAAATCCTCAACAAAATAACAGCAAACTGAATGCATGAATGACACACCATGATCAAGTGGGATTCATTACTGTTATGCAAGGCTGGTTCAACATAAGAACATTAATGTAATCAGCACATTAACAGAATGAAGGGGGA
The DNA here is from genome assembly GCA_026826555.1 of Tolypeutes matacus. Classification (NCBI taxonomy): domain Eukaryota; kingdom Metazoa; phylum Chordata; class Mammalia; order Cingulata; family Chlamyphoridae; genus Tolypeutes; species Tolypeutes matacus. The sequence continues at coordinate 6,849,220 of JAKSZT010054350.1, forward strand.
AAAAACACATGATCAGCCCAATTTGAAGCAGAAAAGGCATTTGACAAAATATAGCACCTTTTCTTAAAAATACTTAGAACATTAGGATTAGAAGGACTATCCTCAACATGATAAAGGGCATATATGAAGGCCCCACAGCTAACATCCCTCTCAAAAGTGAAAGACTGAAATCTTCCCTTTAAGATCAGGAAAAAAAGGATTCCCAATGTCACCACTGTCATTCAAAATTGCACTGGAAGTTTGTGCTAGAGCAATTAGCAAGAAAAAGAAATAAAAACATCCAAATTGGAATAGAAGAAGCAAAAGTTTCCCTATTTTCAGTTGATATGATTCTATATACAAAAAATCATGAAAGACTCACAACAAAATTCATAGAGCTAAAAAATGAATTCAGCAAAGTGGCAGGGTAAACAAAAATATTGTATGCCCTCACTGATTTGAAACAATTAGAATAGCAAACTCATGGAGCCAGAAACTAGAATATGGGTTACCAGGGAACTAACTGGTTATAGAGAATTAGAGGTTTAGGTTTAAAATATACACGTTTCCTATTTAGAATGATGGAAATGTTTGGCAATGGATGGTGGTGATGGTAGCACAACATTTTGATTGCAATTAACAGCATTAAAATATATATCTGAATGTGATTAAAAGGGGAAATTTCAGATTGTATATATGGTAACAGAAAAAATATTTTTTAAAAGCTTCCATGGAACTATACTACACAAACAGTGAACGCTAAATTTAACCATGGACTTTAATAAATAGTGCAATTATAAAAGTATGCTATCATCAACTGTAGTAAATGTTACACACTTATGCAAGTTGTTGGTGATATTGTCATGTATAGGAATCCTTTATTTTATACCTGATTTTTCTGTAAACTCCAAAATTCTCCAATAAACAAGAAAAAAAAAGTAAAAATGTAATATTCAGTTGGAATTATAGTGAATATTACAATCAATACATATTATAATTGTAGTTTATTTATTTTTAATATAATTTTTATTTTTTAAAAGATATTTAGATTACATAAATGTTACATAAAAAATAGTGGGGATTCCCAAATGCTCCACTCCCTACACCTCCCACATTTTCCCACATTAACAACATCCTTCATTAGTGTGGTACATTTGTTACAATTGATGAACACATTTTGGAACATTGCCACTAAGCATGGATTATAGTTTACACTCTCTCCCGAGTGGGGAAGGAACTATGGACCAAAGTAGACTTACTGGTATTCTACTATATTCCACTCCCCTTTAATTCTTATTGTAAATGAATACATTACCATTTTGGTTTATGTATCTTGGAGCAACTATGTGCTGGAACCACCTTGTGATGGCTCATGAATGCTAGTTGTGGGCATCTCCTTCCAACTTACTGTTAAGTGAGTTCTTTTTTTGATATCATGGAATCAGCAAATGATGCATATCAGGGCTGCCTACCCCCCACCACCCCCTCCACACTATTTGAGAGCCAGTTATCAAATATACAAGCACATTCCTGATTTTGGGTCTCTCTCAGTCTGATCATTCTGTGATGCAGTAAAACTGAGGACCAAAACTTGTAGCCTAGAAAAATATCAAGGAAATATAATAAAGACTCTTAAGAGCTGGTTATTCATCCCTAAGCAATATTCTGAGTTTCTAGTAACACTTTAATTTTCATCTACAATAAGAATACACACATTCTAAACGATATTGTATAAAACAAAGGAGGAAATATAAGATATTTATTATTCAAATGACTAAATATAGTAGGATTACTTGAATGGACTTTACCAATTGGGGAGTGTTTTTGTTCCCTTGGCTGTTCAAGAAAATACCATGGACTGAAATGGCTTTAAAAAAGGAACTTTATTGGCTCACAGACTTGAGGTTAGGAAAAATCCAAATGAAGCCATAATCAAGGTGAGTTTTCTGCCTGAACACTAGCTCACTGGGACTGGCTGCCAGTGATCCTTGGTCCAAGACTCCTGTGTCACATAGCAATGCAAATGTTGGCCTCTCCTTTCTCTTCTGGCTTCTGTTGACCTTTAGCTTCTTGCTTCCTGTAGCTTTCTCTCTTTGTTTACATTTTATTCTGTTTGTAAAGGACTCCAGTAATAGTATTAAGACCAATCTTTATTGACTTGGGCCACACTTTAACTGAAGTAACTTCATCAAAAAGTCCTACTTACCATGGGTTCCCACCTACAGAAATGGATTAAATTTTAGAACATGTTTTTTGGGGGTACATAGCTGCAAACCACCATCAGGAGCAAGGGAAAATTGATACAGAGGGCTTGGGAGAAGATTTAATATAATGTGGAAAGTAAGTAAGTCACCTGGACCCTTTTCTGGCCAGAGAGTTGCCCAATGACATATGATGGATTTCAAGTTTTCTTTTAAAAAGGTCATAGAGAATTACAAAAAAAATACAGCATGAATTTCTTCAGGTTGAAAAAAAAAGTTACACCCAAATATTTCTTGAAAGTTTGAGGTGATATTTAGACATAGAGTTTGAACTGATTGCTGCAGTTTATTATTTCACTTGTCATATGAGTACATAACCACCATTAGAGATGTTTTCCATGCATTTAGGATTAAAGCTTAATGTTTGTGAACATCAGTGGGACACAGCTATTCATTAACTTATAATCTACTGATGGGAAAGAGAAAGAAGCATTAAGTAATTTAACTCATATGTGGTATAATTTTCCCTTGTGGAAGGGTGATGGGAAGGTGCATAGAATGAAAGTTGATTAAGAATGATGCTAGCACAAAAACAGATACAACTAAACAAATGCTATTATGGAAAAATTGCAATTAAGATTCTCTTAATTAGCCTGTCATTTTGTATTTATCATCATAATGTTTGTTTTACAATGCTTTATTAAATCTGGCTTTACGACAAACAATCTGCTGGCATTGCATCCTGCTGTGCAACATATGGTGCTACACCTAATGAATATTAATACTGCGAAGTATAAATGGTCTTCAGGGATGGTACTGATGGCTGGGAAGCTCATGCATATGGCATTATTATTCAGAAAAGTTAACCTGCACGCTTCTTATCAGTTTGTTTTTTTTTTCTGACAGTGACCTACTCGTTTTCCTATGAAACCTCAAATGCACATTAAAAAGTTAAAAAATATTTGGTTTTGGTATTATTATTATGTCTGTTCTTCCAAGTAGCCTTGCTCTGTTATTTCTTCCCAACAACTGACTTCTCATGAGGAGTCTCTTATCTGTATGCATCTTACACAAGTTTTCCTCTTATAACTTTACAGTGTGCACCATACTCTAACGTTTCCAAACTTAGTAATAAAAAATTAAAAAACAATTAAAAAAATAATGCACTGTATATTCTCTATTGATTTAAACTGCTTTCTCCTACACTAACCACCTAATGGAATTTCCAACATCCATCTGTGTCTCAGGACATCAGTGTAAATGAACAGCTGAAATGTCTAAGTCAAGGAAATGAGAAAGAAGAAAGGATATCAAAAATGGATTTTTTAAATAAGAGGAATATTTTGCTCCATATCATTATTTCAAAGAGTGAACTGTGATTCAAACAACTTGTGTCATTATAAACTGCAGCAAATACAGAAGACAGCAAAACAATTCCATAAAATGCTAGTATGTTTTTTTTTTTTTCTAACTATGTATATATATATAAAACATTGGATAGGGAGTTGAAAAAATCAATTTATTTTCATTTTCTCTTTCAGGAGTTTATAAAGGAAGTTATAAAAGAATTAGTCATGAAATTATATGGAAATATTTGGTGAATATTTCTACAAATATTAAAAAAAAAAGTGTAAGCTGAGAATATGTATTGTAGATGGACACTGGCCAAATAATTCTTCTTATGGAATATTGCATTAAAAAGTGATCTAGACTTCTGGGAAGATGGAGGATTAGAGAGGTGGAGGGATCACTTGTTTCCAGAAAAAGTAACTAGAGGACAGGAAAAGATTGTTTGGAGGACTGTTCTGGGGCTCAGGACACCAGGGGAGGGTGAGACACCACCCAGAAGAGAAAGGGGCAAAGGAAAGGAGTCCAGCTGACTGAAAAATCCCATGAGTAGATCTGCAAAAGTAGCAGTGGGCACCCTTCTCTCTACCTACAAAGCAAATAACAGTCTGCAGACTGCAGCAGATGTGGACCACAGTGGCTGCTGACTGAAGGGATTGCAGAGGCCCTTTTCCCCAAGAAAAGGGAGAGGGAAGGACACAATCTACAGTAAATTCAGAGTTTGGCCAGTGAACTTGGTATGCTGCATTTCAGGCTGGGTGGGGTCATGACATTGTTTGTCCTGAGAGCCAGCAGGGAGCTAAAGAAAATTTGCCTTCTCAAACACCCATCCTACTGCCCTGGGCTGGTTGCTGAAGAGGCAGAGGGAGGGAGGGTATGGCCAGCCAAAGGTGGAGAACAGCCTCTGAGAGAAAGTTTGTGTGGCTTTGCCAATCCTGAGGACATTACTTTGCACTGCCTACCTGCCTAAGAAGTTATTCTCAATGCATTCATCCCTATCACCTGGGATCTGAGCTAAGAAGTCTGCCAAAGAGCACTATATCAGAAAAGTGCACAAAAAAGGAAAAATAATAATAAGTAAATAAAAGAGGCAAGCAGGTACATTTACTACCACCCTCTCCAAGGCCCTTGGAAACTGGCCTGCACTCCATTACTGGGTCTTTAGTCCTGGTTTGAGCAGTAAAATAAGGGCAATCCTAAATATATAGAACAAGTTGAACCAAGACTCAAAGAACAGTGGTAGCACACAGCTACTTAACAGTAAATCCCTAGGCAAGAGAGAGAGAAACTCAACATCAGAAAAAATTGCAAGCCATATAAAGGAAAAGGAAGATATGACTCAGGCAAAGGAATAAATCAAAGTCCAGACGAGACATAGGATTTGAAACAGCTAATCAATGAGGCTCATACAAATCTCCTAAATAAAATCATGAAGTTGAAGTACAACATGGCGAAAGAAAGAAAGACATTAAGAAGACACTGAGTGAGTACAAAGAAAAATTTGAAATCTTGGGTAGAGCTTATGGGAATGAAAGACACAATAAGTGAGATTAAAAATACAATAGTGGAGTGGGTGTAGCTCTGTGGTTATTTGCATGCTTCACATGTATGAGGTCCTGGGTTGAATCCCCAGTACTCTTAAAAAAATACAATTGAGGCACACAACAGCAGATTTGAAATCATGTAATAATCAGTGGCATAGAGGAAAAAACAACTGAATTGAAGAGAAAGAAGAGAGAAAGAAGAATGGAAAAAAATGTGCAGTGGCTCAGGGAGTTGAATGATAACACAAAGCACACCAACATATGTGTTATGGGAGTTCTAAAAGGGGACAAAAAAGGAAAAGGGGCAGAAAGAGTATTTGAGGAAATAATGACCAAAATTCCTAACTCTCATGAAAGACATGAATATACATGTCCAGCAAGCACAGCATACTCCAATTAGAATAAATCCAAATAGAACTACTCCAAGACACATAATATGCAGAATGCCAAATGCCAAAGATAAAGAGAAAATTCTGAAAGCAGCAAGGGAAAAGCAAAACACACAAAAAAGGGATGTCCAAATAAGACTAAATGCAGATTTCTCTTCAGAAAGCATGGAAGCAAGAAAGCAGTAGTATGATATAATTATGGTACTGAAAGAGAAGAACTGCCAGCCAAGAATTCTTTATCCAGCAAAATGGTCCTTCAAATATGATGGTGAGCTTAATATATTCACAGATAAACAGAAACTAAGAGAATTCAGCTCTTCAGGAAACTTTTGCAGTCTGAAAAGAAAAGTTAGGTGAGAGAGGCTTGTAGAAGAGTGTAGAAGTGAAGAGTAACAGAAAGGGTAACCAAAAAAGTAAAAAGATGGACAAAAATAAAATATGACATATGAAAGTCAAAGGATAAAATGGCTGAAGTAAATAATGACTTCACAGTAATAACATTGAATGTTAATGGATTACACTTCCCAATCATAGGTTGACAGAATGGATAAGAAAACAAGAGCCATCTATATGCTTTCTGCAGGAGACTCACCTTAGACCCAAGGATGCAAATAGACTGAAAAAGAAAGATAGGAAAAAGATATTTCATGCAAATAGTAACCAAAAGAAAGCAGAAGTGGCTATACTGGTGTCAAACAAAACAGACTTTAAATGCAAAGAAGTGATAAGAGAAGCAGAAGGTCATGATATATTAATAAAAGGGTCATTCTACCAGGAAGAAGTAACAGTCATAAATATCTATGCACCTAATCAGGGTACTTAAATTATATGAGGTAAACTCTGGCAAACTGAAAGGAGAAATAGACATCTCTATAAAAATAGTTGGAGACTTCAACACACCACTCACATCAATAGACAGAACAACTATACAGAATGTCAACAAGGAAACAGAGAACTTGAACAATATGATAAAGGAGCTGAACCTGACAGACATATATAGAACATTGCACCCAAAGTCAGCAGGTTATACATTCTTCTTAAGTGCTCATAGATCTTTCTGCAGGATAGACCACATGGGCCTAAACACAGCTCTTAATAAATTCAAGAAGATTGAAATTATACAAAGCACATTCTCTGATCATAATGGAATGAAGCTGGAAATCAGTAATAGGCAGAGAAGGGAAAATTTTGCTAATGTGTGGAGGCTAAGCAACACACTCTGTAGGTCAAAGAAGAAATTGCAAGAGAAATTAGGCAATATCTCTAGATAAATAAAAATGAGAACACAATATATCAAAACTTATGGGTGTAGTGATGTGATTGTGTTCAATGGTTTTGGAAAGAGGTGTAGGGTGAGGCTTGTGTTGTACTATCCATGGAACTGGGGGAAGGCTGGAGGAAGGAACAGGTGAACTTTGGGGTTTGTAGATCCATGATTAAACTGCAGTAGTGAGAATGTTCTTTTGGCAAATATGGCAAGGGAGTGTTACTGGTGCAGGGCATTGGGGGTTGGGGGACATGTGGGATAAGGTGCACCCGGGGCATACTTCTATGAAATATGAAAGTTTTCATCTTTTCATATTGTGCTATCTTATAAGTAGAAACCCACACAGTAAAAAAGAAAATATGTGTTTAAAAAACATATGGGATACAACAAAGGCAGGACTAAGAAGGAAATTTATAGCCCTAAATGCCTATGTTAAATAGAAGAGTGAGCTAAAATCAAAGAACTAAATGAACAACTGGAAAAACTAGAAAAAGAACAGCAAATCAATCTCAAAGCAAGCACAAAGAAAGAAATAACAAATATTAGAGCAGAAATAATTGAAATTGAGAATAACAACATTAACAACAACAAATTATAGAGAAACTCAACAAAATCAAGCTGGATCTTCGAGGAAATAAAAAAAAAAATTGACAAACCCATAGCAAGACTAACAAAGAACAAAAGACGGAAGACGCAAATAAATAAAATCGGGAATGAAAGAGGAGACATTATAACTGACCCCACATAAATAAAAAGGATCATGAGAGGATATTATGAGAAACTATATGCCAACAAACTAGACAACCTAGATGAAATGGACAAATTCCTAGAAATGCACAAACAACCTACATTAACTTTACAAGAAATACAGCAACTCAACAAACCAATCTCAAGCAAAGAGATTTAATCTGTCATCAAAAATCTCCCAACAAAGAAAAGTCCAGGACCAGATGGTTCACAAGTGAATTCTAACAAACATTTGAGAAGAATTAATACCAATCTTGTTTAAACTCTTCCAAAAAATTAAAAAGGAGGGAAAATTGCCATATACATTTTATGAAGCCAACATCACCCTAATATCAAAGCCAGATAAAGATAGTATAAGAAAAGAAAATTACAGAACAATCTCTTTAATGGGCATAGATGCAAAAATTCTCAAAAAAAATACTTGTAAATAGAATCCAATAGCATATAAAAACAATTATACATCGCGATCAATTGGTTTTACTCCTGGTATGCCAGGATGGTTCACTATTAGAAAATCAATTAATGTAATACACCACATTAACATATTGAAGGGGGAAAAACCACATGATCATCTCGATTGATGCAGAAAAGACATTTGACAATATCCAGCATCCTTTCTTGATGAAAATGCTTCAAAAGAGAGGTATAGGAAGAAAGTTCCTCAACATTAATAAAGGGCATAAATGAAAACCCCACAGCCAACATCATACTCTTTAGGGAAAGGTTGAAAGCATTCCCTCTAAGATCAGGAAAATAAGGATGCCCACTGTCACCACTGTTATTCAACATTGTGCTAAAAGTTCTAGCTACAGCAATTAGGCAAGAAAAAGAAACAAAAGTCATCCAAATTGGAAAAGAGGAAGTAAAACTCTCACTATTCACAGATGACATAATCCTATATTTAGAAAATCCTGAAATATCTATAAGGCTATCTACTTTAGCTAATAATTGAGTTTGTCAAAGTGGCAGGATACAAGATCAACATACATAAATTAGGAACATTTCTATACACTGATAATGAGCAAGCTGAGGAGGAAATCAAGAAAAAAATTCCATTTACACTAGCAGCTAAAGACTCAAATATCTAGGAATTAATTTAACTAAGAATGTAAAGGACCTGTATTCAGAAAACTACAAAACACCACTAAAAGAAATCAAAGAAAACCTAAATAAATGGAAGGACATTCTGTGTTCATTGTCTGAAAGACTAAATTTCATGAAGATGTCAATTCTACCAAAATTGATTTATCGATTCAATGCAATGTCAGTCAAAATTTTAACAGCCTACTTTATAGAAATTGAAAAGTTAGTTACCAAATTTATTTGGAAGGGAAATGGTTCCTGAATAGCCAAAGTCATCCTAAAAAAAGAAAAGCAAAGTTGGAGGGCTAATGCTCTCTGACCTTGAAGTGTATTATAAAGCTACAGTGGTCAAAACAACATGGTACTGGCATAAAGACAGACACATGATCAATGGAATAGAATCGAGAATTCAGAAATAGACCTTCACCTATATGGTCAAGTGATTTTTGATAAGCCTACCAAGTCCACTTCTCTGGGACAAAACAGTCTGTTCAACAAATGATCCTGGAAGAACTGGATACCCATAACTGAAAGAATTGAAGAGGACCCCTATCTTACTCCTTATACAAGAATCAACTCAAAATGGATCAAATATCTAAACATAAAATCCAGGATCATAAAACTTCTAGAAGATAACATAGGAAAACATCCATAAGACCTTGTAGTAGGTGGGTGTCTCTTAAACCTTACACCCAAAGCATTAGCAACAAAAGAAAAAATAGATAAATGAGACCTGATAATTAAATATGTCTGCACCTCAAAGGACTTTATGAAGAGGGTAAAGGTAAGCCTACTCAATGGGAGAAAATATTTGAAATCACACATCCGATAAGGTATTAATATCTATGACATATAAAGATATACTACAACTCAACAATAAAAAGACCTGATTCAAAAATGGGCAAAAGCCATGAAAAGATATTTTTCTAAAATACAAATGACAAAAATACACATGAAAAAATGCTCAGCATCACTGGTTATTAGGGAAATGCAAATCAAAGCTACAATGAGATATCATTTCATACCTACTAGAATGGCCACTATTTACAAAACAGAAAACTACAAGTGTTGGAGGAGATGTGGAGAAATAAGAAATGCTTATTCACTGCTGGTGGGAATGTAGAATAGTACAGCTGCTGTGGAAGTCTGTTTGGCCATTCCCAAGGAAGTTAGATATAGATCTACCATGTGACCTGGCAATACTACTACTAGGTATATACCCAGAAGAATTGAGAGCAGTCACACCCATGTTCATAGCAGGATTATTCACACAATTGTCAAAAGATGGAAACAACCCAGGTATCCATCAACTGAAGAATGGACAAACAAACTGTGGTATATACACACAACGAAATATTATTCAGCTGTAAGAAGAAATAAAGTCATGAATCATATGACAACCTGGATGAACCTGGAGAATATTGTGTTAGTGAAGCAAGCCAGGAGCAAGAGGACAGATATTGTATGACTTTGATGTTATAAACTAAGTATAATAAGCAAACTCATGGAGTTAATAGCTAGAATATAAGTCACTAGAGAAAAGAATGTGGTTAGAGATTGGAAAGCTTAAGTTTAATATGTGCAGAATTGGTTAAAAAAAGTTGTTTGGAAATGAATAGAAACGGTGAAAGAACATCACAGGATTTGTAATTAGTAACGCTAACACATGGGTGTAATAGTAGTTTGTTTATTGCTGTTTTTTTGTAGAGTAATGAAAATGCTCTAATATTGATTGAAGTGGTGAATACATAACTCAATGATTATTCCAAATGCCATTGACTGTACCTTTTAGATAAATTGTATGGTTTACAGGCAAAAAAATAATAGGGTGGATTGGGGGGGGAAATACACCAAATGTAAGATACAGACCATAGTTAGTCATAATACTTTGATGATGCTCTTTCATAATTTGTTATAAATGTTTCACAACAATGCAAGGTATTTGTTGTGGGGTGATGTATGGGAGTCCTGTATGATGTTATGCATGTTTGTTTTGTAAGTTCACAACTTTTACTATACACTTACTGTTTATGTATGTTCATGTATGAATGATATACTTCAATAAATTGTTTTTAAAATGAAAATAAACACCACAATAAGATAACACTTCATACCCACTAGGATGGTTATAATAAAAAAGGAAGATTAACAACAAGCATTGTGCACAAAGAGGAGAAATTGGAACCCTCTTATACTGTTGGTTGGAATGTACATGCTACTTTGGAAGATAGTCTGGCAGTTCTTCAAATGGTTAAACATAAAGTTATCATATGATCTAACAATTCCCCCACTAGGAATATAATCAAAAGAAATGAAAACATATGTCCACAAAAAGCTTGCACATGAATGTTCATAGAAGCACTATGTATAATAACCCAAAAGGGGGAACAACCCAGATATCCACCAACTATTGAATAGAAAAGAAAAATGTGGTATACCCACATAATGAAATATTATTTGGCAATATTCCAGACACAAAAGACCCTTTGTGATTCCATTTATATGAAATGTTCAGAAAAGGCAAATGTGTAGAGACAAAGTAAATCAGTGGTTATCTATGTTTGTTGGCGGGTGATGGCTAAGGGATGCAGGGTTTCTTTTTGGAGTAATAAGAATATTCTAAAATTGACTGTGAGGATGGTCCCATAATTCTGTGAATATAATCAAGTCACTGTTTTAGTATGTGAATTATATCTCAATAAGTTTGTTAAAAAATGATCTATTGTATATAATGTAAAGTAATTAGTTGTAAATTCCACCAAAATTCAGTTTAAGAGTAGTGGCTGGTGGTGTCTGTAAACAGCCTGAAGGCAATCTGAGAATTTCTGCTCTTATCCTTAAGGCAATCATAGGCATATCCTCATACACGAAGATGTAAATGAATTTATTTCAGATACATTAGAGGGAGGAGAGGTGGAGTGGATTGCAAAACTTGATTTCAGCCACCAGAACTTAGTCATCTCTCAATCCCCAAAAATATTGGTATACACTTGCACTAAGTGATGAATAATGATAATTTTACTATTTGTGGGCCATTTACTAATTCTATAGCCATTTACATACACTAATTTCATTTTTAATAATTGTGTGAAGTAAATTTTTTAAAGCTTCATTTTACAGAAGAGGCATATAAGAAGTAAATATGCAACAACTATAGCTTCCCAAGTAGAGATGCTTTGTTTCTGATGCAGCCATCCAAATATTTTATGACAGCCAGGCCACTGAACTGCACTTCCAGGTAGCTTTCTTACTGAGGGTATTCCAGAAGTCTCAAGAGATCTTTATTTCCATAGAAATGAGAAGGGATTTAAGATTTTCAGACTGCATCTTTGTCTGAAAGTTACATTTCTATCATAAGGAGCATTCATACATTTATTCCACTAATTTTATACAGTGTCTCATATGCTAGGTAGTACACAAGGAAGAAGTAATTCTTAAATTAATACAGAAAGAAACACAGGTATTATACGAAGAATATGGGAAAATGCTTTCTTAAAAAATCATTATACGGGAGCGAATGTGGCTCAAGTAGTTGAGTGCCTGCCTTGCACATGGGAGGTCCCGGGTTCGGTTCCTGGTGCCTCCTGAGAAAACAAAAACAAGCAGCAAGTAAAACAAATGATAAAACCAACTCAGGGAAGTTGATGTAGCTCAGTGGTTGAGTGCTGTCTTCCCACATACAAGTTTCTGGGTTCAATCCCTAGATCCCAGTATCTCAAAAAAACAAAACAAAACAAAACATTATAACTTACAAATAGTAGTATGGGGATAATTAGATAGTGAATGACTGCTGAAGATAAACCCAAAACAAGAACAGCAGCAGGATCAAAAGAATTTAGAAAATGCAAGGAGAAGGGCAAATACAAAGACAATTCTCTTAGCCATAGCTGAATTATAATTTCTTTTTTTTTTGTCAACCAGCTTATTATAGAACATTATAAAATATTCTACACTAAGAAGCTCTCTCCAGATTAAATAAATAATTATATCAGAATCTACCGAATCTCATAGATTATCTATAAAATTGTCTGAGTAAAATTGATAGTAACATGTATAATGTTCTCATCCCAGATGGTGAATTTAATCCTTTTAAGTAAACTTATACTTTTGCTCTTCTTCTCTTGATGTTGTCATAGACACATTGTCTGGACTGGATAAATCATATCTGACAGTGCTATTTTGATTCTTGAATTATCAAAACTAGAGAAACGGAACCTCTTACTGAATGTTGTATTAAGGATACTTTTTTCAATTGTATAATTTATTATAGAATGTTCAGTGGTTTTTCCATTCAATAATTCAAAACATTGAGTTACTATTTCATTCTCAGGTCAGTACTGGAGTATACAAGAACCAGATATTTCCCTCAGAAAATGCATGTGGAAAGAAAGGTAGCACATAACTAAAGGTTAAATTGAGAAACAAAGTTTGCACATTCAGCAGTGGTGGAGCATTCAGGATTGAAAACAGGGATGTCTCAAAAGATGACCTCAGATCACTCCTTTATTAGTTTTATAAAATCTTCCCCAAATATTCCAAATTATTAAGCAGAGAAGCAAAAACAAGAGCAGAGAAAACTTTTGAAACCATACTTTTAAAATTAAATATCTGGAAAAGAAATACTAAGGGAATAAAAAGAAAGAAAGAAATATACTTGAAAGGCATTCCAAAAAATGAACAGTGACTTTCGGTGTTTTGGTTTGTCTTTGGTTTTCAGCAATTTGATGAAGATGTGTCTTGGTGTGGTAATTTTTGAATTTATCCTGTCTGAATTTTTGACTCTGGTCTTTCATAAATTTTTAAATTTCTCAGCCAGTAGTCTCAAAATTTTGCTTTTTCTTCATTTTCTTTTTCTTGTTTTTCTAAGAAGCTTGCATGGTCACTGTGCCCCCATACATGTCTTACAATCTTTCCTCTATTTTTCAACCTTATCTCTTCCTCTTTGCTAATTTTAATATTTTCCAGTGAACTATTTTTGGTTCTCTAATCCTCTATTTTGTTGTGACTGTCCTGCAATTTTACTTCTAGAATTACTGTTTGACTCTTTGCTATGGATTCCTGGTCTCTGCTAAAATTCTCCATTATCCCTATTTTCCTGAATGTATTAATTATCATTATTTTAAGGTCTTAGTTTCATATGTTCAAAAGCAAAATCCCTTTGGTTCTTATTTGTCAGTTGTCTATTTTGGCTTCCAGTTAAATGATCCTCTTTATAAAAATATTCCTGAAAAAAAAATTTTTTTAATTGGATGAAAATTTGTAGAGGCCTGGATGATACAGATACTTATTTTTAAAAAATATACAACAGTTTTCTTCTGTTGTATATTTAGTAAAGTAAATCACCTTGATCCTTTCAAGGATTGGTTTTCTGCTTTGCTGCTCTGGTTTATTTTACTTTTGCTTTTACTCCTAGGATATGGTTTTCTGATCTTTAGCTGAATGTTCCACGATTTTAATCTAGGAAATTTTTATCATGGTGGGCCTTGAATATCAATATCCGGTTTTTCCAGCACTGCACAACTCCTTCAATTTTCACTTATTTCTTTAGTCTTCTACCTACTAATTTTGACCAAGTTTCTCAGAATCATATCATCACATACACGGCCGATTTGCCACCCAATGAGTAATGTAGTTGGATACTGATTGTACATCTTGAAGTTCACATCAACAAGACTCCTGCCTTTCTGGAATCTGTTGCTTGTTGTTTATTTGTGTTTTATTTTCCCCACACCACTCCCAAATGGAAATTGTTTTCAAGGAAAAAGCCATGGTAAGTGGAGGAAAACTTACCACCTGGACATTCTGTTTCTCCAGAATCATAGTCCCTCAAATCCTTCCTGAATTAATTGTTCCCCAATGCTATCATACAGTATGTAGTTATGTATAAGTGTAGTCTAACTTTTATAATAGTTGGTAAGATCTCCTCAATATTTTCCAGAGGGAGAAGTCCTGTTTGCATAGTATTGTATTATGCTTTAAAAAAAAACAACTGTTTTTTAAAATTTTATTTTCTACATTGTCCAAAAAAAAAATGACAAGCTTATTCCTAGGTAAATCTCAATGCCACATTTGTATAAATAACAAAATTAAGTCATGTTCCTGATGTTTCTTCCTTTCAGAAACAGCTACTCTCACTTATCTTCAGTAACAGAATAGCTAGCAGATAATGTTATATTACTGCTTAAATAATGAATTTCAGTACTTTCTTTTCTACTTTTTCATTTACTTGATAGAAGTATTTTATGTTTAAGAGTAGCAAGTGCAAATAATTTCTAAACAAAAAAACACTGTGTTTTATATTGGAAAATAATATTTTGAAAATATCTGTGTAAGATTATCCATGACTTCATATATTATAATATATTACATATATATGGTTATAACTATATATAATATTTAACTGGTAGAAATGGAAGGGTGTAAAATGTCTTAGAAGATTAAGATAGTTCAGAATTATTGGCTTTTATAATAATAAAACTAATAATATTGCCATGTTTTAGGCTTCTTATATTTCTTTCGAAATGGTATTACAAATTGAATTACTCCAAGGATAATGAAAACACCTGAAAGAACTGCATACACAATTTAAAATCTTAAGACCTTTCTTTATGCAATTGCTAGAACAGAGCATTGGGGGTTTAAAAGACCTATTCCAAACAAGCTAAACTGGTCTATACTCTGGGCAAAAATAACAACAACAAAAAGTGTTTTCACAATTGATATTTCCTCCTAAAAGGGAAAATTAGCAATACAAGAAAAGTAGATCCAAATATCCTCAAAGATCTATGTCTTGTTTTCTTAAAATATTCACTGACTCCCAGTCTCAATTTCTTCACAAATTCTCAAATATAAATAATATGAGGTGACAGCAGTTTTGGTTTGTTTTGTTTTGTTTTGATTTTCAAATAAGTTTATACACAGTAATGTTTGATTATAAACATATCTCAGAACACTTTTATTTTAAATGGAAGGAAACCCAATTTGAACAAATAGGCAAAAGGGGAAGTATATTTGTTCACAAAAGCAAACCACGAAAATGCATGGAAACACCTGGCTTCAGGAACAGCCATAAACAAGGAAAGGAGTATGTCCAGGTTTTCAATCCATTCAACATAGTCAAGTTTATTCTTTTTTTTGCAGAAAAACTTCTTCCACATTATGAATGTCATGTCTACCAGTTGTTTCCATATGAATATTCTTTCATTTACTTCAGAGAACCAACTCTTTTTCTTAAATTCCAATTTCCAAATTACTAGAAAAGGTATCTGAAAGGCACAGCTTTGAAAAAGTATACAATCATGACTAATCAATGATGGCCCAGGGGTGCGGCCTGTAAGAAGAGGTCAAGTCTTAATTAAAACCCAAGGTTAACATTTAGGGAAACCAGATCTGGAGGAGTCAAGGCTGATTACTAACTCCAGGGGCAGCAAGACTTTTCACAGGACCAACAAAACCTTGCCTCTAAACTGTATTATTTCATAAATGAGATCATGTTAAATGTACATTGAGAAAACTGAATAATGGATTATGTGAAGATGGTGGAGTAGGGAGATCCAGGGCTCAGTCCTTCCACCAAAACAACTATTAAACAGACTGAAATTGCCTGAAACAAATTTTGAAAGTACTGAGATTAGAAAAACACTGTACAGCATCAAGGTAAGAGCAAGAGGAAGAAGCTGATAAATAATAGTAAAGGATAGTAAATTGTTCTCTCTGTGTGGTAGCTACCAGCACCCATTATCCACTCTTATGGCTGGACATTGGAGTCCAGTGCCTAGCTAGCTTCTGGTAAAAGAAAGGGACTTAAAAATCCTCTTCTCCCAAAACAGGCGGGACTCGGCTGATAACTGATAACGACTGTTGATTAGTGAAGTCACATGGCTAGAGGCACAGCTCTGAGGGTAGCTATTGTGTCAACCCTTCCTGGACAAGGCTGGTGGGAGCAATTGTTTCACCTGCCCCAACAGGGGCAGTGGCAGTGGAGAATTAAAGATGCAGCACTTCTTCAGGGCTGCAGGGGACAGTTAGCTGATGGGCTGCATTTGCTGGACAGACCAGGAAAGCTAAGCTTTGGGGAGCCTTTGGAGAAGCCCTTCCCAATACCCTTCCCAGGGCACTTTGACACCCATCTGCATCCCCCTTTATTGGTCCCTAGACATGTTTTGACTGGGAAAAACTGACTAGGGACAGTCTGCTATATTGTAGCCTTTTCCCAGAACTTACCCTCCAGACCAGGAACAGGAAGCCACCATTTTTTATCCTGCCATGTGAGAGAAAGGACAAAGTAGAGAAAGAGAGGATTCCAGGTTTTCCTACCACTGAAGAAAGACAGAGAAGCCCCAAAGGCTGAGAGAGGTCCCAGGATCTGGAATCAGTAGAGCAGAGAGTCACAGAAAAAGGCCCCCAAGCGGCTGGGCCTATGGAGCAGCTCCAGGCTGAGGAGACAAGCCCTGACATATGCCTGATAGCCACATGACAGTACACAAGAATAACGAGTAGTTGACTTTGGTGAGAAAGCATCTCTGATGGTGCCTTGATTTGGACATTTCATAACCTTGGAACTGTAAGCTTTTACCATAAATAAAATTCCCATTGTAAAAGCCAATCCATTTCTGATATTTTGCATCAGCAGACTTTGGTAAACTAAGACAGTACTCAGTATGGTAAAACACAAAAAATCAAATAAATATAAAAGTAGGCATTAGTGAAAGTGAAGGACAAAATAAGCACAATACTTACAAAGTTTAAATAGCAAAATGGTGGAAGAAAGTCCTGTATTATCACTAGTGTCTTTAAATTTAAATGCATTAAACTCTCTAGTCAAAAGGTAAAGATTGGCTGAATGGATTAAAAAAATGACCCAATATGTGCAGTTTCGAAGAGACTCAATTTAAAGTCAAAGATACAAGTAGGTTGAGGGTCAAAGGATGGAAAAATATATACCATATAATTAAACAAAAATAGAGCTGGTGTGGCTGTGCTAATATCAGATAAAATAGACTTTAAGTAAAAAACAGTTATAAGGGATAAAAATGGTCATTATATACTGATAGGGACAATTCAAAAGGAAGATGTAACAATTATAAATATATATGCACTAACAGAAGAGTCTCAAAATATATGGAGCAAACACTGATATATTTGTAGGAAGAAACTGACAATTCTTCATTAATAGCAGAATAAATACATCATTCTTAGCAAGGATAGAACATCTGGTCAGAAGATCAAAAGAAAGCACAAGGCTTGAATGATACTCTAAACCAATTAGATCTAGCAGAAATATATAGAATGTGTCATCCAACAAAAACAGAATACACATTCTTCTCAAGTGCCCATGGGTCATTCTCTAGGAGAGACAATATGTTTGATCACAAAATAAGTCACAGTAAATTCAAAAATATTGAAATCACACAATACATGTACTCCAACCACAACTGAGTGAAGCTAGAAATCAACAATAAAGGGGAAAATGAAAAATTCACAATTATATGGAAATTTAAAAACATATTCTTCTTCAACCAGTGGGTTAAAGAAGAAATCAGAAGGGAAATTAGGAAATATCTTAAGGAAATGAAAATGAAAACACAAAATATCAAAACTTATGCGATGAGGTAAAGGTAGTATTGAGAAGGAAAATTATAGGTCTAAATGTCTACATTAAAAAAGAAGAAAGGCATCAAATTAGAGACCTTACCTTAAAACAGGGAAAACTAGAAAAAGAAGCTCAAACTGAAAACAATGGGAGCAGAAGGAAGGAAATAAAAAAAGATTAGAGTGGAGATAAATGAAATAGAAAACAAAAAATATAATATACGGGAAGCGGCTGTGGCTCAATCAGTAGGGCTCCCATTTACCATATGGGAGGCCCCGGGTTCGGTTCCCAGGACCTCCTGGTGAAGGCAAGCCTGCCCCCATGGCGTGGTTAGCTGACCCAGTGAGCACAAGCAGCAAGGGGGGGATAAATGAATAAATAAATAAAAAATCTTAATAAAAAAAAATACAATATAAAGACTCAATAAAACCAAAAGATGATTCTTTGAATTGGCAAACTTTTAGCTAGACTGACAAAGAATAGAAGGGAGAAGAAACAGATAATTAAATTAGAAATGAAAATGGGTGGCATTACTACCAACCTCGTTGAAATAAAAGGAACTATAAGAGGATAATATGAATAACTATGCAAGATTAAATTAGATAAATTAGGTGAAATTGAAAGATTCTTAGAAACACACAAACTACCTTCTTTGACTAAAAAAGAAATAGATCTGAACAAACCAATTTCTTGTTAAGAGATTGAATAAATAATAAAAAATCTCCCCCTCCAAAATTTCAAGACCACATGGCTTCATAGGGAAATTCTACCCAACATTCCAAGAATAATTAGCTCCAATTCTGCTCAAATTCTTCCAAAACATTGAAGAGGAGGGAATACTCCCTAGCTGATTCTATGAGACCAATTTAATCCTCAGGCTGAAACTTGACAAAGCTACCACAAGAAAAGAAAACTACCCCCAATTATCTCTTATGACTACAGATGCAAAAGTCCTCAGCAAAATTTTAATAAACCAAGTCCAACAGTGTATTAAAATAATTATATTCCACAATCAAGTTGGATTTATACCGGGCATGCAAGGCTGGTTCAAGATAAGAAAATCAATGTGTAATATCACATTTGCAGAATTAAGGTGAAAAATGATCATTTCACTACATGCAGAAAAGTTATTTGACTCTTTATGATAAAAACCGTTGAACACTAGGAATAGAAAGAAAAGCTGACTTTCATCCTTCTTAATGGTGAAAGCATGAATTCCTTCCTGCTAAGATAAGGAACAAAACTAGGATGCTCATTGCCACCTCTATTATTCAACATTGTACTGGAAGTTCTTGCCAGAGAAATTAGGCAAGAAAAATAAAAGGCACCCAAGTTGGAAAAAAAGAAGGAAAACATTCCCTGTTTCAGTCGATATGATTCTACATACAGAAAATCCTGAATAATCCAAACAAAGTTCCTAGAGTTAAAAATTGAATTCAGCAAAGTGGTGGGGTACAAGATCAACACTCCAAAATTAGTAGTGTTTCTATACATAAGCTATGAACAATTGAAAGAAGAAATCAAGAAAATAATTCCATTCAAAATAGCAACTAAAAGAATCAAATATCTAGGAATAAATCTAAATAAGGTGTGTGAAGTACTTTCACACAGAAAACTATAAAAGATTGCTAAATGAAATCAAAGAAGACCTAAATAAATGGAAGGTCATTCTATGTTCATGGATTGGGAAACTAAATGTGGTTAAGATGTCAAAACTACCCAAAGCTATTTATGGATTCAATGCAATCCCAATCAAAATTCCAACAAACTTATTTGCAGAAATGGAAGGGCCAATCATCAAATTTATAAGGAAAGGCAAGGGGCTCCATATATCCCAGCCATCTCTAAAAAGAAGAATGAAGTTGGAGAACTTTCCAACTTGAAAATTTATTACAAATTCACAGTAATCAATACAGCATGGTACTGGCACAAGGCCAGATATATTGACAAATAAAAATGTCTTGAGAACTCAGAAACTAACCCTCACATTTATGGTGAACTGATTTTTGAGAAGATGGCAAAGCCACTCAATTAAGAAAGAATAGTCTCTTCAACAAACAGTGCTGGTAAAACTGGATCTCCATTTGTAAAAACAAAAAGAGAAGCCCTACTTCATGCTATATACAAAATCAACTCAAAATGAGTCAAAGACTTAAAAATAAGAAGTATAACTATCAAACTCCTAGAAGAAAACATGGGGAGGCATCTTCAGAACCCTGTGTTAGGCAATGGTTTTTAAGATTTCACACTGAAAGCACAAGCAACAGAAGAAAAATTAAATAAAATGGGATTTTATCAAAATTAAAAAAAAAAACTTTTGTGCCTCAAAGGACTTTATCATGAAAATAAAATGACAACCCACATAATGGGAGAAAATATTTGGAAACCATATATATGATAAAAGATTAATATCCAGAATATAAAAAGAAATCTTATAACTTAACAGCAAAAAGAAAAATAACCAAATTAAAAATTGGGCAAAATATGTGAATAGACAAATCTCCAAAGAAGATATGCAAATGGCCAGAAAGCACATGAAAAGATGCTCAACATGACTAGCCACAGAGAAATGCAAATCAAAACCACAATGATACATATATGGTATATAAATGTGTTCAAATGTTCACAGGGCATTGCCACAGCGGGTGGAGAGTCACACAATAACCAAGAGAATATTGAATTCCCACCCTGGAGAGCTCTGGCTCATTCTCTAATGGAGCAGCAACAGTCCTTCAAGTGCAGGGACAATGACTGGTGAAGGAGGATGGCTATTGATGGGCCCATGATATTGACAACTATGTTTGTGAGCCTTTGCTCTTGAAATTGAAACTTAGCCTAGTGTTGTGGGGTGCCTAAGAGTTGCCTCTTGAGAGCCTCCTTGTTGCTCAAATGTGGCCTCTCTCTAAGCCAAACTCAGCATATAAATGCATTACTTTCCCCCCAGTTTGGGACATGACTCCTGGGGATAAGCCTCCCTGGCACTGAGGGGTTACTACCCAAGCAGCAACTAGCAATGCAACTGGAAAAAAAGCTCAAATAAAAGGGGGAAAAGGAAAAGACAAATGAGTTTATATGGTTAAGATACTTCAAAGTGAGTAGGGAGGTCATCCCAGAAGTAAAGCTTATGCACATCTCAGCAGAAGCTCACAGACTGCCAAAGTGAATACTATCCCAAATAGTGGGTGTCCTGAAGGCTCTGGAGACAACTAGGTCCTATGGTCATGGCAGATAGCTCTGGAGTTTGGTGCATTGCCAGTGGGCCCTACTTTGACTACTTTGACAGAAATGGACTCAGTTATGGATTCCCTACATATGGCTCATCTGTCCTTTCTATTTAAACCTATACTTGGTGCTGGAATTTGTAAGTGTACATCCAAGAGACTGGAATCTTTGGGCTGTCAATATGCCAGTCGGCCCTGAGCCTCAGTGAAGTTGCAGCACCTACTCTCCAGTTCATTGGACTCACCCTGGACAACTAATAAGGAGATGAGGATTGACAACCACCATACCAAGAAAACGAGAGAGCCTACAGTTGCAAACAATAGAATCTCATCCCTCAGCTGTATGGGATCGAAGACCCCTCTCATTTAGAGGTGGAGTGGACATCACCATCCCAGAATCCTCAGGATTGGGGAATGAACTGTAAACTAGAATGAACTTACTGGTATTCTACTATGTACTTATTGTGATTCTAGCAATGGAGGAAATTACAACATTAATGTGGAGGCAGTGGCCACTGGAGGCTCTGGGGCCGGGGAGAAGGATAAACAGGTGTAATGAGGGGGCTTTTTCGGGAGTTGGGAATCATCCTGAATGACATTGCAAGGACAGATATAGGCCATTATATATGTTCCTATAACCTGCAGAACTGTGAGGGAGAGAGTGTAGACTATAATGTGAACTATGGTCCATGCTCAGTGGCAATGCCCCAGGATACATTTATCAATTGAAATGAATGTGCCACACTAATGAAGGATGTTGTGTATGTGGGAGGCTGTGGGAGGTGTGGGGAGTGGAGCATATGGGAATCTCTATATTTTTTTGTCTAACATTTATGTAATCTAAGTATCTTTAAAATATATATATATATATTAAAAACCACAATGAGATACCATTTTACAACCATTAGAATGGCTGTTATTAAAAAGCCAAAAAATAACAAGTGTTGTAGAGGATGCAAAGAAATAAGAACACTCATTCATTGCTGGTAACAATGTAAAATGATGCAGCCGCTGTGGAAGACAGTTAGGATGTTCCTCAGAAAATTAAGTATAGAACTACCATAAGACCCGGCAATCCCACTACTAGGTTTATACCCAAAAAGAATTGAAAGCAGAGACTTGAACAGATGTTTGCATAGCCATGTTCATACAGACATTATTCACAATTGCCAAAATATGGAAGCAACCCAAGTGTACCATCGACTGATGAGTGAATTTAAAAAGTGTGGTATAGTATATAATGCAATATTATTCAACTGTAAAAAGGAACAGATTCCTGATACATGTGATAACATGGATGAACTTTAAAGACATAATGTTGAGTAAAATAATCCAAACACAAAAGGAAAAATATTGCAGGAGTTCAATGATTTGAAACAATTACAATAAGCAAACTCGGAGTCAGAATCTAAAATAGAAGTTACCAAGTGACTGGGTAGGGATAGAGAATGGGAAGTGAAGGCTTTAAATGTACTGGGCTCCTATTTGAAATGATGGAATGTTTAGGTAATGGATGGTGGTGATGTTAGCACAACATTATGAAAACAATTAACAGCACTGAAATACATATCTGAATATGATTTAAAGGGGGAAATGTTAGATTGTTTATATGGTAACAGGCTAAAATTTTTAAAAAAAATCTATGGAACTTCACTATATAAACAGTGAACCCTAAATTTAACTCTGGACTTTAATTAATAGGTACAATCATAAAATGTGCTATCATCAATTGTAAAAAAAAAAGTTCCACAGCAATGCAAGGTTTTAGGGATAGGGTGGTATATGTGGATCCTATATTTTATGTATTATTTTTCCATAAAGCCACAACTTCAATTTCTCTAATAAAAAAATGAAAATGTAAAAGCAAAACTCAAAGTTGAAGAAGAATGAGGTGTGGTGGGAAAAGGAAGAAAAGTTGGTCAAAAGAACGTGGAACAAAATAATTGATGGCCACCACGCTATGTAACATTGAGTTTATTATAAAGCTTCTGTCATATTATATCTTTGTCTATGCTGGTAACTCTAATAATTTTTAAATGAGTTATATTTTTCTGTATATAATCATCACTTTTTCATAACTATGAAATAAAAATACTTTCATTGTATATGGTGCAGAAAATATATATTAAGGACACATGTTTTGAAAAAATTTGGAGGCATTTTTTTTTAAGCAGGCATAATCAGGTTTTCCACCTGGGAATAATTTATTTTTCAAATAAATAAATGCGGAGACAGGCAATGTTTTAATAGCTTTAGAGATATTATATCACTTACTTTTGCAACCTTTACAACAGCAATATAAAATAACACATATCCTTTTTCAAGTGATAAAATTTAGGCTTAATGAAGTTTTATAACTTTTTCAGTGTCACATAGTTCATACACAGCAGATTCAGTATTTGAACCCAATAATTCAAAAACCCTATTTAACACTCCACTCTAAGATATAGAGAAGTGAATTAACAATATCCTTTATGTGTTTCTAAAGCATAAGGACTAGACTACTATTAAAAATTTATCTTACTATTTAATTTATACAATGAGCTACAAAATATGAGCTGGTAATACAGGATGTGTAAATGACAAGAAAATAGTTGTTCAATAGGTAAATTTTCTTTGATACATTATTAGATTAATCATTTTAGTAAAATCCCACTTGAAAAATGTTCAAAACTTTCAGAAAACTGGAGAAAGAAAGTTACATGTCAAACTCACTCTTAAGCCTCAACAGCTAATTTTTAAAAAATATCTCTTAATATGATAGATTAGCTACATCTGTTCATATAACAACTTTAAAATTAATTTCAAACACTTCATTCTTTCTTTGACTATGAGAGTCTATACAATTCTGGCTTTCAGGCATCCTTTCTACTATCAAAAATTTGTTTGCTTTATTAGGTACTCTTCTCCATCTTTGGAATTTTATTCTCAATTGTCTGTCCTTCAAAGATTATTAAGTTCTGTGATTGTCAAATTTGTATGCACCAGCCTGACTTTAATCATAAGTCTAATCAATTACTAACTGATAATTTTCTTTCCTTAAAAATGTATGCTGCTATCTAATGAGTTTCTTATTCGTGGTTGTACATTGAGATGTGTATAAGAAGACTTCAGAAAATTTCTTTATAGCTATGTTTTGAAGCCTAAGGATGTTTTTTCTGTTTTTATTTTTTAAATTGAAAAACTGCCAATGCTTTTCTTTGTATTTTGTTTTTAATTAAAGAAGTTGTTTTTACCAAAAAAAATCATATAGAAAATATAGTGTTCCCATCTACCACCCCTGTATTTATTAACCCTTTACATTCAAGTAGTACCTTTCTTACAAATGATGAAAGAATACTATAATTATAATATTAATTATAGTCCATAGTTTACATTAGGGTGCATTTTTTCCAGTATACCACCATATTATTAACACCTTGCATTAGTGTGATATATTTGTTATAATTCATTTTTGTAATTGTGCAATTAAATATAGTGCATTGTTTACAATAGGTCTCACAGTGTTGTTCAGTCTAGTGTTTTATCTTTTAATTTTTATTTTACTAACATATATACAACCTAAAATTTCTCCCTTTGATCACATTCACATTTTAATTCTGTTGCTGCTAATTATACTCACAATATTGTGCTACTATCATCACCATCCATTTCCAAACTTTATAAGCAACCCAAATTGAAATTCTACACAAATTAAGCATTAGCTCCCTATTCCCTATCCCAAGACAGCCTTGGTAACATATATTGTAGATTCTAACTCTGTTAGTTTGCTTATTCTAATTATTTCATATCACTAAGATCAGACAATATTTGTCTTTTTGTGTGTCTGGCTTATTTCACTCAACATAATGTCTTCAAGTTTCATTTATGTTATTGCATAAACCATAACTTCATTCCTTTTCAGTGCTGACCACTATTCCATTGTATGTATACCATATTTTGTTTATTCAGTCACCAGTTCTTGGACACTTAGGTTGCTTCCATCTTCTGACAAGTGATGTGAAAAAGGAATATGTGGTAAGAAAGTGGCAGTAGTGGCTACAAAAGATGTTTTCTTTTTTTTTTTTTTTTTAAAGATTTATCCCACCCCCCATCCCCATGTTGTATTGTGCTTGCTATTTGCTCTCTGTGTCTTCTTCTGTGTCTGCTTGTCTTCTCTTTAGGTGGCACCGGGAACCGATCCTGGGACCTTCTGGAGTGGAGATGGTCTGCTGTGGCTCCTATTGTCTCTATTCTGTATCTCTTTTTGTTGCATCATCTTACTGTGCCAGCTCTCCGTGTGAGCCAGCTCTCCATGCTGGCAAACACTCAGCATGGGCTTGCTTGCCTTTCACCAGGAGTCCCCAGGAATCGAACCCTGGATCTCCTTTATGGTAGATAGGAGCTCAATCACTTGAGTCCCATCCACTTCCCCCCAAAATGTTTTCAATATGTTTTGTTATAGAGAGGAGCAGAGAGATGGAAGTATAGCTAGGGCAGAGATGGAGCAAAGAGTTAAAATTTTTTTTTGTATTTATTTTATTTTGTTTTTAGGAAGGTATTAATTGAACATTTTGTATGCTAATGGGAAAGATTAGCAGTTATTTAGAAAGTAATGATGTGGGTAAAGGAGGAAAAACTAGAGTAGCAAATTCTTGAGGCTTGAAAGAGCTATAGGGTCTAATTAGGGTTGTTCTTGGAATTGCCACGTTTCAGTTAGGAAGCGGGTGAAGGGAACATTTGGAGCAGAGTTGAGAATATCAGTATTTTGCTGATGACAGAGGGCTTTGCAAAGGGCACAGTTGCAGGGTTTGAGAGTTAAAATATTAGAGGAGATTAATGGATGTACAGAGTAGTACTGGGATGTGAGTCCACATGATGATGGATGGCAGAGGCTTCTGGGTCCCTCTGAATGACTAAAGAGAATTGGAGAGTGAGGAATGATAGGATTAACCTTGATAGTTTCTAGAGAGGAGGTGAGTAAACAGTTCAAGCTGGAAAACACAGGGCAACTGCATATTTTCCTCCCATCTAGTTCTTATTTTCTCGTGACCAAAGAGTGATTGAATGCTTCCTCAGAGAACTGCTTCCTTAGGTGGCCTGAAGCTAGAATCTCAGTAATGATCTCTTTTCTTTCTATCAGAATAATGATGTGGTGGGTTGGAGTTAGGAAAGGGAGAGATTGGACTTTGTATCTTCTCTGTAGTAGCATGGATGTAGCTGCTTATTCTAATTATTTCATAATATTATTATTTTATGAATAATAAAGTGAGGCAGAAAAAAGGGTTTGTAAACTGAGTGAATTAATAAGGAAATAAATGAAATAAGTACTTAATTATTAACAAATTAATATCATTTGTAAATAAGATATTTCACTGAGCTTGAGGAGTAAAATGAGTTCTATTTTCTAATTTCAGTTATAAATCCTCTACTTTTTGCAGCTTTAGAGTACAAAACTGGAATACAAATTTAGAATACAAATTCGAGAGTGCAAAGAATGTCTTATTGCTTTGGGAAATTATCTGATTACTTACTTGGAATACTATCTTATGAAATCTGTCCTTGCTGAAAAATAAATTTTTTTCCACCCATGGCACTATTTACAGCATTATTTCCAACATTCACCATTACTCCCTGACTTAACTAGTGGCAGGATATTTAGATAAAATTCAATTTTTCACTCATAAGACTGAAGTACAAAACAGTTTTTTTTTTTTTTTTTTTTTTTTTTTTACTGATTCTATGCCAATAACAATTAAAACATATTGTAATTTTACATATTTGAAATGTTTGGAATGTGATTGTAACATTGTTAGCTATCCTTCCAAAATATTCACATATCAGAAACAAACTTCTGTAGTAGTTGGAAATGTTGTCTGCCAGAAACAGTAGTTTAACTTCACATAGCAAGAAGTCTCTTTGAATTGTGATCTTGAATATAAGTTTCTTAAATCAGTTTTTCAGTATTTTCAAAACAATACTTTTATTACAAAATCAATAATTCTAAATTTTATTCCTTGTTCTCTATTGCCCATTATCACATATACATATAAAACAAATGAGTGAAATAGCTGAAATAGAGCAAGTCAAAAAAGGTTTCTTCCATTTTGTTTGAAGCAATCTCTAAATTTTATATGCAAATCATCAAGCATAAAGAATATATTGAAAAATAGAAATATTTCTTAATTGTGAATTTTCATGGTAGAAGCTCAGTGAAAATCATAATATAAGGAAAATATTGAGAGACAATTTCATCATTTTCATAAATCATTAGTATTTGGAATTAATAACAATTAACCTAGAATAGGATTTAAAAAATAAAAGAAAAAATAAACCTTCCAAGTTGTCTTAATTTGCCAGGACTTTATAACAAATACCACAGATTGTTTGGCTTACACAACAAGAATTTATTGTCTTAGGTTTTGGATGCAAGAAATCAAAAGTCAAGGTATCAGTAGGCCCTGCTTTTTCTGAAGTCTATAGAGTTCTGGTGGTGGCTTGCTGGCAACCCATAACTCAATTTCTACCTCGATTACATGGCCATCTGTCACCTATTACTGTGCCTAGATTTCCTCTGCTTATAAGGACTCCAGTCACATTTGATTAAGGCCCACCCTGATTCACTTTGGCCTTACCTTAATTACATCTTCAAGGATCTTATTTACAGATGGATCCATACTCATAAGACCCAGGGTTAGAACCTGAACATGTATTCTTGGGGACATTATTTATTCCATAACACAGGTATTTTAAAATGCTAAATAGCAAATATATCTTAGAATTTCATTATATTAATTTTCCATTTTATTTTAAAGTTGAAAGTGTAGTTCCCTTCTTATCTATAATGAAATTTACTTAGAAATACAGTATTTTAAAACATTAGTTGAAGTAGAAATAAATTTCTATCAAGGAACTTAAAATGCTTATCTATGTCTTGACCAGTAATATTTACTTCTAGTAATTTAATGGCATAAATTTTCAGATACATAATATTAATCCACAAAAAATATTGACTACTATATTATTTAGTGGAAAAGAAACATTACACAATTAAAAGTACCAAAATTGGGAATAAGAAAATTAATCAAAACACATCTAAATGAAGGTTTATTTGCATTAAACCATTGAAAGTAATAACTTAAAAGATCAATGGAAACTTTTCACTTCTGGCCAAGATAGAGTAATAGATACTGGGTTTTTCCTTCTGTAAAAATGAATAAATAACTAGACACCATATGTGAAAAGATGTTTCCAATACTGGATATCAGAGAGCAAGGGACAGTGATTCCTGAAAGAGGGTAAACAAAATAAATGAGCCCACAATTGTCCCAGCCTATTGCCTGGAGAGAATTGCCAGGCTATAAAGCAAAGAGAGGGAAACAAGGCATAGCCTCACAGTCTTCCTGAGTTGAAAAGATTGAGTTGAGAGCCCAAGGAAACTGCAGTGGTTAAGGTTCCCTAGGCAGAATGCTTCAGATGAGAGAAGACAAAGAGATAGAAGTCCAGATGTCTTCAGAACTTTAGTAGAATAATGATGAGCACATGCACATGAGAAAATTCCTGAGCTTCAGGAAAGAAATATTTGAAATGATTGGGGGAAATAATCATTGACATTTGGGACTGAGAATTGTTTGTTTTCCCATTAGCCAGGATGGAAAAGCATTATGATTCACAGGACATCAGTACTGTATTCATCAAGGTATCAGAAAAATAGCCGTGGACTAATGATTATGCTGATCTTACCTCACAAAGTTTTTTAAAAAAGACTGAAACAATCAAAAACTGTGTCCAAGTAAATTAATAATCCAAAACAAAGCTGAAAAATTTTAATAGTAAATATGTATGTGTTTATGTGTGTGTACACATATATATATACCAACTAAGTAAGATTCACAAGCAAAATATAGCAAATATGCAAGAAGCAGGAAAATAAATCCCATAATGAAGAAAAAACCAATCCAAGTGTGATAAATGATAAAAAATTAATAATCATAGTCATTAAAACAGTTAGTATAACTATATTCTATATGTTCATTAAAGTAGATGGAAGTGTGAGAAAGATAAGTAGCAAATATAATTTATAAAAGTCACCCAAGTCAGAACACTAGACATGAAAACTCTAATGTCTGAAATGGAATATACAATACATATAAAAAAGAGCATCTTAGACATGGCAAGAAAAAAGATGAGTGAACTTAAAGACATGGAAATAGAAACTATCCAAATATATACACAGAAACAAGACAAACACTGGCATAATATCAAGATAGCCTCAGTGAGTTCTGAGATAACTTCAAGCAACTTAACATAAGTATAATTGGAGTCCTTCTACAAAGAGTATTAGGAGAGGGCAGAAATATATTTGATGAAATAATGGCTGAAAATATTCCAGAGTTGTTGAAAACAGTCAGCTCTTACATCCAAGAAGCTCAATGGAATAAGAAACTTAAAAAAAAAAACAAAAGGACTCCAAGGCATAAAATACTCAAACGGCTTAAAATCAGCTGGGGTGGGGAAGAGCACATTATGTACAAAGGAACAAAGCTAAGAATAACAGCACATTTCCCTTTGTGAATAATGCTAGACAGGAGACAGTAGAGAAACTTTGTTTTTAAAGTACTGAAACAAGCAAACAAAATGTCTTTCAACCTAGAATTAATAGCCAGTAAAAATATCTTTCAAAAATTACAGAAATATGTTTATCAGATATATAAATGTTGAAAGAATCCATTACTAATGGTTCTGTGCTTCAAAATGAAAAGTAAGACCTTCATGCAGAAGGAAAATTATACCAAATGGAAATCTGGGTTTATACAAGGAAATGATGAGCACTATAAATAGGAAATAGGAAGTTAAGACATTTTCCCTTACTTTAATTTTATTAAAAGAAAATTGACTGTTTATAGTAAAGATAGAAACAATATATTGTAGAGTTTATAATATATGTAGAAGGTAAATGTATGATGACAATAGCAAAAGGAACACGAGAGGGAAAATGAAAGTAGGACTTTGTAAGGCCACTACACACTACATGAAGTGATATAAAATTGCCTGAAAGAACACTGCATTGAGTTGGAGAAATAAACAATAAACCCTAAAACAACCACTAAAATTAAAATAAAACAATTAGGACTAAGTAATTTAGGTATAAAAGAAAACAAAAGAGATAAAATAGATCATAAAATGTTTTAAATCCCGAAGATAACAGAATAACGGGAGAAAAAGTAGCAAAGAACAGTTGGGGTAAATATAAAGCAAAATACAAAATGATAGGAATAAGCCCAACCATATCAATAACCACATTACAAATAAATTATCTAAATATCTCAAATAAATGGCAGGCACTTGCTTTAAGAAAAACAGATGCAAATATATACTGCATCTAAGAAAGCTATTTCAAATATAAAAATGCAGATGGAATAAAATATTATAAAAAGTATACATGGTATGCTATCCAATGAAAGCGAGAGGGGGTATATTAATATTCAAATCTATATAAATTAGATTTCAGAGCAAAAAATATTAATAGTGATAGGGAAAATCATTTAATAAAAAAATTCATCTACAACCTTAAGTGATTATTTACATAAACGTTAAGATTCAAAGTACAGGAAGCAGAAACTAACAGACTGGCCTGAAGAAAAAGACAAATCAACAATTATAGTTCAAGATTTCACAATTTCTGAGAGAATATATAGACAGAAATTCATTAAGAATGTAGATTATAAAACACTCTCAACCAACATGACCTCTTGATATTTATAGAACATTCCACTCAACAACAGAAGAAAACATATTTTATTCAAGTGCACATAAAACATTTATCATGATAGACCACACTGTCAGCAATAAAACAAGTTTTAATATATTTAAAATAGTTCAAACCATGCAAAGCATATTCTCTTTTAACAGTAGAATTAAATTGGAAATAAATAATAGAATACTGTGTAGAAATCATCCAAGTATTTGGAAACTAAATAGCAGAACTTGTAAATAATTTAAGGTCACAGAAGTCCAAAGGGAAATTTAGTATTTACTTAAAATGCCATAAAACAGAAACATAGTATATCAAATTTGCCAGATACAGAACAATTAGTGCTTAGAGGGAGAATTATAGCAATAAATAATTATATTAGAAGAGAGTTATCAAATCAATGACTTCAGCTTTTCCTTTAAAAGACTAGATTAAACCCCAAGAATGCAGAAAAAAGTAATAATAAAGATAAAAACAAAAATAATTAAGATAGGAAACATAAATATTTTTCTATTGAATATTGAAATCCAAAGCAATCAAAACCCTCTTCATTTAAGAATTGAAGGCAAAAAGAAACACAAATTGCTAATATATGGAATGAGAGAGATGACATGATTTCATATCCCATGGACACTAAAATGATAAGATATTATTATGAAAAATTATGCCAATACATGTTAGACAATTTAGAGAAAATAGACAAATTCCTTGAAATACACAATTACCAAAGGTCACTCAAAACATTACCTGGAAATACTTCTATCTGTATTAGAAAAAGAATTTGTACTTAGAAAACTTCCTAAAAAAGGAAACTCCAGGCTCAGATGGCTTCACTGGTATATTCTACCAAACACTAAATGAGTATTTTCTACATAAACTCTTATGAAAATAGAAAAGGAGGGACTATTCCCCAATTCATCTTATACAACTGGCATCACTTATTAACAAAATCAGCCAAAGACATTATAAGGATAAGAAGTAATTATTTATGTAGCACATCTTATGGTCCATACAAAATAGCAACTAAAAGTAGTGAGTTTAGCAAAGTTTCCAAGACACATGGTCAAAATAAAAACAGTCCATTGTATTGATGTATACCAGCAACAAACAATTCATAAATTAAATTTAAAAATAGAATATCACTTACAATAAAAAGAAAAAGTATGAAATAGCAATTAATTTGACAAATGATGCACAAGACCTTTATTTTGAAAACTGCAAAACATTGTTAAGAGTATTCACATAAGACAAATCAATGGAGACATATACAGTAGTCATTCGTCAGATGACTATTCTTAGATGTTGTCTCCCCATATTGGTATTTGTGTACAATGTAATCCCAATGAAAATATCAAAAGATTTTTTTGGATATTGACACATTGATTCCAAAGTTTATACGAAAAGCAAACTAGAATAGTCAAAATAACTTTGAAAAGGAGGAACAAATTTGGACAATTGCACTATTTGACTTCATGCTTAATGTAAATCCACAATAACCAAAACAGTATGGTCTTGTGTACAGATATACATATCAATCAATGTAATAGTGTGAAATGTCCATAAATTAGACTCAAACAAATATGGTCAATTGATTTTCAACAAAAATCCAAAAACAATTCAACGGAAAAAGAATATTTTTTTTTTTTTTTAATAAATGGTGTTGAAACAATTGTTTATCTATTTGCCAAAAAAAAAAGAATTTCAATATTAATCTTATGCTCAATTTCAATCATAGGTCTATGTATAAAACCTAGTCCTGCACATATTTAACAGACAACATAATAGAAAATCTTTGTGACATTGGGGTAGGAAAAATTCATTGACTACCACACCAAAAGCAAAATGCATACAAATAAATTGATAAACTGGACTTCATCAAAACTAAGAAATTTTGGTCTTCAAAACACAAGAATAAGAGAATGAAAAGACAAAATAGAGTACAGGAGAAGATATTTTCAAATAATATACTGATGAGGAATTTGTACGTAGAATATAGAACAAATTCTTCAAATGCAGTAAGACAGCAGTAAATCCAATAAAAATGAAGAGAAGATTTGCACAAACACTTCTTCAAAGAAGATAAATGGATACAAATAAATACACTAAAAGATGCTCAATGTCATTACTTATTAAGGACAGGTAAACTAAAACTACAATGTGATATCCCTACACACCTATTAAAATGCCAAATATTTTAAAGCAATGCAAAAACTGTTCATATAGGGTGAAATGCAAACAAATTTGTCATCACAGAAAACATACCAGCTTTAATTTGGGGATGGGTATGGAGCATGTCACATGGAGAGGGGGCCAAGGAAAGGTTTACAAAGGAGCATGAGAACATTTTTGGTGATGACAGATAAGCCATTATGCTGAATGTGTTGGTCCTTTTACAGTTGTATTAGGTATCACAACTTGCCAAAGTATACACTTTTAAAATGTGTCGTTTGTTTTATGTTAATTATACCTCCTAAAAGCTGTTAAAAAAAAAGAAAAAAAAAAAAAAGAAAACTTAAGATCATATGATAATGTGCTAAGTGAAAAGTATGATGCAAAATTGTTGATATATCATTTGTTATTCCGCAAATAAATATTCCAAAACATTAACTTGACCTGGAAATGAAATAATATTTTTTAAGTTATTTCTTTCTATGAATGCATTATTTCAATGCATTCTTAAAAAATAAGAATCTGTTATCAAGTGTATAATCCAGACAAACTATGAAAAACAGCCTCTAAGTCTCATAAATAGCTCCAGTAAAAGACTGTTCTCTCTCCCCTTCTACCTTTGAATCATGCATCGTCCTTCATTGGATGACAGCTAGTGATCTTGTTGTCGGTGTAGTTTTTTTGTTTTTTTTGTTTTGTTTTGTTAGGAGGGACCTGGGGATTGAACCCGGGAACTCAGGCATGCAAAGCAGGCACTCAACCACTGGGCTACACCCACTCTCATGGTGCAGTTTTTAACAATTCACATTTACTCTTATTTTACTGAAACAAAATACAATTAATAATGTAATTTTTTTATTCATTCAAAGAAGAGAGGTTGAAACCTAACTGCCATAAGCCCTCACAGTTATTAAAATGAGAACTGACATAAGACAGCCTGACAATGCATAATTAGAAAGTTGGCAGAGCAGTAAAGTAGTGAATGCTCATAATTGAGGGCCTGAACTAACAACAAAATGTTAAAAAAAAAAGTCTGTCAATATGTATTTGTCAATAATGGTTATAAATAGATTGCTTGGCCATGTGAAGAAATAAGCATTAAGTTATCTTAAGACTCATTTCTAGCAAAAAGTACCAGATAAATGAGGAATTGCTCTAACATTATTACACAATTTTAGGAAAGCAAAGTAAGGACTTTGACTTTAATAAATATATTTTAAATGATGTTCATTCTAAATTACTCCTTTTTCTCTTTTCATAGAAAAACTACTTTTCAAATGAAGGAAATTATATCAAAGACACATTTCATTTTGCATTTTATTTATTTTAAGGCAACCTGTTTTCTGTTGAAGAAATATGAAAAGATTTTGTTGTTTAGTTAATGTTTCCATCTAGTTCCCATGGTAACTATCACCGTGTTAGTTAATCTGGTACAGGAAATTCCAACAAATACAAGTCCAATGAACTTATTGAGTATTAAAGAGAAAATATATAAATGACTGGGTTAAAATTGATGAAAACAATTAATAGAAGAAATGATAGAATCCACAGAAGACCACATGATTCATATGAATCCTTCAAAGGAGGAAGAGTTCTTATTCATCAATATATGCCCAGCATACACACAGTGCCTGGCTCTTGCCAAGTTCACTATAAATGATGCAGAACAAATGAATTATAAAATTATTGTCTTGACTGTAATTTCAATTTTACTCAGTAATATAGTATTTTTGCCTGAGTTAATCATAGACCGTAGGGAATGAAACCATCCAAATAAACACATAAAGGGAAAAAATTCTCTTCTGGTAGAACTTACAGAACAAAGGGTAAATGATTGGCATAGCAGGTGCAACCTGCAGCTCAGAAATACTTCATAGGCAAAAAGACTCACCAGGAGTTTAAAAAGACATATTGTATATGATTTTGTTTGCTTTGATAATCCAAGCATCAACATTCTCTTCTCAAAGGGATATAGAAACTGTAACTTATTCTGAGTGAGAACACATACATTTGCATGATTGATTAAAACCTGTCTGCACTTTACTTCTCTCCAAATAAGGAAGCTTCACTCCCTCTTTCATCTCATCACTCTAGAGGCCTTCTCTGGCTGAAAATGTCATGCAGAGTTTCAGGGATAAGACTTATTTTAAACTACCAGAAAAAATAAGTTGCAAAAGAAATACCTTCAGGAAATTAATAACTTCTCAAACACTTTTGAATATAAATTGTCTATTATTTAAAACATAAAAATGAAATCATGAGCTTTTCCCAATGTTATGGCCACACTATTTGTTAGAAGAAGGTCATCTCTGCAGGAAGAAGATTCTTGTTAGAAACAATTTAAAACTGTGCTGACAATGCAGAGGAACTTAAAAAGGTGTTATTAAGAAATATGGGATGGCAAATTCTCTCATTTTAAGTATGAAGCCGGAAGCGTTGCTTTTCAAAAGCCTTTTGTCTTTTCCAAGGGTTTATATAAGGTTATGAAATTGACATAAAATTCCAAGTGGAGTATTCTCCACAAAGATTATTTTAATATTAAAATGATTTTTCTTGAGGTTCTGGCAACAAAGCTCATAGCTGACCAAATTTCTCCCAGACAACAAGTATATAAACTTAGATATTTTTGTCAAAAAGAGTTGAGTGCAACCAAAAGCAGATAGATTCTGAGGAGAAGTAAATATTTGGAATAGGGAATGCCTTCATTGATTTTATTTTACTTTTGTTTATTTATTTATTTTCTTTTCCTTTTTTATAGCATTTAGCCTAAAGAGAGGCCTCAGTCTGTTCCATGTAGATATGGTTTAAACAACAAAAATTTATTGGTCATGGTTTAGGAGGCTAGAAGTCCAAAATCAAGGTGTCAGCAAGACCATGCTTTCTTCCCAAAGACTGTAGCATTCTGGGGCTGGTTTGCCCAATCCATAGGGTTCCTTGGCTTGCATCTCTACCTCAAGTCACATGGCAATCTCTTTCTCCTTGTGGCTGCCCTTCCAGCTTCTGTTGTCTTCCAGCTCCTAATTGTGTGGCCTTCTCATACTTCTGGCTCCGAGTTTCTTCTCTTTATAGGCCTCCAGTAATATGAGATATGACATACCTTGATTTGGTCAGCCCCACTTGAACAAAAAAAAAATCTTCAAGGTTCTATTTGCAAAAGGCTTCACACCCTCAGGAATGTGCATTGAAATTAGGAGTATACCTCTTTTGTTCTATCTACTACTATACCTAAAACTCAAATAGGAAACTTTAGACATTCTGTCTTGAAAACTTGAATGTTTTAATTTCAGGCAATCACAATTACCAGAAAGTGAGGGAGAAATCTTACATAAAAGTGAGCAGAGGCATAAAGTCTCAATTCAGTATACAACCTCTGCCAAAATTTCTTCCTGATCCCTGAACTATACATGATGGAGTAGATGCTGAACAGTTCAGTCAAAACTAAAAGAACTTAAGTGAGATTTGAGCTTGTGTCCAAGAGAGGGAATTGTAGTTTAATTTAAAGTAAAATGTAACATAAAACAATGAATTTTGGAAAAGCATGACAGAATTCATGATCTCCATAACATTTAGAATGACCATGATATGAACCAAAATTATTTGACATATGAAGAAAGAAGAAAATGTGACACATTCTCTAAGAAAAGGACAATGAACACAAACCCACCTTGATAAGAACCAAATGTTAGAAGAAAAAGGTCATGAATGAAATTAAGTATATAATAAAGGAAAACATAGAATATCACAGCAGGGAAATAGAAACCATAAGAATCAAATGGAAATTTTAGAACTGAAAAATAATATAGCTGAAAAATAATTCACTGAATGTGCTTAAAGCAGAATGGAAATAACTTATGAGTCCAACTTGAATATATGTCATTAGAAATTAGTCAATCTAAAAATTAAACAGAAGCAAAATAAGATTGAAAATAATAACAGAATCTCAAGACCTATAGGACAATATCAAAAACTCTACCATCCATGTAACTAAATTCCTTAATAGGAAGAAAAAAAGAGACCTGGATTTCAAAAAATGCATTTAAAGAGATGATGATGGTAATGTTCTTAAATATGTTGAAGTACACAAATTTACAAATGCAAGAATTTCAGGAAACTGAAGTAGGATAATGAAAACCATGTATAAGAACACTGTAGTCAAAATGATGAAAACCAATAATAAGGGGAATATTTTTAATGACCAAAAAAAGAAAAAGTCACTCTCTATATAGCAAAACAACAATGCAAATGATCACTGATATCACCTTAAACAATGAGGGACAGAACACAATGAAATAACAGCATTTAAATGCTGAAAAAAAAAATTGTCAATACAGAGTAAAATATCCAGGGAAAATATCACTCAAGAATGAAGATAAACTCACCACATTTTTAGCCTGAAAAAAAAAAAAGCAAGAGAGAGTTACTCAGAGTTCATTGCCAACAGACCAGTACTATAAGAAATACTAAAAAAATTTCTTCTGTCTGTAGGTAAATGATACAGGATGGATCCTTGGATCTTTAGAAATGAATAAAAAGCTTTGGAAATGGTAATTTCTTTAAAATATATAGTATTGATTAAAGAAAACATTACAGCCTTGTCTTCTGGGGATCATTAAATATGCTGCAATACATACAGCAACTATAAAAAGCAAGGGATGGTGGTAAATGGACCTATCTGTTTGCCAGTGGTACGATATTATATGCAAGCTGACTCTTTAAACATTACTAATGTGTAGTGTAGTCTTAAAATAAACAGTAAGCAAGCAGAAAGGTTTAGCTAAAAAAGACAATTGATAAATTAATATTGAGTTCTAAAGAATGTAATAATTCTAAAGAAAGCAGGTGCATTAGTCAGGGTTCTCTAGGGAAACAGAAATGACAGCAGGTATCTGTAACTATTATGAGATTTTTATAAGAATTGTCTCACATGATTTTGGGGATGGGTAAATCCAAATTACATAGGGCAAGCAGCAAGCTGGAAACTCCAATGAAGGTTTTAAAAGAATTCCTCAGGAGAAGCTGGCTAGCTGAAGTAGAGATGGAAATTCTCTCTTCTGACTCCTGAAAGGATCACTTTTACTTTTAAAGACTTTAAGTGATTGGATAAGACTTCTGCCATTGTTAAAGGCAATCTCATCAGTTAATTGTCGGTGTCATTAGCCATACATGCAATCAACTTACTAATGACTTAAGTCTATGAAATGTCCTCACAGTAACAATCAGGCTAGTGCTTGCTTATTCACATGAGCTTAACCATCATAGCAGGAAAGGAGAAAGTGAGAAACAAACAAACAAGAGAAAACAGGAAAAAAGTAGTAAAGTGATAGTTTTTAATCCAATCATATCAATACATACATTAAATATTAATAGAGAAAACACCAAAATTAAAAGTCAGAAATTGTCAGAATGGATAAAAAAGTATTTTATGTAAAAGTCACAAAATTAATGCTTTAGAATCCTATGACCTCATATTCTATGGTTTTCAAATCCTCTATCCATGTCTTATCCCCAGAAATCTACAACCCAGTGTGAGAAATAGAGAATGCATTATTTTAAATTTTAGTGATCAGAGAAACAATACTCAATTACAAATGACCAATATGAAAAATATTAACCAACTGTAGCAGTTTGGCAGTTTGATATAGTTATGAATTCCAAAAATAGATATTGGATTATGCTTGTAAACTGGTCTGCTCATCTGGGCATGATTAAGCTATGATTAGGGCTTTGATTGCTTTATATCAGTAGGGCATTGAGCCCTGCCCCTTGGTGGGTAGGGTCTCAAAAATAAAAGACTTGGCAAAGGACAGAGTTGGAGGTGTTTTGATGTCGTAGTTCTGATGATGAGATTTAATGCTGGAGCCTCAGGAAGTGAACACACAGGGGAACTTGGTCGTGAGGAAAGAGAGAAGGCCCCGGGAAGAGAAACAAGCTGCTTGCCTGGTAGTCTACAGCTGGACTTGTGGAGATAGCAGAGTTGCTGAAACCAGAGACAAGGAAGCCCTAGGAAGAGAGGAACCCAGGAAGCCAGAACCCTCGCAGATGTCGGCAGCCATCTCGCTCCAACACGTGGCAATAGACTTTGGTGAGGGAAGTAACTTATGCTTTATGGCCTGGTAACTGTGGACTTCTACCCCAAATAAATACCTTTTATAAAAACCAACCAATTTCTGGTATTTTGCATCAGCACGCCTTTCGTTGACTAATACATCAACTATGAGATTTAGTTACAGCTTTCCAAAACGAGAAAACTCTAAGTATAGATGCAATATGTAATAGAGAAATATCTTGGATTGAATGGATACTGTATTTTTTTTTTGTTTTACTCATATAGAAATCTAACTAATAACTAGAGTGTGCCACAATAATATAAGTTGTATGTTTTTGATGATACATATAGATAATAATGATTCATATTCTGTACAATTATATTGATTTCAAAGTATATCTGTTCATATTTTTCCTATTATGCCTTAATAATCTTCCTTTTCAAAAATGCTTTGTATTTAGGTGGGTGACACTTTTTTGCTTCTACTATAAATTTCTCCTAGCTACTACATGACAAGAATCCCATCAGTTTAGCCCAAATCAAAATAAAAATGTATTTTCATATAAATAGTAGTAATTTTTTCTATGAAATGTATTTCACAATTGGGAGCTTTCCTAATAGTGATGTTCATTTTCTCATGTTAAAATGAAGTTTTAAACCTTTATTTGATATGTGGTTGCCAAATTTTTTTCCCATTGAGTCAGCTGTCATTTCACCATTTTGACAAAGTTCGTTGAGGTGAAAAAGTGTTTAATTCTGAGGAGGTCCCATTTATCTATGTTTTCTTTTGTTGCTTGTACAAAGAGATCATACAACTCAACAATAAAAAGACAAACTACCCGATTAAAAAAA
Source organism: Tolypeutes matacus (assembly GCA_026826555.1). Taxonomy (NCBI): domain Eukaryota; kingdom Metazoa; phylum Chordata; class Mammalia; order Cingulata; family Chlamyphoridae; genus Tolypeutes; species Tolypeutes matacus. Next base: position 6,889,390 of record JAKSZT010054350.1, read on the forward strand.
TGGACAAAAGACTTGAAAAGACAATTGTCCAAAGAAGAAATACAAATGGTGAAGAAACACATGAAAACATGTTCAACATCACTAGCAATTAGGGAAATGCAAATAAAAACTACAAGGAGATATTTTTTCACACCTATTAGAATTGCTACTATTAAAAAGTTGGAGATCTATAAATGTTGCAGAGGATGTGGAGAGATATGAATGCTTATTCACTGTTGAATGTAGAATGACAGTTCTTAAGGATGTTGAATATAGACTTGCCATGGGACCGGCAATACCATTACTAGGTGTATACCCAGAAGAACTGAGAGCAGAGAAATGAAAAGACATCTGCACACTGATGTTCATAGTGGCATTATTTACTCTTGCCAAAAGTTGGAAACAACCTAGGTGTCCATCAACTAATAAATGGTAAACAAATTGTAGTGTACACACACGATGGAATATCATGCAACGCTAAGAAGAAATGAAGTCATGTAACATATGACAACATGGATGAACCTGGAAGACATTATATTGAGTGAAGGGAGCCAGACACAAAAGGACAAATACAGTATGATTGCATTATTATGAACTAAATACATTGCGTAACCTCATGTAGTTAATAATTAAAATATAGTGCACCAGAAAATAGAAGGAAGGTAGAGAATGGAAAGCTAAGGGTTAATCTGCGCAGAATTGATAAAAACGTTGTTTGTAAATCTTTGGAATTGAATAGAAATGGTTAAAGCATATTATGGTATTTATAATTAGCAGTACTACTGTATAGGTATGACTGGTTGAAAGGGAAAATCTAAGGTCATGTATATTAATAGAAGGAAAGCTAAAAATTGTAATATGGGACTCTATAACATAGTAAAACTATGTAAAACATAAATATGGGTGATATTGCATATGTAAGACTGTTTTTTACAAAATATAAATACAAATATACTAGAGAGAAGGAAAATGAATAGCAGCTATGTATGGCAATGGAAGCATAGAGAGATTGAGAGGTGATGAATTTTGATTGATTTTTTATTTATTATTATTATTACTAGAATAATGAAAGTGCTGAAAAAATGATTGAAGTGATGAATGGACAAATATGTGATTATACTGAATACCATTGATTGTACACTTTGGATGCATTTATATTTTTTAATATGTATCGGTAAAATTGATTGGTTAAGAAAAAAAATTTTTAAATGAAGTTTTATATCCTTTTAGACACAATTATTGTTTATTCTTATGTTAACTGCAATTGTCATTTAACATAGAGAAAGAAATTTAGTAGTGTAATTTTACTAATGTTTTCTATAAGAGCAGCCATATTAAGTATTTTATTTCTTCAAAATGAAGATCAACTTAATAAATTATTTATAAGGAGTGGAAAGCAAGTGATGCAAAATATAAGTCATTTTAATGTCTCTATCCTTTGAGAATTCCAAATTTTTTTCATCTCTCCCAAATTGTATCAATTTATATAATATTTTGAAAAAAATATGTCTGCCACTCTCATTTATTGCTCTTTTTATCCCTAAGATATTCAGGGATAAAACATATATTTTTAATTTAATATATCAAATCATATTCTTTTAGTTTTTAATGTTTTAATAATTTATTTGGAGATAAGTTTAGATCTACATGCGGTTATAATAACTAATACAGAGAAAGCCTGTGTACCTTTTACCCATTTCTTAATGCTAACATCTTGCAGTCTATAGTACAGTATCACAAGCAGGATATTGACAGTGATACAGTCAAGGTACAGAACTTCGCTATCACTACAGGGATCCTTTATGTTCCACTTTTATGCACACACTTGTTTCTCTCCTTCCCACCTTCCCCTTGCCTCTCCCTGCTTAATTCCTGGAACTCATTAATATGTCCTCTATTTCTATAAATTTAAATGGGATGATATAGTGTGTTCCCTTTTGTGGTTGGCTTTTTTCACGCAGCATAATTTTCTGGAGATTCATCCAACTTAACACATAGTTTGTTAATTTGTATTGTTGAGTACAAAAATGTATTTAACCATTTACCCTTTGCACGGTATCTAGGTTATTTTCAGTTTGGGGCTATTACAAGTAAAGGTGCCATGAATATTCCATTCCTGGTTTGGGGTGACTATATATTTTAATTTCTTTGGAAGAGGACAATTGCTAGGTGCTATGTAGTTGCATATTTATGATTTTACAGAAACTGCAAGACTTTTTTTTCCAGAATGTTTGCCCTATTTTATACTCCTACTTGCAAAATGTGAGTAATCCCCTTTCTCTGTATCCTCACCAAAATTTGGTGGTGTCATTATTTTTATTTTAGCCATTATGTTAGTTTCTTTGGCTGCTCAAGCAAGTACCACAAAAGGGTTGTGTTAAACAATGGGAATTTATTCACTCATGGTTTTAAGTCTAAAAGAAAGTTTAAATCAAGGCATCACTAAGGCAATGCTTCTTCCTGAAGACTGGTTTTCTGAGTCTGGCTGCCAGATATCATTGGTCCTTAGCTCTTCTGTCACATGGTAATGCACATGGCAGCTTCCTCTCACTTCTCCCTTCTCTCCCACCTATAAGGCACGGGACTGTATAACACCGTGAACTATGTGGTGGAAGATGGACTGTGGTTAACAGTACAAATATGAGAGTGTTTTCTCATGAACTTTTAAAAAATGTACAATACTAATATGTAGTGTTAAAAATAGGTGGTGTATGGAAAAAATATACCAAGTGTATGCAATGGACAATAGTTAGTAATAAAAGTCTTATCATAATCCGTAACAAATGTTCCACAACAGAAAGGTATTGGTGGAGGGGTCATGTATGGGAATACTGTACACTATGCATGATTGTTTTGTAAGCTCACAGCTTCTCTAATAAAAAAACAAAAAAGTCAAAGTAAATAAAGAATAAAATCAACTGGCAAAAATAAGTAATAACATGGAAACTACAAACAATGCATAACAACTTCTTTCTGCGTGGAATAAAATGATTATACCTTGAAATTTAAAAAATTCAGGTGTGCCAATGCCACACTTTCTTGTTTATTCTTATCTTTATAATAAATCTTGAAATTGGATACACTGATTCCTCCCACTTTATTCTTCTTTTTCAAAATTGTTTTAGTTATTCTAATTCTTTTAATTTTCCATATAAATATAAACATCAAAATAATCCTGCCTGTAGCTAAAAATATCTTACTGAAATTGTGTTAAATCTTTATATAAATTTGGAGAGACGTGACATCTTTACTCTTTTTAATCTTCTAGTCATGACTGTCATTAAAATTGTTTTGATCAATATTTGGGAGTTTTCAGCATACAAGTCCTAAACAGGTTTTTTTTTTTTTTTTTAGACTTACACCAAAGTATTACATTTTTGAGCAATTATAAATAGTATTTTAATTTTTCAGTGTCCTGATAGTTTTTGCTAGCATACAGAAATGAAATTGATTTTGTATGTTTGTCTTGTATACTGCAACCTTCTTAGTCACAGAAGTTTATGTAAATTTTGTAGGATTTTTATGTAGACATTTGTATCATTTGCAAATAGGGAGAGTTTTATTTCTTCCTTCCTTATCTGTATGCAATTCATCTTTTAATATTATTGCCCCACCTGGACCTTCCAGCACTATGTTGAATAAGAGGGTGACACTGGTCCCCCTTGTCTTGGTTCTTAATCTTAGGGGGAATGCATTCAGGCTTTTGCCTAATATTACCTGCAGAATTCTTTACCACGTAGAGGAAGTTGCACTCTATTAGTTTTTCAAAGTTTTTAAAAAATTTTTTATCAGGAGTGGGTGTTGAATTTTGTCAAATGCTTTTTCTGCAACAATTTGAAATGATCCTGTCATTTTTCCTTTTTAGCCAGTTAATATGATATATTACATTGAGTTTTAAATACTGGAACATGCTTGTATTGCTAAAATAAACATCCCTGAAAATGGTGTATAATTCCTTTTTTATGTTACTGAATTCTGTTTGCTCATGTTTTATTAAGGGTTTTGTGTCAAGATTCATGATGGATATTAGTCTGTGTTATTTTTTTCCTATTCTGTATTTCATTTGCTATCAGAGTAATTCTAAATTTATAAAATCAATTAGGAAATATCTCCTCTTCTATTTTCTGGAAGAGATTGTGCATAATTGATGCTAATTCTGATTTTATCATTTGATAGAATTAACCAGTGAAGAACATCTGGGCCTGAATATTGCTATTTTGGGAATTTACAGATTACAGATTTAATACCTTAATAGTTTTATGGCTATTCAAATTACCTATCTCATATTGGTTAAGTTATAGTAGCTTGTGCTTTTCAAGGAATTGCTCCATTTGGTCTATATTGTCATATATATGTGTGTGGAATTGTTTGTAGCATTTAGCTACGATCATTTTGATATCTGCAGGTTCTGTCATATCTCCTTTTACATTTCTGTCTTCTTTTTTAAATCTTTGCTGTTTATTAGAATTTTGTTAATTTTATATATCCTTTAAAATGGTATTTCTTTTTCTCTATTGTTTCTCTGATTTAAATTTCACTGTTTTCTGCTCATTATTATTTCCCTCTTCTGCTTGCTTTCAGTTTGCTTTGTTCTTTTTTCTAAGTTCTTGAGGTGAGAGCTTGTATTACTGATTTGAGACTTCTTCTGTTTTCTAAGATATTGATGTAGTCCTATAAATTTTCTTCTCAGAAGTAGTTTAGCTTTATCTTACAAATTTTAATACATTATATTTTCAGTTTCACTCAGTATTAATACATTTTTAAAAATTTTCCTTGAGGCTTCATTTTCGACTCATGGATCATGTAGAACTGTGTTATTTAATATCTAGTTGCTGGAGACTTTCCTGTTATCTTTCATTTTTTAATTTCCAGTTTGATTCTTTTGTAGAGGAGAATGCTTTCTGTATGATTTTGATACTTTTATGTTTTTGAAGTTTGTTTTCTTTCCAGTGCGTGTTATGCCTTGGTATATATTTTGTGGTCATTGGAAAGAATGAATATTCTTCTGTCCTTAGGTGGAGGGATCTAAAAATGTCAATTAGGTAATGTTGGTGTGACTGAGTTTTTCTGTGTTCCTACTGATATTCTATTTAGTTTTTCTATCAATTATTGAAAGAGGCATGTTGAAAATTTTAAATATAATTGTGGATTTGTGTATTTCTCTTTCAGATCTATCCATTTTTGCTAAATGTATATTGAGGTTCTGTAGTTTGAGAGATATATTTAGATTGGCTATGTCTTCTTAGTGAATTGAGTTTTTTTTTTATCATTATGCAATCTTTATATCTATCGCTTATAATTTTCTTTGCTCTGAACTCTATTTTATCATTTCCTTTCTGTTAAAAGAATTTCCTTCAGCCATTCTTTTAGTGTACTTCTGCTGGTAATAAATTCTTTTATTTTTCCTTTATCTGAGAATGTTTTGATTTCCCCTTCATTCTCTAGGATATTTTTTTACTGGATATATGATTTTAGATTAACATTTCTTTTCCATCAGCACTTGAAAAATGATCTGCCCTTACTTCTGGCCTCCATTGTCTGATGAGAAATAATTTTCTTTTGGATAAATTTTCCCCTATGCAAGTTGTTGTTTCTCTTTCACTGTTTTGAAAATATATTCTTTGTTTTTAGTTTTCAGAAATTTGACTAGTATGTACTTTAGTGTGGAGTTATTTAGGCTTATTTTGTTATGGGTCTGCTTAGCTTCTTTAATCTTTAGGTTTATGGGTGTTTCTTTTTTTTCAAAATGATAATTCCTTAGCCATTACTTCTTTGATTACTTCTTCAGCCCCATTCTCTTTTACCTCTCACTCCAGGACTCTTTTGCTGTAGTCACACAAATCCATAAGACTGTTTATTCTTAAACCAATCCATTTGCTATCTATTGTTCAGATTGTATAATTTCTATTGTTCTATCTTCCAATTCACTGATTCATCTGTCCTCTCCAATCTGCTATTGAAGTCCATCCACTGAGTTTTTCATTTCACTTATTTTATTTTTCAATTCTGAAGGTTCCAGTTGGTTCCTATCTTCCATTTCTTTGTAGAAACTATTTTTTTTTTCCAGTTGTATCAAGTGTGTTTATAATTACTCATTGAAGCATTTTTATAATGGCTGCTTTAAAATAGTTTCCAGACAATTCTAATATATTTTTTATCTTGCTGTTGACATCTATTGATTGTCTTTCTCACTCAGTTTCAGATCTTGTTTCTTGGTATGATGAGTGACTTTTTATTGAAACCTGATGATTTGTGTTATTACATTAACCGTCTCTGTATTTTATTTAGACTGCTGTTTAGCTGGCTTTCTCTGACATGTCCCTTCCTTCCAGCAGGTGAAAGTGAGGGTGTTGCCTCATTACTGAAAGGTAGAGGTAGAAGTACAGTTTTCCCACTTGGCTGCACTGACAACTGGGTTAGGGGTGTATTAGTCAGCCAAAGGGATGCTGATGCAAAATACCAGAAATCTGTTGGTTTTTATAAAGGGTATTTATTTGGGGTAGAAACTTACAATTACCAGGCCATAAAGCAGAAGTTACTTCCCTCACCAAAGTCTACTGTCAAGTGTTGGGGCAAGATGGCTGCTGACGTCTGCCAAGAGTTCAGGCTTCTTGGGTTCCTCTTTTCCTGAGGCTCCATTTCTCTCTGGGCTCAGCTGCTGTGCTCTCTCTACAAGACCAGTTGCAGACTATCAGGTGAATAGCTCTGTCTCTGTCCCTGGGGCTTCTGCCTTGTCTAAGGAGCTATCTCTATTCATCTGTGTTCTTTTCCTTTGTGTTTACTTCTCTGGCTCCAGCTCAAAAACTCAGCATCAAAACTCCAACTCTGTCCTTTGCCATGTCTTTTCTCTGTGAGTCCCCACACACCAAGGGGCAAGGACTCAATGCTCTACTGCTGTGGCCCAGTCAAAGTCCTAATTTTAATTTAATCAATTAAAAGTGATACCTCCGACAGACCAGTTTACAAACATAATCCAATAACCATTTCTGGAATTCATAAACAATGCCAAACTGCCACAGGGGGCTTCTTATTACTTTCCAATTGAGGTACAAATTTTGGCTCCCTGATAGGCCTTCACTGCCACCCCTTTGGTTGGAAAGGTGTAAGGATGCTTTGTTACTGCTCTTCATGTGAACTTCACTGATACCACAGGGGTATGTGGGCTTTTTACAAGTCAGGGTTGTTGTTTAAGTCCTAGCCTTTAACTAGGCTTCCTCTGACAACAGCCCAGTGGGAAGTAGGAGGAGCACTTCACACTGCTGGGTGGAGGTGCCTGTTCAAGCTCTCTCCCTTCACCCCCCCTATGTCTCCACTAATATAGGGGTGGGAATAAAAGTCTTGGCTTCCTACTCAGTTTCTCTGACACCACCTTATCAGGGGTGTTGGCATGCCTCATAACAACCTATTGAGGGTGAACATCTAGGCTTCCCCCTTGGTCTTTGCTTACATGCGTGGAAATGGGAGTCACAATTTTTCCTATGGTGCTTGGCTTGAATAGAGAGAATATTGTTTAAAATGTTTCTATCTTACTATGCTGCACCCTTCCTGGTCCTTTGACCACAGAGAACAGGATTTTGTCATGGCTTTTGTTTGTCTGCACTCTTCGGTGTTTCCATGTTGTGGCTTCTGCAGCTTCAAGTGTGGGATATATGAGGCAAAAAGGAAATGCAGGAAAATCACCACAATGTCATTATTTGGGTCTCAGGTTCACTAGTTAATCTATATTCTTCTCTCCATCTCTCAGAGTTTCTTGTGTTTGTTTTATAGATAATGTTGAGTGCTTTTACTTCTATGTAGCTAGAGAAATAAGAAAAAGGACATTTGCTCTATCTTCCTGGAAGTGGAAGTCCTATGTAATATTTCAGTTTAAACTTGGGATGTATTCCACTCTTCATATTTTCTCTCTAACTCAAAATACTAAACTTTGAAATTAGAAAAAAAATCTTTACTTTGTACATACACAAATGCATGCTTGTGTACACTTCATATTTTAGCCTATGGACATACCATTTGAAAGTTAATAGAGAACTAGAATTAGATACCAAATGTCTTCTTCTCCTTCTAGGGTTGTGTCTTTCACTGGATGGTATTTAGATGTATGTTTTTATGATTAATGAGAATAGCATCATATAATAAAATAGCAATTCCTTAAAATGCAACTATGAGAATAGAAGACCATAGATATATTCTATAGGTCTAGATATGGTCCAATGTTTTGGGCAGTATTTTTAGTCCTGGATATTTAGGGGTTACCAGAATACTAGGTACCTGACTTCCCCTATATGCCCAGGACCAAAACTAATGCCTAAATACAACCTAGAAAATTTTTTTAAAAATTAATGAGTGAAGAAATTGTGTACGAGGTATTATGCTAAGCATTTGATATCTCATTTTATTCTTTTAAAGTGGCATCAGATATTATCTCCATTTTAAAGATAAGGAAACAAAGGTTTGAAAAGATTGAATAAGTTGATTCAGGTCATGCAAGTGATAAGTGATATAACAGGGTTTATATATTTGTTTGACTTCAAATACATGCTGCTGCTATTGCAAGTTGTCTTCCGCAGAGAGGAAAAAAAGAAAGGTCCCTTGAAACTCCCTTGGCTTTCACATCTGGAGATGGATGTGCCTGTCACTAAATCACGGGAGCATACACGGTGAGAATTTCTCCTCTATTTTCTGAATAAAACAAAACAAAACAAAACCAGAAACATAGGGAAACAAAGTAACAACAATGGCATGAGCAGTGAATGGGCTACAAGCAGACAGAAAAGGTAGAATAGCACGTGGGCAATTTACCATCTTCATCAAAAAACAACCACAGAGGCCCACAAGCCTCAGCAAATATTGTTTTGGGTTATGGAATGAAATTATATTGAAGCAATCACTTTCAAATTATCCTAGCAGAATTTTTACCAGAGTTTAACTTTATTTTCGTTGTATTTAACTTTCTGATCTTATTTTTTTAGTGACTTCCAAACACGGGTCATTTAAACGCCACTTATATCCTCTTCCATGAACATATGCGTTGTGGCAGTGGAAAGGAGGTTAGAGCTAAATTCTGGTTTATCTATCATTTCCCAATTCCAAAACCTCACCCTATTTTGAGCTGTCCACATGACAACTGTATCAATATCCAAATTCAGTCAGTGCTGCTTGTCTCATAACACAATCCCTTAAGCACAGGTTATGTGAGTTTACATGTCTCTACTAATAGAGAAAAGTATATTTTCTGCCAAGTGTAAGACACTCTGAGAATACTTGGGCCACAGATAAAAGATATTTTCCTATGCAATGCCCATGTGTCAAGATAACATTTGTCTCACAAATTATAACTAAACATATAAATTGGATTAATTTTTTATTCTGGAATAGGCAGTAAAATTTAGGGCATCCTTGTAAAACATTAGGTCTTGAAGATGAATGTTTTGCAAAATATTCTTTAAAAAGTTGTCTTTTCTGATTTATTTGCCTTCCAGTTCTTGTGAATAAAACCAGGGGCAAGTTGCTTTCTGTGTGGTTTAAAAAAATCATAGGTATGCAAACAGGAAAAGATATGAATTAAGCCAAGTGAATGAGACTATGTTCATTAAACAAAGCACAGTGTGAACATTTGGCTTGAAGCTGGGGTTATTCTTGGTACTGCAAGGACTTTCCTTTATTTCATGCTTTGTTTTCATCCTGCCTTTTAATTACAGAGATTGCAAACAGTTTTACCTTTATATCTTCTTGGCCCATTTATACTCAAAAATCTAATTTCCTACTATTCCCTCCCCCCCCTTAGTCTCGTTCACTTAGAACTTGTCTCCTTATTGTTGCCAAGCAAGCTATGCACACTCTCACCCCAGAGCCTTTGCACTGCTGTTCTCTCTGCCTAGAATGGTTCTCCCCGAGAAACCTGCATGATCTGCTCTCTCACTTCCTCCAAGTCTCTGCTCAAATATCCACATATCAGCCAAGACTTCCCTTAGCAGAAAATAATAAACCCTATCTTGTCCTTCTTATCACTCTTATGTTGCTTTAATTTTCTCCATTGCCTTTGCAGCATACTATATATCCACTTGCATAGTTTTTATTTTCTGTCCCTCCCCATGTTCTGCTTATCTATTACATACAAACTTCCCAAAGCCAGTGGCTTAAGACCTTAAGAATCAGTTATTTTTCTCATGAATTTGGGATTGACTGGGCTCAGCTATCGAGTTTCTATGAGAGTCTCTCATGCAGTTACTCTCAGATGGTGGCTGGAGCTCAAATCATCCGAAGGCTCCCTCACTCACATTTCTGGCACTTGGGCTGGGAAAATGCAAACATTTGGGATCTGGAAAAGCTGAGACTCCTCAGGAATCTCTCTATTGCTATATGTGGTCTCTCCCAAGCACACAGAGTTATGAGTAGTCAGGAAGCTTACATAGATTCCAAAGCAAGTGTACAGAGAGCTGTTTTGCTTTTACATGCAAAAAATATGGAGTTTCCATATTACATACAATACATTTTTACCAGTTATTTGGGTTTTTCTTTCATTCATTCACGTGTTTAGTAATTCAAAATATATTTAATATTCTGCATGATTTTTCTGTAAACTTACAACTTATCTAATAAAAATTTTTTTTAATTGTACATGAACCATATTTCCAGTATTTAATATTTTAAAGCAGAATCCTCATTGTTTGTGTTTTTTTCTTCTTCTATACTTTAGCATAGATTGAACAATATCAGCATCTTATTTGAAGTGGATTTTGGAAATCTTGATTTTATGAATTATTTGAAGACAAGAATAGAAAATACAGAGAATGTGCTTCAACTTTTGGCCTCCAATTCCCATATTAATTAATCAATTCAGACAAAAAAAAAAAAAGCCGCTGAAATCAATGAAATCTAGAAGAGAAGGGAGACACAACCATGTGCCTTGCCATGCAGCAAAGGGACCAAGGATCACGGGCAATCAGTCTTTGGGAAGAAAGCATTGCACTGATGATGCCTTGATTTGGACATTTTCTTGGATTCTAACCATGACATTCCCATTGTTTGAACCAACTCATTTATGGGCATTTACTTTCAGCAGTTTAGGAAACTAAAACAGATTTTGATACCAGAATAGGGGTGTTGCACAGTTATAGACTATTATTTTTCAGAGTGCATTGTTGTTGTCCTTTGCTTTTGTTTTCATATTTTTGTACATAATATTGTCCATACCATAAGATATCTTAATTATATTATTTTCTTAAAATTTATTTATAATAAAATGCATTTTCTTTTGAAGTACTTGTGTTTCTCATTACTGGTATGTTTTAATCAAGCTGGTTTCTCTCAGTCAATAAACTGGTTAATGATATAATCCATTTGAAGTATAAATGTGAACACTAATCAGGATGTGGATATATAATTCACTCCTTGTTCTGATTGTGTGTTTAGTGTATGTGGACATCTGGAGAGTTAAAAACCTGTCAAAATGTAAGACTTACTATTAGATATACCTGCATTTTATGTAGACACTAGGTTTGACTTCTCTGATATTCTTTTCAAGTGCCAAAGACTAAATCTGAAAGATTATAAAATCAAAGGTACACTGAGTGCTAGTCATAATGCTCCATATCATATATCACATATTACTATACATTTTTTAAAGGAGAAATCTATTAGTTGTCCTATAAAAATTTTGGGCAAAATTGTTAAAAAATCCTAAAAATGCAAAACAAACTGTGGCTTTCAACACTAATCATTCATCAGTAAATAAAATATAACCTGAAAAATCTACAGTAAAGCATAGAAAATAAAAAATAAATGAAAATGTTAACTCCAGATTTTGAAAACCAAAGAACTACAAAATTCCATGAGGAACTTAACTTCCCTCTTTTAAAATTTTACTTTTTGCATGAGATTCTTGCTTTTGAATAATTTTTCTGTGAGATACTAAAAGTTGTGTGGCCTGTGTCTGACTGTGAGTGTGCATGCATGTGCACACATGTGTAAGTTTGTTTTACAAGATTTATTTTATAAAATCATAAAAAAGCCCAAGAATAGAGAACATGTACCAGAGTCTTGGAATATATAGAAATGACTGGCTGTTATCTTGGATAAATTGTATGAACTTTTGAGATTCATGGTGATTAATTTTAGAAGAAAGTGTTACCCAACATGATTGCTTCATAATTTAGATTTATATTTTAAAAGATGGAGGGGAGTGAAATCTTTAAAAAGTGTAAGATAATCTAAATATCAATTAATTAGCAATCTCAAAATAGAGTGGATTAACATCTTATAAAAGGTCATATAGTCAAAATTCCTCTTGAATCCCAAAATTACTCTTGAAATTCAAAATTTGCTTATTGTCACCATTTGATTTGTAGAGAAATAGTTTGAAAAGTTAAAGGGTACAAAGTTAAATATAAGGATGTTTCACTGTTTCCAATCTCCCTTCCCTCTTCTTTTCCTCTATTTTTGCTCTTTTCTTCCATTTCTCTTCCTTCCATAGGTCAATTATCTTTGCACATTATTCAGTTATATTTGTGTAAACTAGATGGGTGTGTGCTAAAACTCTACTGTTTCACAAATAAACACACTCTAATTATACCATAATTACATGGAGCATAATTTAAACTGTCTGATGATGTCTGGTGGCTGCAGTACATCAGAGTATATCACTATGAGAATCAATTCCCAGTTTTTCAGAGTGGTTTAAAGGAATAAAAATTATTTCACTCTTCTCTATTATGTGAATTGTGGCCAAATGGAACTTGAATATATTATACAGACATTATTTATGCCAGAATGATTTTCAACATAATATTTATCTTCATTTAAAAAACTATACTTTCTAATTTGCTCCATGTTCACCTTATTATTTTTTAAACAACTGGCACCACAATTTTCTGATGGCCTCTGTTAGTAGTTCCAGCAAACCTAAAAGTGCAATCAATGAAAATGTCTTTGGCAAGCCCCTGAAGTTAAAATCCTGTTATCACTGATGGCTTATTTAAAGACTTTTCTTTGACACTTAATGTATATAACTCAACATAATGTACTAAGTTCACTAATGTGATCAGTTGGTTATCTTGCATAATTAAAAACCACCTCAATCATTTAGTTTAAGCACAATTAACTATAGATGTGATAAAGTCAAGTACAAGAAAGATATGAACAACTAAAAGCTTATCAGTATATGAATCCACATGTCTTTTAATGGAGATAATAATTAAAATATTTTTGGTTTATGCCTTAAAATTGTTTCCATATCATATATAGATAAAGAAAGTGAAGTTCAAGAAAGTTAAGTATTGAGACCAAGGCCACACTTTTAATTGGAAAAGCTAGAGTATAATTCTAGTCTTTTGATAGTAAACCTCTACTATTCATAGCAAACCAATTCTTTGGAAAGATCCATTATATATATATGATGGAGTTTAAGGCCAAAACCAAAATCTAAGTTCCATTACTTCCTACCTGTGTAAACCTCCTGGAGCCTGAGTTACTCAATATATCAATAGGAAAATAGGGATAATGAGTAAGAGAAGGAGGAAAAAATGCTATAATTTATACTTTTATTCAAAAGTTCAAAAGTTAGCCAGTATTTTGTTAAAGCAATGCTTCTCCTGAAATAACTAGAAAAGAGTAATTACAAACATTGTATTTTTAAGATACCAAAAAGTATAGAAGCAACAAGGATTAGAGGAGCTAAAATTTCCATGTGAGAAGAGCCCCTTCTTAATGAGCAAACAATCACTGTCATGCTTTAGGGGCAATTGCCAATTCTGATCACTAGAAGAGGATTAGACTTAACCTAGGATGGTAGGAGGAAATCAGAGGAGCTTTGGACTATTACACAGGCTGGTATATGGAATAGAATCTAGAGGAGTGACAATTATATGGCCAGTTTTCCTGATGAGACATTTGTTAACAAATTGTATATGTGTGTGCATGTGTGAGTATGTGTGAATGATTGTGGTGATTAGGGGACTTACCTTTGAAGCTTCTAAAAGGCAGAATGAAATCTCCTGTCATCTCTAGAGGCAAAATCCCACAAGGGGGAGGGATTTGCTTGAAATATATGAGCAGTCACCATATCAAGACATTTGTCAGATTTTGTAGTTGCACAGGACAAGTAGCTATAGATTAAAAAATAACCTCCAATAAGTTAACTATTGAATTTTTGCTTTCAATTAAATGCTTGGGAGGGCCAGGAATGAAGGACAAGAGATGAATCAGGGTTAGACTAAGACTTACAAAATTGCAACCTACAGCTACAACCCAGATCAATCCTTAATTGGATAGAGGTAATCAGTGGGTTACTTAATCTGCTCAAAAAAGGAAAAGTGAAATCCCATCAGCAGGAATGAGAAGGGGAATATATCACCTATAGTCTCTGTTACACACAGTATGTGACATATAATAAAAAAGAAAAGACATGAAAAGAGAGAGGAAAAATGATTGATAATTGTGAGAAAACGACAAATAATATAAGATGACCCAAGATAATGCAGACATTGAAATATGCAAAATAGAACTTTAAAATATAATTATTATGCATATTATTAAAATAGCTAAAAAGAAGAAATAAAAATGGAACATTTCTATAGAATTAGTCTATACAATTAAAAGAGTGTTTTAGAAATGAAAAATATATATTTAAATTTAAAAGCCCAGTGTATGAATTTCAGGAGAATGAACATAGCAGAAAGAAAGATTAGTAAACTCAAAGCTATAAAAATAGGAAATATTCGACCTCAAGCAAAGAGAGATACAAAATAAAGGAATGAACAAAGCTAGGTATTAGAGACCTCCGATAAAAAATTGAATACTATAACATACTTGTAATTGGAAATCCAGGAGAGAACAGAGAGAGAATGGGACAAAAGCAACATTTTAAGATATAATATTTAAAATCTGTTTAAAAAAAAAATCTGTTTTTAAATTAATTAAAGATATCAGGTCACTGATTCAAGAAATTCAGTGAACTTCAAGCAGTATATATACAAAGAAGGATTAATTGTTCAAATCAGAAAGAAAACACTTTGAAAGTATCCTGAGAGAAAAGAAATATAATCTTCCTTAAAGAAGCAAGAAAAATTGATGACTGTCCTTAAAATAGAAACTATGAAAGCCAGAATAAAATAGAATAACATCATTAAAGTGATAAAAATATGCTGGTAAGCTAGAATTCAAAACCCAGAGAAAATGTTTTTTAAAAGTAGTGACAAAATAGTCTTCTGACATTTAAAATCTGAGAGAATTTATAAATAACAGACCTTTACTGTAAGAATTAATGAAGTTCTTCAGCATGAAGGAAAATTATACCAGATGTAAGCATAGAATTGTGGGAAAGGATGAAAGGTACAGGATATGATAAATATACCCCAAATTAAAAATATTAGTTAACTCTTTAGAAGACAATCACAATAATTGTAATGTCTTATAATATTTTAATATACATTCAATTAAACTATATAAGAACGAAAACAAAGCAATCAAGAGGGATTTAAATGGAGTAAAATTGTTGTAAGCTTCTCTAATTGTTCAGAAAGAGGTGAAAGAAATACTTTGAACACATGCAGTAAGAATCAAGGATGTGTAATGTAACTTGAATACTACTACTAAAAGAATATTATTAAAAATGTCTACCTAAAGCTAAAGAGGACATAAAGAAGGCAGGACAATATTAAAAAGGGAAAAAAGAACACAAGAGACACACTTTATATAAAATTGCATAGAATGACTGATTGACAAACATACCATGTGCTGGGTATTGAATCATGTGCCCCAAAAGACATGTGCAAGTCTTAATTCTCATTCCTGTGGATGAGAACCCCTTTGTAAATAGGACCTTTGACAATATTATTTGATAAGGTGTAGACTCATTTGTGAATAGGGTCTTCTACGATCCTATTTAGATGAGGCCAAATAGAATCAGAGTGTATATTAATCCATATGACTTGAGTCATATATAAGAAAAGGAAAATATAAACAAAGGTAATTCTTAAGTAGTCAGGCAGTAGAAGCCAGAAGTCAAAGGAAGCCACAGAAGGAGTCCAAGGAGGCAGATCTTCAAGTGACAGAGACAGAGATGCAAACCAAATAACTCCAAGGATTGCAGCAAGCCAGCACCAGAATGCTACAGATTCTGGGAGAAAGCTTGGACTATTGAAACCTTGATTTGGGACTTCTGGTCTGCAAAACCCTGAGAAAATAAATCTCTGTTTTTTAAATTTACCAATGTGTGCTATTTGTTATAGCAGACCTGGAAAACAAACACACCATGCACACACTAACCAATACAGAGTTATTGTGGCTATATTAATATCAGACAAATAAGATTTTTAGGAAGGAAGTATTACTAGAGATAAAAGATTACTTCTTAATCATGATAGGCCATTCCAAAAGGAGGGCATAACAATCAAAATATGTATGCACTGAAAGCAAAAACTGACAGAACCCAAAGAACAAGCATACATATATATTATAGTTGGATACTACTTTAAGTACACTTCTTTCGATTTCTGTATTACAAGGTGAAAAAATCAGTAATATGTGAATGTTTAATTTCCTGGATACAAATGATTATATTTCTACACACCAGCAACAAATTAATAGAAAATGAAATTATAAATACGCCATATACTTTAATGTCAAAAGAATTATATACCTTTAAACTAAACTAAATGGAAAATTTTGTGAGATTTGTACAATAAAATCTATAAAACTGAGAAAAATTAAATAATATCCCACTTGTGATCGTTAGGCTAATGTGTCATCTCAGCCAGGTAATTGTGCCCAGTTGTTTGATCAAGCAAGCACTGGGCTAATTGTAATTCAAGGACATTTATGGGCTTTGGTCATCTGTGAGTTTACTGCATAGAAGGCTAATTACATCTGCATCAATCAGGGAGATTGCCCTCAGCAATGAGTGATGCTTTATCCAATCGGTTGAATGCCTTAAAAGGGGAAGTGAGCTCCTCTTTGGACAGCCAACGTCTCCTGGAAACTCTTCAAGGACCTACAATGAACTTTCATCGGAGCCTCTGGTTTGCAGCCTGCCTACAGAATGTGGACTTGTGTACCCCCACGGTCACATGAGAGACTCTTATAAAATCTCATACTATTTACATATATCTCCTGTTAATTCTGTTTCCCTAGAGAACCTTGACTAACACAACACTAAATGTAAGACTACCCTGTTTAGGAAATGAAAAACTTCATATTTTTTAATTATCCCCAGGTTGATCTATAGAATCAATACAATGCCAATTATAATTCTAGTAGTTCTTTTTGGTTTAAATTTTTTGTTTTTTGTTGTGAAACTTGAAGCACTGTTTTAATATTAAAATAGAAATACAAAAGGCCATGAAAAGCCAATTCAATCTTGAATAAAAAAAAAAGAGGGCTTTCTTTAACAAATTTTAAGGTTCACTATAATTTATAGGTAATGAAAATATTATTGTTGGGGTACAAGTTGAGAACAGACCTATGCAACAAAACAGAGGTCTGGAAAGAGAGCCTTACCTATGTGGTGAGACTATTTGAGTGCCACTGTACTGCAGAGAGAAAAGTATTGCATTTTCAATAAATGGTGCTGAGTTAATTAAATATTAATAACTTGACTCATTTCATGCCATACACAAAAACAATTTCAAATGGAGTATTCATTTAAATTTTCACAAAATATTAAAACCTCTAAAATTAATATGAGAATACCTTTATTTTGGTGTAGGCAAAGATATATTAATTAAGTCATGAAAAGTGCTCACTCACCATGAAGAATAAAGGAATAAATAAGACCACAGTAAAATCAGGAAATTTTTGTCACCAGTAAACAGCATTATGAGAGTGAAATGATAAGCCAAGTGGGACTTATATAACTATATATACACATATACATATAAATAAATACAAATAAATATAAATAAGGTGTTGTGGAGTGATTTTCTATATGGTGCATATTGGGGTCATAGGCTCAGGCACAAGAGACACAGCACAAAAGATCCAAAAGCACAAGGGGAAGGTCCCATCATGGCCAGTCCTCCAGGGACAACAAATGCTGAGGTCAGAGTCAGTGGATGAGTGCTCTGCACATCCTGCTTTGCATCGGAGATAAGAATCCAATTATGGCTGGACCCTGGGGAGTTCACCTGCTTGGCAGCTCCACATACTTTGCTTCATGTTGAAGATGAGGGACACCTGTTCTACCTGAGTGCTGGGCTCTTATGTACTTCAGGGGAGGAAACTGTGCCAATGTACAACCTTGGAGCCCTAGATGGCAACTGGGGCTGGTCAAGATTTAACATCGCCCCCAGATTCCCGTGGTCTCTTGTGAAATAGAAACATACCAAATATCTACATGCTAACAAACAAGAGTGGTAACATAACAGACACCTGCACACAAACAAACATGAGGGAAAAAGGAGACTGGGGTAGGCAAGGGATAGGAGATGGCTATTGAGTGTGTCCATGAGTTCTCCAGCTGCATACTTAGTATATTAACTTGTATTTAAAGTATACATATACGTTTTAGGATATATTTAATATAATAAAATATATTCTATATTGTATAAAATATAATGTAACATTTAGTATATAGTTTTAGTTATTTAGAATGTAGAGTATATATTAATATAATATATTGAGTACGTCTTTTTATATAATTAGCATATGTAGCACATATATATAAACTTTAGGATTTGTAATTCATTAAAAAACATATAATTGTATATAATACTCACTCTGTAGAAATTCCATATTTATATTACACAGATACACAAGTATATACACACATATATACATAATTTAAAAAAATAAACTCATGTTTACATCTAAAATTAATGCAAAAATACAGATAATCCAATATAAAAATAATTTGAAGTATACTTCACAAAACAAAATACTAACTTGGGAAATCCCTCTCTCTCTTTATGTATGTGTGTGTGGTGTGTGTGTGTGTGTAAAATACCCATCAGGGACATCCAAATTAAAGCCACAATGAGTTAAAAACCCACACTTTCTAGAATGGCTACATCTAAAAAAAACAAAACAGATGATATTAATGCTGTCTTTTGTGTGTGTGTGTGTGAATCAGTTGGACTTCTCTATACCATCACTTCTTATAACTTTTTACTATGTAATAAAGATAAACATAGCCACATCATCCGTCATAACAATTCCACTCTTAGGCATGCAGGAATATATTCATTGAAAGGAATGTATAGGAATGTTCACAATGCTTTTATTTCTTTTAACTCCAAATTGGAAGCAATTAAATGGTCCCAAAAGAATAGAAAATGTCAATCAATTATGCTATATCTATGCAAAGGAATATTAGACAACAAAGAAAATTAACAGTGATGTGTGGAGGGATCTTACAAATCTATTTTAAGCCAAAGAAGTTAGACACCAAAGTGTTGGTACTGTATGATTGCATTCATAGAAAGTTCAAAACAGGCAAAGCTAATTAATGGTATTAAAAGTCCTTGGAGATTGTGGGAACATGGTGGATGGGTTGGGCATATAATTCTTAGCTCTCACTAAAACAACAAAGAAAAAGCCAGAGGCTGCCATGGGGACTTGCTTTGGGACGAAAACCAGGACACTGCTTACCAACTCCTAGAAGAATGAGGGTCAGAGACACGAAGAAGCCAAAACAAGTAATCATGAGTTATTAAACCTCCCAGATGCCAGGAAGGGCACCCCTCCCCCCACCCCGGAGAAATTAAGCCAGGGTAAAATTCCTGGCAACTTGTATCTAACTGACAGTAGAGCATATGTCTACCTACATGGAAAGGTGCTCTGAGTCATCTAAGAGGTTACTGGACATATAGGGAGCCAGGAAAAATTGGGGGTTGCTTACCTCAGAGGCTGAAAGGGCACACATACCCGGCCCTCAGGGCAGACAGACTAGGTGAGGAACCAGTCACCTGCTCCAAATGGGAGAGTGATGTCCGATTCCCTGTGAGTAAAAGGGATTTGGGCGAGTGGAGAGTGATTTTTTGCAGTGAGTTTAGCTGTCTGTCCCTCAGCCCTGAATATTGGAAGGGACCCTAACTCGACAGGGAGAGGGGAGGGGGATCGTCTCAGGTGGGTGGTCATGCCCACCCACCTAGGTAAAGAGAGGAATTACATCAGTGAGGAGGCAGAGACAGGCAGTGATCAGCACCACTCCAGCTGACTGCAGGGGACCTAACCTGCCTGAGGGAAAGGGGGCAGATAGCCTTCTGAAAGGTTAATTAACCCAAATTCTGAATAGCTCAGTGGAAGAATTCTTACCTTGCATATATGAGGCCCTTGGTTCGATTCCTGGTGATTCCTTGAGAAAAGATCCAATAGGTTATCAGGCAACCAGCAGAAGCTTTCTGATAGGGAACACAGACATTTTCTTTGTATTAGCTTTTCTTGGATCTCTTATTTAAAACAACAAAAAGGGTCATTTTCTTTTATTTCCCTTGCTTTACTCACTAAAATCCAGTTCAAAACCTGCAGAGGGCAGGCTGCAGGGTGAGTGACTGAAGAACACCAGCAGCCTGAGAAGATCCTTAGGAGTCTAAGAAAGAAGGCTGTTTTTCTGTGTTTATTTTTTTTTTCCTTCTGTATACTTTTTATAAAAAACAAGTTGCTGCTGTCTTGTTTCTTTTGTGTTTTGTATCCCCTCCCTTTCCTTCTCTGCTTGTTTAATTTTCTTTTTTTTTTTCCCCTTTTATTCTTTTGGTTACTGATCTATTTTACCTACGCTATTTCTTTTCACTCCTTCATATTTATATAATTTGTTTTCTGTTGTTCTTTCATTCCATCTTTTTTATTTGGTCTCCAACTTTTCTTGTTTGTATTTCTCCCTCTCTCTCTTTTCCTCTGTATACTTTCTCTCTCTCTTTTTTTTTCCTTTTTCTTTCTCTCTTTTCTTTTTTCCCCTTCCAGCATTTTAATTCATTCTATATATTTTTTTCTCTAGTTCTTTTTTCATTGTTTCTATTCCACTTTCTTAATCTTATTCCTCTGTGCTTCTTACTAGTGTTAATTTTTCCATTTCCTAGGTCTTGTATGTTTGCTCTCCTACCTTTTACTATCACCATTTCTATTATTCTTGTGTCTTCCTATCTCCTTCCTTTTCTCTGGTCCTAATTCTTTTTCTTTCAATGGAACATAGGAAGATCTCTCACAAAAAAATGTCTGAGTTGGGGGCAAGATCCTGCCCGAGTAAGCTGTTTTGTGAACTCACAGAGTAGGAGGATTCAGGGCATTGATCTGGAGGGAGGTGGACCAAGAGATAAATTCCTCAAGGTGCTACTGGCTTGATTCTTGGTTACTGTATTTCCTCTTCCTTGATTTCCCTTTTTCTGTGTATACCAATTTTGTATACCAGCACTATCTCTTTTCCTTCCTTCATCATTCTATCTTCTACCTACTGGTGTTGTTCTTATATTCCACCTCTCTTTGTTTAGTCCTCAATTTTTCTGGTTTTTATTTCTACCTTGTCTATACAGTTTTCTTTCATTAACTTTTTCTCTTTTTGTCTTGTCTTTTCTCTTTCCTTCTCTCCCCATCATACTGGCCTTTTAATTCAGTCTATATATTTTTCTCTATTTGGTCTCCATTTCATTGTTGGTACCCCATTTTTTAATTCCTATTACTCTATACTGCTTACATGAGTTAAATGTTAATTTTCCAAAGTCTTAAATGGTTCCTCATCTAAATATTACTATCATTATTACTATTATCATTTAACTTTTCTTACCTCTTTCACTTTCTTTGGCCCTAATTTTTTCCTCCAAGGGAACATAGACAATATCAATGAAACAGAATAAGAAGAACAAAGTGTCAAAGATAAAATTTAAAACACACACAAAAACAGAAATTAACTAAAACCCTGGAGTAAAGAGAGACGTTTATCAACTATTATCAACTAAATAAACCAATCAAGATAAAAAGATGAACAGAGGCCAACAAAAAATTACAAACCATGCTAAGAAACAGGAAGACATAATCCTGGCCAATGGAAAAACTAAAACCAGGAAGAGGTGCATAACATTGAACAACTAATCAAAACAAATATCATGGACCAACTTAATGAAGTGAAGGAAGAGATTAAGGATATTAAGAAGACACTGGAAGAACATACTGAAGAAATTGTAAACATACATAAAAAGATAATGGATATGATGGTGATGAATGGCACAATACAAGAAATAAAAAAGACACTGGAAGCACATAACAGTAGATTTGAACAGGCAGAGGAAAGAATTAGTGATGTGGAAGACAGTATATCTGAATCAAACAGATAGTAGAACAGATAGGTAAAAAGATAGAAAAAATCCAGAGGGATTTAGGGATTTGAATGACAGCACAAAATGCACAAACATACACATTATAGGCATCCCAGAGGGAGAAGAGAAGGGAAAGGGGACAGAAGGAGTGTTGGAGGAAATAATGGCTGAAAACCTCCCAACCTTATTGAGGGAGATGGTTAAACAAATCCAGGAAGCACAGTGAACCCCAAACAGTATAAATCCTAACAGGCCAATTCCAAGACATATACTCATCAAATTCTCCACTGATCAAGACAAAGAGAAAATACTGAAAGCAGCAAGAGAAAAGAGAACCATCACATACAAGGGAAGCTCAATAAGATTAAGTGCTGAATACTCATATGTCACCATGGAGGCAAGAAGGCAGTCATATGACATAGTTAAGGTACTAAAAGAAAAAACTTCCAGCCAAGAATTCTCTATCCAGCAAAGCTGGCATTCAAAAATGATGGAGACATCACGGGGGCCAAGATGGTGTTAGTGTAGGAGGACACACACTGCCAGCTCCCAGAGCAAGGTGGATTGTGGACGGGGTACTGCCTGGGGGTCTGTGCTGTGCATGCGTGGAGTGAGAAGCTTGGGACATCTATCTGTGTGGATCAACAGCGTGGACGGAACGGTAAAGATTTGTGAGTTTTAAGGCTGCTGGTGGTGGCTGGCACAGACGGCTGAGCCCCGCGCTTAGGGAGAAAAAATAAAATAAAATAAAATGGCCACTTGGAGCCACGAGCAGGGTGAGAAAGTTTTATTTTCTGGGGAACTGGCTGCCTGGCGCCCCTTGGACCTTGTGTGAACAGAACAACCGAACTAATCAGCACCCGGTGAACCGGAGGGGGGATTCTGGTCGGGGGACGGAGCTGATTTCCCTAGAGGCCCAGGGATAAGACGCAGGCTGCTGCGGAGCCAGGAAGAAGGGACACTCTCCAAAAGAGGGAGGGTTCTGTTGGAGGACAGGGAAGGGTATTTTTTATTTTTAGACATCGATCTGGCTGCCTGCACCACTCCATAGCTTTGGGGAGCAGATAAGCCGACCTGAAGCAGCATCAGGCTGAGAGCAGATGCGAATCTGCACTCAAACTGATTTACATAGCAACCCAGTGACGCTGGTGCTTGGCTCCAGAAGGGGCGGAATCGTCCGTCTTTAGCATTCCACACTGACTAACATCAGAGCTACAGCTACCCTGGGGATTCCAGGAAGTGCTTGATTAACTTCCACGGGCCCAGCTAGGGTCCTTCTGTAAGGGGGTTGGCCTAGAGGAGGAATTATTTTGGGTCCTGTATTTCGCTAAAAAAAATAAAATTAAATAAAAAAGTGAGAAGGTCACTTCAATAAATGAAAAATAAATTCTTTTTAATTTAGTTTAATAGCTAAAATCTGCTTCAGGACCTGCATATAGAACACTGCAGGGAAATTGATTGATAAACACAAGTAGGCAGGAAGGATCCACGTGGACCCTAGGGGAATGATTGACCCCCCTTAGCTCTGTTTGACTGCTTGCCTGTGTGGATCTTTGGTTTCTCTCTGTTTCTGGTTCCTTGCTTTTCTTTCTGCTTTCTTCCCCCCTTTCTTTTTCCTTCCATTTTTTAAAAAAATTAGGTGCTGCTAGCTTGTTGATTCTTTGCTGTGCTTCTTTTTCAGTAATTTCCCACTCGCTTATCCTTCCTGCATCTTTATGCCTTCTGTTTTCTGTTGTGGCTCTTAGATACAACATTTTTTCATAGGCCCACAACTTACGGGTGTCAATTTCTATTCCATCTATTTTGCTTTCTTCTTTTTTTTTAAATTACTATTAATTTTTTCCTTTCAGACCTTTCTTTACTATTTCTTTCCCTCCTCATAATTCTAGCCTTCTAAATCACTATATATATATATTCCTCCATTTGTTTTCCCAGTCCATTGTAGGAACTCCATTTTTTTCCCCTAGTAATCTACACTGCCTACACAAGTTAAATATTCATCTCATTAAGTCTCATTTTGCTCCTCTTCTAACTTTTATCAATATTACTATTATCCTTCTGCCTTCCTTACATCTTTTGATTCCTCTGGCACTAACCTTTTGCCTTCAAGGGAACATAGAAAGAAGCAAGGAAATAAAATAAGAAGAAAAGCGGCCAAAGAGAAAACTTAACTCACACGCACAGCCAACAGCTAAATAGAATTCTAGAGCATAGAGAAAAGCTAATCAACTGAACAAACCCATCAAGATAATATGATGACCAGAGGGCAACAGAAAAATACAAATGACTCTGAGAAACTGGAAAACATGGACCAGTCCAGTGCACAAAATAAAAACCAGGAAGCGATGCAGTACATCGAACAACTAATCAAAGCTATCCAAACAAATATCATGGACCAACTTAAAGAATTGAAGGAAGAGATTAAGGATATAAAGAAGACACTGGGAGAACATACTGAAGAAATAGCTAACATGCCTAAAAAGGTAATGGATATGATGGCGAACAAAGACACAAGTCAAGAAATGAAAAAGACGCTGGACTCACATGGCAGCAGAATTGAACAGGCAGAGGAAAGAATTAGTGATATGGAAGACAATAGAGCTGAAATCAAGGAGATAATAGAACAGATAGTCAAAGAGATAGAAAAAATCCAGCATAGACTCAGGGAATTAACCGATAACAAAAAATGCACAAACATACGCATTATGGGCATCCCAGAAGGAGAAGAGAAGGGAAAGGGAACAAAAGGAGTGTTGAAGGAAATAATGGCCGAAAACTTCCAAACTCAATTGAGAGAGATGGATGTGCAGAGCCAGGAAGCACAGCACACCCCAAATAGTATAAATCCCAACAGGCCAACTCCAAGACATATACTTGTCAAAATGTCCAATGCTCAAGACAAAGAGAAAATACTCAAGGCAGCAAAGGAAAAGAGAACTATCACATACAAGGGAAGCACAATAAGATTAAGTGCTGATTTCTCAGCTGAAACCATGGAGGCAAGAAGACAGTGGTATGACATAGTCAAAACACTAAAAGAAAAAAACTTCCAGCTGCGAATTCTCTATCCAGCAAAATTGGCATTCAAAAATGATGGAGAGTTCAAAATATTCACAGATAAACAGAAATTAATAGAGTATGTCAAGAAGAAACCAGCACTTCAAGAAATACTAAAGGAATCTCTACAAGTTGAAAGGAAAAAACAAGGGAGAGAGAGTTGGAGGAGAGTTTAAAAACAACTGAAAAGACAAAAAGAGAAACAAAACAACATATGACATACATTAACCCAAAGAAAAAATGGGTGAAGTAAGAAATTCGTTACGAGTAATAACACTGAATGTTAATGGATTAAATTCACCAATCAAAAGACACAGATTGGCAGAATGGATAAGAAAATATGATCCATCTATATGCTATCTACAAGAAACCCACCTTCGACCCAGGGATTCAAGGAGGCTGAAAGTGAATGGCTCGAAAACCATTTTAAAGCTAACAATAGCCAAAAAAGGGCAGGAGTAGCTATTCTTATATCATACAAAATAGACTTTAATTGCAAAATTATTGTAAGAGACAAAGATGGACACTACATATTAGTAAAAGGAGTAATCTCTCAAGAAGAGAGAACAATCATCAACATTTACGCACCAAATCGGGGTGCCTCAAAATATGTGCGGCAAACTCTGGAAAAACTAAGAGGAGAAATAAATGCCTCTACAATTATAGCAGGAGACTTCAACACACCACTATCATCATTAGACAGAACATCTGGGCAGAGAATCAATAAAGAAACTAAGGCACTCAACAATACATTAGAAGATCTGGACTTAGTAGACATATACAGAACACTACACCCAAATACAGCGGGATTTACATTCTTCTCTAGTGCACATGGAACATACTCCAAAATAGACCACATGCTAGGCCACAGAACAACACTCAATGAATTCAGAAAGATTGATATTATACATAGTAATTTCTCTGACTGCAACGGAATGAAGTTGAAATCAATAAGGGCCAGAGAAACAGGTTAAGCACAAGGATATGGAAGTTAAACAACACAGTCTTAGACAATCAGTGGGTCAAAGAGGAAATCTCAAAAGAAACCTTGAAACTAATGAAAACGACAACACAACATATCAAAATCTATGGGATGCAGCGAAAGCAGTCCTGAGAGGGAAGTTCATAGCCATAAATTCATATATTAAAAAAGAAGAAAGAGCTAAAATTCTAGACCTAACTGCACAGTTGGAGGAATTGGAAAAACAACAACAAACTAAACCAAACGGAAGTAGAAAGAAGGAAATAACCAAGATTAGAGCAGAACTAAATGAAATAGCGAATAAGAAAGCACTGGAAACAATAAACAAAACCAAAAGTTGGTTCTTAGAGAATATCAAGAAAATTGACAAACCCTTAGCCAGACTAACAAAGAAAAAGAGAGAACAGTTGCAAATACATGAAATAAGGAACGAGCAAGGTGATATCACTACTGACCACACAGAAATAAAGAGTATCATAAGAGGATACTTTGAAAAATTATATGCCAAAAGATTGATAATTTAGAGGAAATGGACAAGTTTCTAGAAACCCACAAATAGCTGACATTGATGAAAGAAGAAATAGATGAACTCAACAGTCCAATTACAAGTAAAGAGATAGACTCAGTCATCAAAAACCTCCCAACTAAGAAGAGTCCAGGACCAGATGGCTTCACAGCTGAATTCTACCAAACATTCCAGAAAGTGCTAACACCAATTCTACTTAAGCTCTTCCAAAAAATAGAAGTAGAAGGAATATTGCCTAACGCATTCTATGATGCCAAAATTACCCTAATACCAAAACCAAATAAAGTTACCTCAAGAAAGGAAAATTACAGACCAATTTCTCTAATGAAACTAGATGCTAAAATCCTTAACAAAATACTTGCTAATCACATTCAACAACATATCAAAACGATTATACACTATGACCAAGTGGGTTTCATACCGGGTATGCAAGGATGGTTCAATATAAGAAAATCAATCAATGTAATACACCACATAAACAGATTGAAAGAAAAAAATCACATGATCATCTCTATAGATGCAGAAAAAGCATTCGACAAAATACAGCAGTCTTTCCTCATAAAAACACTACAAAAGATAGGAATAGACAGAAACTTTCTGAAAATGATAAAGGGTATATATGAAAAACCCAAAGCTAACATCATTTTCAACGGTGAAATCCTAAAAGCCTTCCCTCTGAGATCGGGAACTAGACAAGGATGCCCACTATCACCACTCTTATTTAACATTGTCTTAGAAGTACTTGCATGAGCACTGAGACAAGTAAAGGACATTAAAGGCATCCAGATTGGAAAAGAAGAAGTAAAAATTTCATTATTTGCAGATGACACTATCCTATACATAGAATGCCCTGAGAAATATACAACAAGGCTTCTAAAACTAATAAAGGAGTTCAGTAATGTTGCAGGCTATAAGATCAATGCTCAAAAATCAGTAGCATTTCTGTACACCAATAACAAGCAAACTGAGGAAGAAATCAGGAAAAAAATACCATTTACAACAGTAACTAAAAGAATCAAATACCTAGGAATAAATTTAACTAAAGATGCAAAGGACTTATATACAGAAAACTGCACAACACTGTTAAAAGAAATCAAAGAAGACTTAAATAAATGGAAAAAAATTCCCTGTTCATGGATAGGAAGACTAAACATCATCAAGATGTCTATCCTACCCAAACTAATCTAGAGATTTAATGCAATCCCAATAAAAGTCAACACTGTATTTTTTAAGGAACTGGAAAAACTAACCACAAAATATATTTGGAGAGGCAAGAGGCCCCGAATTGCCAAAGACATATTGAAAAAGAAAAATGAAGTTGGAAGTATCACACTACCTGACTTTAAAACATACTACAAAGCTACAGTGATCAAAACTGCATGTTATTGGCACAAGGATAGACCTACTGACCAATGGAACCGAATTGAGAGTGCTGATATAGATCCTCATATATATAGTCATCCGATATTTGACAAAGCCACGAAACCCATTCAGTTGAGAGAGAATGGCCTCTTTAAGAAGTGGTGCTTGGAGAACTGGATATCCATATCCAAAAGAATGAGAGAAGAATATCATCTCACACCTCATACAAAAATCAACTCAAGATGGATCAAAGATCTAAATATAAGAGCCAAAACCATAAAGACCATGGAAGATAATGTAGGGAAGGATCTACAGGATCTTGTAATAGGAAATGGTTTCATGAACTTCATACCCAAAGCACGAGCAGCAAGAGAAAAAATCGATAAATGGGATCTCATCAAAATTAAAAACTTCTGCACCTCAAAGGATGTTATTAAGAAAATAAAAAGGCAGCCTACCCAATGGGAGGAAATATAAGGCAACCATATGTCTGATAGGAGCCTAATATCCTGCATATATAAAGAAATCCTACACCTTGAAAATAAAAGGACAAACAACCCATTTAAAAAATGGGCAAGTGACCTGAAAAGACACTTCTCCAAGGAAGAAATACAAATGGCTAAAAAGCACATGAAGAAATGCTCAACATTGCTAGCTATCAGGGAAATGCAAATCAAAACTACAATGAGATACACCTTACACCCATCAGAATGGCAGGTATTAAAAAAAACAGGAGACACTAAATGTTGGAGAGGATGTGGAGGAATAGAAACCCTCATCCACTGCTGGTGGGACTGCAGGATGTTCCAGCCACTGTGGAGGATAGTTTGGCAGTTCCTCAGAAAACTAACAATAGATATTCCATATGATCCAGCAATTGCACTGCTGGGTATATTCCCAGAAGAACTGAAAGCAAAGACACAAACAGATATATTTACACCAATGTTCATAGTGGCATTGTTCACCATTGCCAAAAGTTGGAATAAGCCCCGGTGCCCATCAACAGAAGAATGGATAAGCAAAATGTGGTACATACATACAATGGAATATTACTCAGTTGTAAGAAGGAACAAAGTGCTAACACATGGTATAATGTGGATGAATCTTAAAGACCTTATGTTGAGTGAAGCAACCCAGGCACTGAAGGATGAACAGTATATGACCTCACTGATCTGAACTGAGGAAAGTGAGCAGTCTCAGAACTATTGTCTGAAAGATAGGTTAACAAGGGAGAGTAAGAGAAGAGCATGCTTTGAGCCATCACCCATATGGACATAATCTATGGTAAAAGGATAGAGTGTGGTTGCATGTTGGGGGATGGGGAAGATGGGTGGTGGTGTTCCTGGGTTTGGTGGTTCAGCACTGGCGGGTGGGTAGATTAGGAAGGGCAGGTTCAAATTCCCAGGGCATGTAACTGTGAATCTTGACATTCCATGGGTCAGGATAGGGTGGTATCATGGGCCCTGGGGGGCTGGGGGGAAGGGAACAGTCAAGATCTAATGGGGTGTTTGGTGGTCATGGGGAAGGTTTTTCATTACCTTACAGTAATGGACACAGGACATCGTAAATATCATCAAAATTATTAAACTGTATCATCTAAATTGTAAACTATACTGTAAATCATTGACAATGTTTAGTTGCTATATTTTGCTAGCTGTATAACAGTTATAACAATGCTAACATCAAAAAAAAAAAGGGTGGGGGGTTAATATAGGGTGGGGAAGGGGAGGGTGGTTTGGTATCTGGGAGTCTCTGGCACTCCATGTGTGACTTTGCTGTGACCTAAAACTTCTTTGAAAATTAAATGAAAAATTGGGAGACAATGGGGATTGAGAGGGGGAAGGTGTCATGGCACACCAGACTTCCGATAACATAGTGATAAAAGGAAGGAAAAAAAAAAAAGAGAAAAGAAAAAAAAAAGAATAAATATATAGATATAGATATAGATATATTTTTAAAGGCATTTCTTTTGCTTTTTCCCCCATTTTTTTGAAAGTCCCAATCTGCTAATTATATTTTGTTTTGTTTTTTGTTTGATTATTTGTTTTTTTTTCCTCTCTTTTTATTTTTTTCCCTGAGTTTCCTTATGTTTGTCTCTTGTGTGTAAGCTTATCATCGTTGTTTCTTTTTCCTAGTAAGTGTATATTTGATTATTTTATGGACTACATGTTCATGGAGGATTTGGATCACAGAAGGGTTACAATGGGTACTACTGGGGATTATTGGTGGGGGGTGTCTGGGAGGGGGGTTCCATGGGAATTAGTTCATCCGAATATACATGAAAGATATACAAAATCTTTCAAAAGATCAAAAGATGGGGCATGGTCACGATGGGTGGACAACCACACAATAAATGAGGGAATCTGAATTCCTAGCCTGGAGATCTCAGCCACAGTCTCCAAGGGAGCAGCAATAGTCCTCTGAGTGCAGGGACAATGTCTGTCAAAAGAAGATGACCCACTGATGTGTTCTTTTTATTGATGACTACCCTTGTGAGTCTTTGCTCTTGTAACTGAGAATTAGCGTGCAGTTGTGGGGTGCCTAAGGGTTGCCACCTGAGAGGCTCCTTGTTGCTCAAATGTGGCCTCTCTCTAAGCCAAACTCAGCATATGATTGCATTACCTTCCCCGCAACATGGGACATGTCTCCCGGGGATGAGCCTCCCTGGCAACGAGGGATTAATACCAAGTGCCAACTAGCAACACAACTGGAAAAACACTTTGAATAAAAGGGGGAAAAGTTAAAGACAAATGAGTTCAAGTGGCTAAGAGACTTCAGAGAGAGTCGGGAGGTCATCCCAGAGGTAACTCTTATGCATACCTCAGTAGGAGCTCATAGAACATCTAAGAGCTTATCACCCCACACAGAGGGGCTCCTGAGAGCTCTGGAGACACCCAGGTCCTATATAAGAGGGGATAGCCCCAGAGACTGAAGCCTTATCAGTGGGCTCTATTTTGGAATCTGTGCTCCTGAGAGTGACAGAATTGGACTCAAATAAGACCTCCCTGCACATGGTTCATCAGTCCCTTCTATTCAAACCTATATGTGATGCTGAAGTTTTTTGGTATACTTCCAGAGACTGGAGCCTCTGGCCTACCTATGTGCCAGGTGTGCGTGGAATCTTGGTGGAGGTGCAACTCCTACCCTACAGCTCAATGGACTCATCCAAGTCACCTGGTGAGGAGACAACGAAGGGCAACTGCCAGCCCAGGGAATGGAGAGGGCATGCATCTGCAGGCAGGATCATCCCACCCACCATATCCATGGGATATAAGCCCTTTCTCACTTGGAGGTGGAGTGGACATCACCATCCCAGTCCCCTCAAGATTGGGGGAAGAACTATGGACTAGAGTGGACTTGATGGTATTCTGTTGTACGCATATGGTGATTCTAGCAATGGAAGAAATTATAACAATGAGGTGGAGCCAGTGGCCACTTGACACTTTTGGGGCAGGGAGGGGACGAGCAGTTGAAATACAGGGGCTTCTTTGGGAGTTGGAGGTTGTCCTGAGTACCGTTGTGGCAACGGATGTAGGCCATTTTAAATCAGCACACCCCACTCAGAACTGTGTGGGAGACAGTGTGGTCTACGATGTGAACTGTGGTCTATGGTTGGTGGCAAGGCCCCAAGATGTGTAAGTCCATTGAGGGTGGTGGGCCACACTTGTGGCAGATGTTTGTGTGGGATGTGGTGGGAGATGTGGGAGGTGGGCAACATGGGAATCCCAGTGGGTTCCGTGTAATATTTTCGGTAATCTAAGTACCTCTTAAAATATATTTATGTATATATAAATAACATTTTTGTAAGAAAATGCACATATATGCATAAATATTTATATATCATTTTACAAATATTGGTATGTATTGTGAAAATTTTGATTTTTACCCCACAATAAAAAATAAATAAATTAAAAAAAATGATGGAGAGTTCAAAATATTCACAGATAAACAGAAATTAAAAGAATATGCCAATAAGAAACCTGGTCTTTAAGAAATACTAAAGGGAATTCTGCAGGTTGAAATGAAAAAACAGGAGAAAGAGAGTTGGAGGAGAGTGTAAGAACAACTAAAAAGACAAAAAGAGAAATAAAAACAATATATGACATACATAAACTCAAAGAAAATATGGCTAATGTACTAATTCCTTGAGAGTAATAACACTGAATGTTAATGGACTAAACTAATGAGTCAAGAGACACAGACTGGCAGAATGGCTAAGGAAATATCACCCATCTATATGATGTCTACAAGAAAACCACCTTAGACCCAGTGATTCAAGGAGGCTGAAAGTGAATAGATGGAAAACAATCTTACAAGCAAACAATAACCAAAAAAGGGCAGGAGTAGCTATAATAATATTGGACAAAATAGACTTTAAATTAAAAACTATTATAAGAGACAAAGACAGACACTATATATATTAGTGAAAGTGGTAATATTTTAAGAAGAGAACATTCATAAACATTTATGCACCTAACAGGGGCACCTAAAAATACATGAGGCAAATACTGGAAAATCTAAGTGGATAATTGGTGCCTCTACAATTTTAGTGGGGAACTATAATACGCCATTTTCACCATTAGACAGAACATCTCAACAAAGAGTCAATAAAGGAACAAAGACTTTGATTAATATATTAGAGGATCTGGATTTAATAGATATATACAGAACAAAACACCCAAATACAGTGGAATATACATTCTTCTTGAGTATACATGGATCATACTCCAAGATAGACCACATGTTAGGCCAAAGAAAAAATTTGAATGAATTCAGAAAGATTGAGATTATAGAAGGTAATTTCTCTGATGACAATGGAATGAAATTGGAAATCAGTAAGGGCCAGGGAACCAGATTAGGCACAAAGATATGAAAGTTAAACAACATACTCTTAGAAAAACAGTGGGTCAAGGAGGAAATCTCAGAAGAAATCAGTATCTTGAAATGAATGAAAATGACAACACCACATATCAAAGCCTATGGGATGCAGCAATATCTGTATTGAAAGGGAAGTTCATAGTCAGAAATGCATATATCAAAAGAGAAGAAAGAGCTAAAATTGAAGACCTAACTGCACACATGGAGGAATTGGAAAAACAACAAATTAACCCCAAAGGAAGTAGAAAGAAAGAAATAACAAAGATTACAGCAGAACAAAATGAAATAGAAAATAAGAAAGCACTAGAAAAAATAAAACCAAAAGCTGGTTCTTTGAGAAGATAAATAAAATTGACAAACCTTTAGCCAGACTAACAAAGAAAAAAAGAAGATTCAAATAAACACACACACAAAAAAGAAACGAGGAAGTGGATATCACCACTGATGTCACAGAAATAAAGACTATTATAAGAGGATACTTTGAAAAATCATATGTCAACAAGAATAATAATTTAGAGGAAATGGACAAATTCCTAGAAACTCACAAGCAGCCTACATTGATGAAAGAAGAAATTGATGAACTCAACAGATTACAAGTAAAGAGATAGACTCAGTCATCAAAAACCTCCCAACTAAGAAGAGCCCAGGACCTGTGAAGACAGCCTCACAGGTGAATTCTACCAAACAATCTTGAAAGAAATAACACCAGTCCTGCTTAAACCCTTCCAAAAAATAGAAATAGAAGGAGCATTGCCTAACTCATTCTATGATGCCAACATTACACTAATACCAAAGCCAAAGATGCCACAAGAAAGGAAAATTAAAGACCAATACCTCTACTGAGCCTTGATGCTAAAATCCTCAACAAAATACTTGCTATTCAGATTCATCACCACATCAAATGAATTATACACCATGACCAAGTGGGATTCACCCTGGTTATGCAAGAATGTTTCAACATAAGAAAATCAATCAATGTAATACACCACATAAACAGATTGAAAGAAAAAAATCACACGTTCATCTCTATAGATGCAGAAAAAGCATTAGACAAAATACAGCACCCTTTCCTGATAAAAACACTGCAAAAGATAGGAATAGAAAGAAACTTTCTGAACATGATAAAGGGTATATATGAAGAACCCATAGCTAACATTATCTTCAATTGTGAAATCCTAAAAGCTTTCCCTCTAAGATCAGGAAAAAGACAAGGATGCCCACTATCACAGCTCCTATTTCACATTGTGTTAGAAGTACTTGCTCAAGCACTGAAGCAAGAAAAAGATATAAAAGGCATTTAAATTGGAAAGGAAGAAGTAAAGATTTCAGTATTTACAGATGACATGATCCTATGCATAGAAAGCCCTGAGAAATCTACAGCAAAGCTTCTAGAACTAATAAATGAGTTCAGTAAAATAGCAGGGTATAAGATCAGTGCTCAAAAATCAGTAACATTTCTGTACACCAATAATGAGCAATCTGAGGAGGAAATCAAGAAAAAAATATCATTTATAATAGTAACTAAAAGAATAAAAAACCTAGGAATAAATTTAACTAAAGATGTAAAGGACTTATATACGGAAAACTACGCAACACTGTTAAAGGAAATCAAAGAAAACGTAAATAAATGGAAGAATATTCCCTGTTCATGGATAGGAAGACTAAACATCATTAAAATGTCTATCCTACCCAAATTAATCTACAGATTTAATGCAATCCCAATAAAAATCAACACAACATGAATTGGAAAATCTAACTACAAAATTTGTTTGGAAGAGTAAGAGGCCCTGAATTGCCTAGGACATATTGAAAAAGAAAAATGAAATTGGAAGTATCATATTACCTGACTTTAAAACATATTACAAAGCTACAGTGATCAAAACTGCATGTTATTGGCACAAGCATAGACATACTAACAAATGGAACCAAATTGAGAGTTCTATATAGATTCTCATATATACAGTCATCTGATATTTGACAAGGCCACCAAGCCCACTCATTTGGGAGAGAATGGCCTCTTCAACAAATGGTGCTTGGAGAACTGGATTTCCATATCCAAAAGAATGAGGGAGGAACACCATCTCACACCTTATACACAAATCAACTCAAGAGGGATCAAATATCTAAATATAAGAACCAAGAGCATAAAGACCTTGGAAGATAATGTAGGGAAGCATCTACAGGACATTGTAATAGGAAATGGTTTCATGAACTTCACACCCAAAGCACGAGCAGTGAAAGAAGAAATAGATAAATGGGATCTCCTTAAAATTAAAAACTTTTGCACCTCCAAGGATGTTATCAAGAAAGTAAAAAGGGAATATAACCAATGGAAAAATATATTTGTCCACTATGTATCTGACAGGAGCCTAATATCCAGCATAAATAAAGAAATCCTATGCCTCTAAAATAAAAAGACAAACAACCCATGTAAAAAATGGGCACGCAAGCTGAAAAGACATTTCTCCAAGGAAGAAAAACAAATGGCTAAAAAGCACATGAAAAGTTACTCAACATCACTAGCTATTAGGGAAATGCCAATCAAAACTACAATGAAATACCATCTTATACCCATTAGACTGGTGGCTATTAAAAATAAAAACAGAGGACTATATGTGTTGAAGAGGATGTAGAGAAAAGGGAACCCTCATCCACTGCTGGTGGCAATATAGAATGGCCCAGACATTTTGGAGGACAGTTTGGTGGTTCCTCAAAAAACTAACTATAGAACTTCCATATGATCCAGCAATTCCACTGCTGGGTATATACCCAGAAGATTTGAAAGCAAAGACACTAACAGATATATGCACACCAATGTTCATAGTGGCATTATTCACTATCGCTAAAAGTTGGAATCAACCCAAATGCCCATCAACAGCTGAATGGATAAACAAAATGTGGTACATACCTGCAATGGAATATTACTCAGCTGTAAGAAGGAATACAGTGCTAATACACAGGATAACATGGATGAATCTTGCGGCCCTTATGTTGAGTGAAGCAAACCAAGCATTGAAGGATGAACAGTACATGACCTCACTGACATGAATTAAGCAAATTGAGCAGACTCAGAGAGCTATTCTCTGGAAGATAGGTTTACAGGAAATAGAAAGGGAAAAGAAGGTTGTGAGCCATCACCTATATGGATGTAATCTATGGTAAGGTGAAAGTGTGTAGTTGTGTATTGAAGGGATATGACAAGAAGATAGTGATATTATTGGGTTGGTTGGTGCAGGTTTGACAGGTGGGTAGATTGGGGAAGGTTGGAAAGTCCAGGGAACTGGGAGAGAGTTGGGAGAGGGACCGGGTAAACACTGGGGATTTGTGGGTATGTGGTTGAAAGTACAAAGTCGGGAATGCTCTTATGGCAATATGACAAGGAATGGTTACCTGTTTAGGGTGTTAGATGGGGAGAGGGGGGCATTTGGAACAGGGCGCATCTAGAGCAGGCTTCTAGGGAGTCTGTGAGTGATCATTTTGTCATAATGTGTTGTACCAGTGGTTGGAGACCCACATAATGAGCAGGAAAGAGTTGTACTCCCATACTCGGGAGGACCGATTTGTTCACAAATTGAGAAGTGGGAGTCTCTCGAGAGCATGGGCGGTGCCTAATAAGAGAGGACAAACCAGTGTGTCAAGTCCTCAGTGTTGTTGCATGTAACTATGAATTTTGTCATCCAAGGAGTCAAGCCAAGGGTTCACCGTGGGCCACGAAGGGAGGGGGAGTGAGGAATAGAATAGATCAAACAGGAGGTATTTAGTGGGCAATGGAAGTGTTCTACATGGTCTTACAATGATGTAGACAGGCAAGTTAAATATCATCAAGCTTTATAAAAGTATATGGTCTAAAATGTAAACCATAACGTAAACCATTGACTATGTTTAGCAGCTATTTGTATAGCAGTTATAACAAAGGTACCTTCCACATATAAAAAGGTATTAATACAGGAAGGAGGAAAAGTGGAAGATGTTGGGTATATGAGAGTCCCCTGTGTTCTGTATGTGACTTTACTGTGACCTAAAACTTCTTTGAAAACAAAATGAAAAATGGTAAGACACTGGGGAATAAATGGAAGAAAATGCCACCATACAGACAGGACACCAGATATGAAAGGCAGTATGTCAAAAAATTTTTTAAAATATTTTTATTTTTTAATATTCTAGTCTTTTAATTTAATTTAATTTTTAGTTTTTAAAAAATTGTATGTATTTTATTTCTTATGTTTAAACTTATCGTTATTATTCTATTTTCTTATTTAATTGTATTTGGCTATTTTAGTGGCTTCATTTTTGAAGAAGCTTTGGATCACAGAAGGGTTACAACTGGGGCAGGGGAGAACCATTGGTGTGGGGTGTCAGTGATGGGGGATACATGGGACGAAGTTCACTTGGACATACACATAAGGTATATAAAAATGTTCAAATGTTCATGGGGCACTGTTACAGTGGGTGGAGACTCACAGAATAACTGAGGGAATATTGAATTCCTATGCTGGAGAGCTCTGTCACATTCTCTAATGGAGCAGCAACAGTCCCCAAGTGCAGCGGCAATGACTGGCAAAGAAGGATGATCCACTGATGGGCCCTTGATTTTGACAACTATGCTTATGAGCCTTTGCTCTTGAAATTGAAAGTTAGCCTATTGTTGCGGGGTGCCTAAAAGTTGCTTCCTGAGACCCTCCTAGTTGTCCAAATGGTCTCTCTCTATGCCAAACTCAGCATGTAAATGCATTACCTTCCCCCCAGTGTGGGACATAACTCCTGGGCTTGAACCTGCCTGCAACTGGGGGATTACTACCAAGCCCCAACTAGCAATGAAACTGGAAAAAGACCTTGAATAAAAAGGGGAAAAGGTAAAGACAAATGAGTTTTTGAAGCCTAAGAGACTTTAAAGTGAGTCAGGAGGTCATCCCAAAGGTAATGCTTAGGCACATCTCAGCAGGAACTCATTGACTACCGAAGTGGATACTACCCCAAATAGTGGGGCTCCTGAGGGCTCTGGAGACACCTAGATCCTCTGGTCAGGGCAGATAGCTCCAGAGTTTGGTGCCTTGCCAGTGGGCCCTACTTTGGAGTTTGTGCTCCTGAGAGTGACAGAGTTGGACTCAATTATGGCTTCCCTACACATGGCTCATCTGTCCCTTCTAATTAAACCTATACTTGGTGCTGGAGTTTGTAGGTATACATTCAAGAGACTGGAATCTTTGGGCTGTCCATGTGCCAGCTGGGCCCGGAACCTCAGCAGAGTTGCAACACCTACTCTACAACTCATTGGACTTATCCAGGACAACTAACACGAAGATGATGATGGACAACGACCACCCCAAGGAACAGAGAGACACAACTGCAAGCAAGATAGTACCATCCATTTTCCCTATGGGATATAAGTCCCCTCTCAATTAGAGGTGGAGTGGACATCACCATCCCAGAATCCTCAGGACTGGGGAAAGAACTATGGACTAGAGTGGACATACTGGTATTCTACTACAGACATATTGTGATTCTAGCAGTGGAAGAAATTACATCATTAATGTGGAGCCCGTGGCTACTGGAGGCTGTGAGGGCAGGGAGAGGGAAAAACAGTTGTAACATGGGGCTTTTTCAGGACTTGGGAATCGTCCTGAATGACACTGCAACAACAGATATAGGTCATTTTATATCATCACATAACATGCAAAACTGTGTCAGAGAGAGTGTAAACTACAATGTGAACTATGGTCTATGCTTAATGGCAAAGCCCCAGGATGCATTTATCAATTGCAATGAATGTGCCACATTAATGAAGGATGTTTATATGGGAGGGTGTGGCACGTGTGGGGAGTGGAGCATATGGGAATCCTTATATTTTTTGTGTAACATTTATGTAATCTAAGAATCTTTTAAAAAATATTATTAAAAATAAAATAAAATAATAAAAATAAATAAAAGTCCTTTGGTGGAGAAGTAGGGATGGAATGAATGAAGGAACGTTTGTGGTGCTGGCAAAATTCTATTTATCTACTTGCTCAATTTTTTGAGTGTGTGCTCAACATAATGTAGAAGTTTATCATTGTGATTGTCTACTTTTCTCTATTTTTGACAAGAAACGATGGGAAATTAGATTAGGACAGAGAGAACACATATGGATATGAGAATTAGTAAGAGAAAAATAGAAAAAAAATTACTGGATCTTATTATTGACCAGAGTGGTGAGTTTGAATGAAGTATTTTTGTTATATCCCATGGGTTCATCTTGGATAACCAGGATGCTGGTGGAAACTTTCAGTGAGTTATAGAGCACAGGAAAAGATTGGGTTTGGGTTAAAGGTGTTGGATGGGTGTAAATGTAAAGTATCTTTATTTTTTGAGAAGGAAATGTCAAGTTCTCATTGGATATAATGATATTTTGTTATGTCATTAAAACAAGTCATTGTAGAGAATCAAAAGAAAAAGAAAAATATCTACTAGTGGGGGCTTTCCCTAGAGTCTGAGGAGACATCTCATCAGAGAATAGCAAAAGATTTTGATTTCTCATGCTTCACAAACTATAACTTTGAACAAGTCATGTGTTGTATCTCTTTTTAGACACATAATCCCCTTCTAGAGATTAGATGAATTTGGCCTATAAGTCTTATGAATTTCAGCTTTGCTCAGTACTCCCAGTATACTCCTGGAAAATTCCTTTGTTAATTCAGCAAATCATAACTTCCCTCAAACTTTCCTTTTTTCTTTATAATTTTTTTTCTTGTTCTTCTCCTCCAGTGCTTATTTTAAAAAAATTCTTTTAAATTTATTGAACTTTAAGTATATCAATGTTACTGTTTCCCCCCTATACCACTGTGGTAATTGTGCCCAGTTGTTTGGTCAGGCAAGCACTGGGCTAATTGTAATAAAAGGACATTTGTGGACTTTAGTCACCAATGAATTTATTGCATAGATGGCTGATTACATGTACAATCAAACAAGGAGATTGCCTTCAGCAATGAGTGACATTTTATCCAATCAGTTGAATGCCTTAAAAGGGGAAGTGATTTCAGCATTCATAGCAAATTTTCCACTTGACTTTGGACAGTAGAGACCAAACTCTTAACCATGTGTCATCAAGTTACCATGAGACCTGAGTTGCCTAACATGAGCTGGGTATTGTCTGACCCACCAAACCATAAAGTTGAGCATGCACAGCAGCACTCCATAATAAAGTAGAAGTGGTATATATGAGATTGGGCTCGAGTGGGTCCTGAAGGCACAAGTAAGTTACATGAGGAAGTGGCCCAAATGCCCATGGTCACCATCCCTGCCATAATACTTTCTCTTTCCCATCTCACAGCTTTGGCCTCTTGGGGAGACCCTTACAATCTGTTGACCAAGGAAAAGAAAACTCAGGCCTGGTTTACAGATGGTTCTGCTTGATATGCAGGTACCACCCAAAAGTGAACAGCTGCAGCACTGCAACCCTTTTCTAATACATCCCTGAAGGACAAATCCTCCAAGTGGGCAGAACTTTGAGCAGTGCACCTGGTTGTTCATTTTGCTTGAAAGAAGAAATTGCTGAAGATGTATTTGTACACTGATTCATGGACTGTTGCCAATGGTTTGGCTGGATGGTCAGGGACTTGGAAGGAACATGCTTGGAAAATTGGTGACAAGGAGGTCTGGGGAAAAGGTATGTGGATAGACTTTTCTGAGTCGGCAAAATACACGAAAATATTTGCATCCCACATGAATGCTCACCAGAGAGTGACTTCAGCAGAGGAAGATTTTAATAATCAAATGGATAAGATGACCCGCGTTGTGGCTAACCCTCAGCTTCTTTCCCTAGCCACTCCCGTCATTGCCCAATGGGCTCATGAACAAAGTAACCATCGAGGTAGGGACGGAGGATATGCATGGACTCAGCAACATGGACTTCCCCACATCAAGGCTGACTTGGCTACAGCCACTGCTGAGTGCCCAATCTGCCAGCAGCAGAGACACACACTCAGCCGCTGATATGGCACCATTCCCCGAGGTGATCAGCCTGCTATCTGGTGGCAGGTTGATTACACTGGACCACTTTTATCATGGAAGGGGCAGCAATTGTTTTAACTGGAATAGACATATGCTCCAGATATGGGTTTGTGTTCCCTGCATGCAATGCTTCTTCCAAAACTACCATCTGTGGACTTGCATAATGTCTTACCTACCACCATGGTATTCCAAAAAGCATTCCTTCTGATCAAGGAACCAACTTCACAGCAAATAATATGCAGGAACTGGCACATGCCCATGGAATTCAATGGTCTTATCATGTTCTCCATCATCCTGAAGCAGCTGGATTTATTGAACGGTGGAATGGTCTTTTTTTTTTTTTAATTTTTAAAGATACTTAGATTATACAAATGTCACATAAAAAATATAAGGTATTCCCATATGCTCCACTCCCTATACCTTCTACATTTTCCTGCATTAACAACATCCTTCATTAGTGAGGTATGTTCATTGCAATTGATGATCACATTTTGGAGCATTGCCACTAAGCATGGATTAAAGTTTACATTGTAGTTTACACTCTCTCCCACCCAATTTTGTAGGTTATGGCAAGATTTAAAATGAACTGTATCTGTCATTGCAATGTCATTCAGAACAATTCCCAAGGCTCAGAAATGCCCCCTGTATTATACCTGTTTTTCTATCTCCCTCCCCTCAGAACTTCCAGTGGTCACTGTCTCCACATCCATGACAAAAGTTCTTCCATTGCTAGGATAACAACAAGTCTACAGAAGAATAAACATAAGTCTACTCTGATCCATCATCCATTCCCAAATCCTGAGGATTCTGGGATGGGGATGTCTATTCCACCTCTAATTGAGTGGGGGCTGTGACCCCATCTGGCTGATGTATGAGACTTTCTTGCTTGCAGTAGTAGACTCTCTTGGTTCTTTGGTGTGGTAGTTGTCCATCATCACCTCCATGTTAGTTGTCCTGGGTGAGACCAATGAACTGGAGAGTAGGTGTTGCACTCCATTGAGATTCAGGGCTTAGATAGCACATGGACAACCCAAAGATTTAAGTCTCTTGGATGTACACCAACCAACTCTAGTACTAATTATAGGTTAAAACTGAAGGATAAAAGAGCCATGTGTAGGGAAACCACAACTGAGTCCAACTCTGTCACTCTGGGGAGCATAAATTCCAAAGTAGGGCCCTCTGGTAAGGCACCAAATTCCTGAGCTGTCTACCTTGACTATAGTGTCTGGATGTCTCCAGAGCCCTCAGGAGCTCTGCTATTTGGGATAGTATCTACTTTGGCAATCAAGTCTCAATTATGGTGCCAACTAGGTGGCAATACCTTGTATGGCTGGGGCAATGTTCTCTCTAAATCAGCATCCACTCTATGGTGCTGTTTCTCCCATAGCCAGGATTCATGGGTTCAGGAATCCAGAGGTAAAAATGGGTGTGGCACCACTCACTATGATCCACTAGGAAAATTTTTGCTTCCTATCCCTGCAACCTTAAGTTCTGCTGGTCTACAGGTCTTTGTTCCAAAAGGAGGAGTGCTTCCACCAG
This sequence comes from Tolypeutes matacus, assembly GCA_026826555.1. Lineage (NCBI taxonomy): Eukaryota > Metazoa > Chordata > Mammalia > Cingulata > Chlamyphoridae > Tolypeutes > Tolypeutes matacus. The sequence continues at coordinate 6,931,937 of JAKSZT010054350.1, forward strand.
GTAACAACAATGATTCCATTGAACTGGAAGTTAAGACTGCCACCTGGCCACTTAGGGCTCCTCTTACTTCTGAATCAACAGACAAAGAAGAGAATTACTGTACTGGCTGTGGTGATTGATCCTATTAAGGGGAAATAGGGCTTCAAATACATAATGGAGTTAAAAAAGGGTTTGTCTGGAATACAGGAGATCCTCTAAGGCATCTCTTAGTACTGCCATGCCTTGTGATTAAAGTCAATAAAAAATTGCAAAAACCCAGTCCAAGCAGTACTAACATTGGCCCAGAATCTTCAGGAATGAAAGTGTGGGTCACCCCACCAAGCAAAGAACCATAGCCAGCTGAGGTGTTTGCTGAGGGTAATGGGAACGTGGGATGCGTAGTGGAAGAAAGTAGTGACAAATATGAACTTCAACCATGTGACTAGTTACAGGAATGAGAACTGTAATGGTCATGAATCTTTCTTGTTTTGTTATATGTACATAAAATGAATATCTTTATTTTCTTCCCTAACCTCTTCCCTTATCATATGACAAGTTGTATTGTCTCATGTCATAATATTTAAGGATGTCAAGTTTAAGAGTGAATATTACCCAAGGTATTGCATCCTATTCTGTAGGGAATTAAGTCTTTTCCAGTTGTATGGAAGACAGTTGAATATTGCTAGGTAGAAATAGATATATAATGCATATTGTTGTTTTTATTTAGAGTCTAAGTATGGTTTAAGGTGATGTGTGTGGTTGCCAAGTTGACAAGGGGTGGGCTGTGATGGTTAGGCTTATGTGTCAACTTGGCCAGGTAATTGTGCCAAGTTGTTTGGTCAAGCAAGCACATGGCTAATTATATACAAGGCCATTTATGGAATTTAGTCACCAGTGAGTTTATTGCACAGATGGCTGATTACATCTACAATCAACCAGGAGATTGCGGTCAGCAATGAGTGACATTTTATCCAATCAGCTGAGTGCCTTAAAAGGGGAAGTGATTTAAGAATTCATAGAGAATTTTCCAGCTTGACTTAGGACAGCCAATGTTTCCTGGGAATTCATTGGAGCCCCTGATTTGCAGCCTGCCTGTGGAATTTGGGCTTGTGCATCCCCACGGTCATGTGAGAGAATTGCATAAAATCTTATATTATTTACAGATAACTCCTGTTGATTCTGTTTCCCTAGAAAATCCTGACTAATACAACCTCACACTCCTATTTGCATTCCATGTCCAGAAAAACTGTTTCTTCATAGGTCTATTATGCCTGTCAGAAGATTGCCATTCACATAGCTCTGAAGGGACAAGTAACTAAGAGAAAGTTAATTTTTTCTTAGCTCCAGGAATTTTCCACAGCTTAATGCTCATTAATATTCCTATTGCAAGAATTTTATTAAATTCCGAGACTGTTGAAAACTATTTTGCCTGAAGTAAAAAAAATTATTGAGCAAAATCACTAGTATTTCTATTATGCTTCATAGTTTATAATGTTTTATCATATATTTTACGTTTTTTAATCCTCATAAAAATACTGTGTTGTACGGACAGACACTATGAGGAATATGTATGCCCTAGGCCAACTAAATAATTTCTCATTCATATTCTTTATGTTTAAAATTAATTTTTAATTATACAAGTAATGCATGAATATCCCCATTTTAAAACATTAAACTATAGTATGAAAGGCAAAGACTAATATGTGGAAAAACATTAAAATATTATTAATAAAGCAAAAAATGTTTTAGTATTAACCTTAATTACAAATAAACATATTTATGAGTTCAATATATTCTTCTAGGCTTTTCAGAACAAATACTTATGCATACGCACCCTTAAAATATATATAACATATTTTTGGTAGTGTGTGTATGTGCACATATCTCTATCTATCTACCTACCTACTATCTATCTATCATCTATCTATCTTCTATCTATCATCTATCTATCATCTATCTATCTATCTATCTATCTATCTATCTATCTATCTATCTATC
>JAKSZT010054350.1:6933923-6955304 GCA_026826555.1 Tolypeutes matacus
ATCTATCTATCTATCTATCTATCTATCTATCTATCTATCTATCTATCATCTATGTACTATAGGCATAAAATGAATGTGTGTATGTGTGTGTGTATAGTAGGTATTGTTTAACAATTTGCTTTCCTTCCAGATTAGTACTTATTCATTATTCATCAGGGTCATTCATTATATCTGCAGTATAATCTTATATATTTTGGCATGCAAGTATATCCCCATAAAAATGGATATTGATGTCCTAATTTATGTTCCTGGAATCAATGAACCTCCTTTATAATTTTTTTAAGTGAACCTACTTTAAATATTTCCTGTATGCAGGTGTTAGTGCTTCTCCTGGTAGGTTATGGGAATTTGATCATATATTTAAAATTTTAATATTTGTTGCTACTACTTTCAGTTTTTGTGTTATATTAAATCTTTACTAATATCTCAGAATGTAGAATAATTTTATTTTTATATCTGCTAAACAAATGGGTAAAAATCTTGTTTGTGTTGCTCCAATTTGCATTTTTCTATTGATTACCTTTTAGATTGAACCTCTTACATTTATTGTCTGCATTTTTTTCCTGTAAATACCTATCTTTTGCCTACATTTCTATTAGATTTTTGTCATTTTCCTATTGATTTGAATTCTTCATATATTCTAGACACAAATCTTCTGTTATGTTTTCCCAGTCTTTGCTTATATTGTCTTTTGTCATAAAGATGTTTTAATTTAGATGTATACAAATTTATCCATTATTTGATTTATTGATCTTTCTTGTATGTCTGATATAAGAAGTCTCCTCATATACCAGTTATGTCTACTCCATATTTTTCTAAAAACAATATATTTAAGGACATGCTCACTTAAACATTAATCAATGCTGTGAAGTAGAGATTTATTTTTTAAAAATGAGTTTTCAGTTTTCTGGGTATGATTTTTAAAATAGTCTATCACTTATTTATGTTCCACTGGTCTATTTTCTTTTCTGGTACCAGAGTTATACTTTTGAGTTACTATTGCTTTCAGGTTTGAAATTTTTTTAAAATTTTGCTTAAAAATATTTGTTTCATTTTTAAGACAATTTTTTAATTTTAAGTCATATTTCTATAGTCATATGTGACAGTAGCAATATCAATATGTAACAGAAACAAGTACATACATACACAAAATACATTCACAAGAATATTTCAAGAATATTATTTGTTTAACCCAAAACTCCAAATACCCTAAACAGTAAATGGATAAATGAATTGGGGTATAATCATTTAATAGAATAGCATACAGCAGTGAAAAATAAATGTAGTACTGCTACACACAATATGCAACATGGGTGATCCAGCGGTATGCTGGTAAATGTTTAACAACTGTCTCTATGGGAAAAATAAGATTGAATTTGAATATTTTATATATATATATGCTTATTCAAATTTTACTGATATAAAGGATTTATAGGGCACAGTTTATAAGTTATAAAATACTTAATGCTGTTCACTGTAACTTCAATATTGTCAATTGACTCTCAATTAACTTTGCTGATTTTTGCCAAACTCTTTATCAGTAGCCAACCTATGGTTATAATTGATGGCCAAGTGTAGTTCCAGTATCCTCTCTCTGTTCTTCCTTTACCAAATTATCTTTACCATATTAATTTCAATCTTTTCTTGTTAAGTTTCAGACATTTAGATAAGTGTTTTCTTCAACTTGTACTAACAAATATTTATTCACAAATTCTTTTGCATTATTCTCTAAAATGTTAGCTTTTCTTTGAAATATTTGTTCATTTCTTGCTCAACTTAAACACAAGTACTTTATAGATATGTTTTTATTTTGTAAATAGAATTTTTACCCTTATTACATTGTCAAATGAAGTATTTCTTGTATATAGGAGAACATTTGAACTTAATGTATTTATATTTTTGTTTTCCTGTCGCTTTCTAAATGTTCTAAACTGTCACTTGTTTCTCTTGGCTTTTCTAAGCAGATGATACTATTGTTTGTAAGTAATAAGAGTTGTATGTTTTTCCTTAAAATCTAGATACTTTTTGTCTCTTTTTTAGGTTATAGTTAATTTTTAAAAATGTCCAGGTTAATTTTGAATAAAGCATTAATAGTATATATCTTATTCACATAAATTATGGTATTTGCTGAAGTGGTTTTTAATGTAGTATCAAATTAAGAAAGTTTTGTGTTATTCCTAATTTGCCAATTTGCCAAGAGTTTTACATATTAGGAATATATTTTAAATTTTTCAAATTACATTCTTACATTTTTTGAAGTTTATTGATGTAATTAAATTTTGTTTTATAGGATTCTCATCATCCTTCAGTTCTAATTCATGTAAATATATTTTGATATTTTTAATCTAAGAATTACTTAGAAGTACATATTTAAACTTAATATTTAAAAGTTTTAGAAGTGATTTATTGTTATTATATTTCTACATTTCTATTATGGCATTTAACACACATGCAAAAGATTATATAAACACTCTTTTTTTTTTTTTTTTTAAGGTTACTGTATGGTTAGGGCCATGGCCGAGTTTTATAATCACATGTGAGTTTGTAAAGAATATTTATTCCTTACGTATTTTAGAACTGTATATTTTTTTGTATAATCCTGCTATGTACCAATATTCTCTGATAAAAACAAATTTCTTTTTACCTCTGTGGTATTAGACTGTTTCAAGATCAATAGACAATTCATACTAGTCAGAACTTGTGGTTTTCTATTCAATTTCAATATAAAATATAGTATTCTACATAAAGAAATAATACTTTCCTGACAACAAAAAGTTTCACTGCAAGTATATTGATCTCATTTTCCCTAAATTTATTTGTTGAAAATTAGGTTGTGCAATTTTTAGCTGAAGTTTTATATGCTGATCAATATTACTCATAGAATCCTATCTTTTCAGTTCTACAAATCATCGTGAATATTTCCCATGTATTTTTCATTTCACATTGACAAAATCTATTTAGATTTTGGAGTGTCTAGATGCATATCCAATATCTTACCTTTCCCAAACTTTGTCCTTTGTTTTGTCTTTTGGGAGACACATTTTTTTGTTTTATCTGCTAATGTTTTAGAATTATCCAGAGAAACAGAACTGAGAGCATATGTTTGTGTATGTATAGCGATGGCCTGGAGTTATGTATCCCAGAAAACCATGCTCTTAATCGTAACCCACTCCTGTGAGTGTGAGCCCATTATAAATAGGACTCTTTGATGAGGTTATTGCAGTTAAGGTGTATCCCAACTAAATCAGGATAGGTCTCAATCCTATTACAGTAGGCCTTACAGAGAAGGCCACAGAAGGAGAAGCCATGGTGAGCAGTAAGAAGCTGGAAATCCATGGAAACTACAACACCCTGTGCATTGCCATATGACAGAAAAGCTAAGAAACCCAAAGATTGCCAAACAGCCAGAAGATACCAACCCCAGAAGAAGCAAGATTTCTAACCTTTGAAACCTAAGCCAATAAATTCCTGTTGTTCAGCCAACTCATTTTATGATATTTGTTTTAGCAGCCAGGAATAATAATTATTATTACTAATATAGACATTGACTCAGACAACAGTGGGGATTGGAAAGTCCAAATTCTGTAGGGCAAGCCACAAGTTAGAAACTCCAAAGAAGGTGAGGTTGAATTCTTTATGAATAGCATGCTGGCCTTAATCAAGGCAGGAATTCTGACTTCTGACTTCTAAAATCCTCAGTTCTGGCTTTAAGACCTCCAATTGATTGGATAAGTGTACTTCCCTCATTGTGAGGGCAGTCTCCTTTGTCAGTTGTAGATACGATCAGCCACAGATGCCATCAACTGACTATAGATGCAAATCCATCTACAGAATACCTTCAGAGTAACAATCAGGCCAGTACCTGCTTAACCAAAAGTCTAACCTTTGTCAACCTGGTACCCATAAACATCTCCTTAAATCATAGTCAATCTCCAAAAATAGCCAACAACATAGCCATACTTTCAGCTAACATAATACAAATGTCCTGTGTACAACTAGAAACACATTAACCTTTTCCCTAGAAGAGGAAGCAAGTCCTTGGGTGATGTTCTTATCCTTGAAATCCTATAACTTAAATACTATGACATAAAGTTAATGCAACATATATGCTAAGGTGATAGGAGGAAAGAATTGTGTATTTTTTTGTATAATCCTGCTATGTATGTATACACACAAGCATTTCATAGCAAAACAAGGAAGAAATACATATAACCATTACAGTACTCTTTCCTTGCAAGTGGCAACGAGGCCTTAACTGGAATTTATAACACCTTCTTGCACTAACCATTCCATATTCCTTTTACTGTTAGCAAGCACTACATCTGGTCATGGTTCTTTTCTTTGTGGAGTGTTTTAGTTTCCTAAGCTGTTCAAACAAATACCATGCAGTGTTTCAGCTTAAACAATGAGAATTTATTTGCTCATGGTTTTGAGTTTAAGAGAAAATCTTTATAACATAATCACTGTGATGCTTTCTTCCCACATTCTGTGGCATTCTGGGCCTGGCTGCTGGTGATCCTTGGTCCTTACATGTCACATGACAGACAAGGTACCTAGTGGCGTCTACTTTTCTAGGTTCCACTGATTTCAGCTTCACAGAGGTGATCCCTCTGTGGCTTTTCTTTCTCACTGTCTGAATTTCATTCTTTTATAAATGACTTCAATAATACGATTAAGACCCATCCTGATTGCAGTATGTCACAACTTAACTGAAGTTACCTCATCAAAAGTTTACTTACAATAGGGTCACACCCTATTAAGTTTAAGGTTATGATTTTCTGGGATATGTACAGCTCCAAACCACTTCATGGGGTAACCTAAACCTTCATTTCTGATGAGTCTGGACCATTTTCATCCCTGCCTGGATTGGATTGTTGTAGTTTTCCATTGACATAATTACAGAGCATGGTAAAAACTAAGAGACCCTCCTGTATTCCAGGCAAATACTTCTTTGCCTTCATTGTATAGTAGGGTCTCCTGTATTCCAGGCAAATACTTCTTTGCCTTCATTGTATAGTAGTAGTCTAATTTCCCCAGGTATTCAGGATCAATCATTCCAGCTAATACATTAACTCCCTTCTTAGCCTGTTGATTCAGAGACATGAGGAGCCTAAAGTGGCTAGGTGGCAGTCTTAACTTCCAATTCAATGGAATAATTATTGTATCTCCTGGTGGAAGCACTCTTCCTCTAAGACTTCTGGACTAGCAGAGCATAGACTTCTAGACTAGCAAAGAATGGGTACAAGAAGCAATTTTTTTCTAATGGTAAAAAAGTGTTGCCATCTTCATTTCTATCCCTTGATTTCTTGACCCATGTTCCCTGACTGTTAGAGACAGGATAAAAGATTGGGCATTAATTTAGAGCACGTACAGCTTCCTGGAACATTGCCCCAGATCTGCAAGACATTGCCATCCAGTTGGTATCATAATTGTGTCTTTAAAAGGGTATTGCACCAATCTTTCAATAGAGCTGCTTCAGGATGATGGGGAATACGATAATATCAAGAAATTCTATGGGCACAGGCCCATTGCCACACTTCATTGGCTGTGAAGTGAGTTTCTTGATCAGAGGCAGTGTGTATGGAATACTATGATGGTGGATGGTAGTTATGGTAGAACAACTGCATACAAAGAAGAAAAATCTATATTCAGAGTAAATGTCAGTTCCAGTGAGAGGAAAACACCATCCCTTCCATGAAGGAAGTGCTCCAGTGTAATTAACCTGCCAACAGGTAAAGGGCTGATTGTCTTGGGGAATGGTGCCATATGGGGACTGAGTGTTGGTCTCAGCTACTGGCTGGCTGGGCACTCAATAGTGGCTGTAGTAGGTCATCTTTGGTGAGTGAAATCCCATGTTGCTGCAACCATATATAACCTCCCTCCCTACCACCAATGGCTACTCTGTTTATGGGCCCATTGGGCAATGACAGCAGTGGCTCGGGAAAGTCGTCAACTGGCATCCACAAAATGAGCCATTCTATCCACTTGACTATTAAAAATATTCCTCCTATGAAGTCACTCTCTGCTGGAACACAAATATCTTCATGTTTTTCACCCTTTCAGAAAGGCCTATCAATATACATCTCTGACAGATGTCTATGTCATCAGTTTTCTAATCACCCTTCTTCCAAGTCCTTGAACACCAGCCACACCATAGCCATAGTTCATGAATTAATATATAAACACACCTCCTGCCATTTCTTCTTAAAAGAAAAATGAACAGCCAGGTGCACTGTTCAAAGTTCTGTTCACTGGGAGAATCTCAATTCACCACTGCCCTTCAGGGATATCCCAGAATGAAGCAGCAATGCTGCAGCTATCCACTTTGGGGTGGCACCTGCTTATCTTTTAGAAATGTCTGTAAAACAGGCCTGAGTTTTCTCTTAGTCAACTGATCAAACAGAATTCCCCAAGAGGTCATAGGTGTGGGAAAGAGAAGTTAATGTGACAAGAGTGGGGGCCATGTTAATTTGGGCCACTTACTCATATAACTCACATGTGCCTTTAGGGCTTGATCAAGCAAAATTTTTCCATATCACTTCATTTAATAATGGAGTGCTGCTGTGCATGAATTGGTAGATCAGACAACACCCAGTTCCTTATTGGATAGTCAGGTCCCATGGTAATATAAGGCCCATGGTTAAGCATTTGGTTTCTACTAAGGCCCAGGAGAAAGCCAAAAGCTGTTTCTCAAAAAGAGAATAGATATCTGCAGAGGATGGCAAGGTTTCCTCCAAAATACTAAGGAACTACACTGTGATTCTCTAATAGGAATCTGCCTAAGGCTCTATTTGCCACTGACATATTATTGAATCTGTTGGATCATATGACCCAAGTGGCAGACCATCTTGTCAATCAAGCGAATGCTTAATTAAACTGGATACCATAACCTAGCCAAGTTGACACATGAAATTAACCATCATAGCTAATAATACAAAATAAATAATAAAATTTTAATTTTTGTGATTCCTTTTATGGATATTTCATTATGCCAAGTACTTTTAGAATATTAAAATTATGGTTATTCTAAAGTTGTTTTCTTTTTTTTTTTTTTTATTTATTTATTCATTTATCCCCCCCTTGCTGCTTGTGCTCGCTGGGTCAGCTAACCACGCCGTGCGGGCGGGCTTGCCTTCACCAGGAGGCCCCAGGAACCGAACCCGGGGCCTCCCATATGGTAAACGGGAGCCCTACTGATTGAGCCACAGCCGCTTCCCTAAAGTTGTTTTCTTTACTGTACTCATTTTCCTCAGGGATATAAATTCTTCCATTTTTTGTGTTATCTCTTTGTTGATTTTTGATTATGAGATTTTCTTCCTGAGCAGTATTCTTTGCTAGATTTACACTTTATCTATCTGCACAATGTTTGAGAGAAGTCTGTGCTATGGATTGAGTGCAGTCCATTTGCAGTGAGAGTAGGAATTTGGTAAGGCCTGCTGATTTCATAGGTATGGATGCTCCCAAGTCGTCCCAGCAGTCTCCATTCACTCTTCCACATTTGTCGCCACATAACCTGTTCTTGCCTGGAGTTACTGCTTTGTCCAGGATGGAGGATGAAAGATGTGCAAAAATAAATTCACTCAACTGAACCTACTCTGTACCTCAATTAATTACCCTGTTGTTTGCCCTTTAGTCTCTATGTTCTTGATAGCTTTATTTTTTTTAATACTTAAAAATTTTTTTTGAAAGATACTTATATTCCATAAATGTTATATTAAAAATTTAAGGAATTCCCATATGCCCCACTTACTACCCTTCCCACAAATTCAAACTTTAACATCTTTCATTAGTGTGGTACATTTGTTACAATTGATGAACACATATTAGAGCATTGCCACTAAGCGTGGATTATAGTTTAAACTCCTTTCCTCACAATTTTGTAAGTTATGACAAGATATATAATGGCCTGTTTCTGTCATAGCAATGCCATTCAGGACAATTCCAATGTCCCCAAAATGCCCCCATATTACACCTATTTTTTCCTCTCCCTCCCCTCAGAAACTCCAATGGCCACTGACTCCACATCAATGATAAAAGTTCTTCCATTGCTAGAATAAGTCTATAGTTGAATAACAGTAAGTCTACTCTAGTCCATCGTTCTTTTCCCAATCCTGAAGATTCTGGGATGGTGATGCCCACTCTCTCTCTAATGGAGAGGGGACTTAGATTCCCATGGGGCAGGTGGATGGAACTATTTTGCTCGCAGTTGTAGACTCTCTCTGTCCCTTGGGATGCTCGTTGTCCATCACCATTTCCTTGTTAGTTGTCCTGGGTGAGTCCAATGAACTGGAGAGTAGTGAACCAAAGCCCGTATGGGCAAAATCTATGATAAGGTGGAAGGGTATAGTTGTGCAGTAGATGAGCATGACAGTGGTGCAGTGATACTAATGGGTTAGGTGGTGCTGGCCTGTGAGGGGGTAGGGTGAGGGGTTGTACTGTCCATGGAACTAGGCGGATGGTCATGGAAAGGAGCAGATTAACTCTGGGGATTTGCTGGTATGTGGTTGAAACTACAATGTTGGGAATGTTCTTTTGGCAAATATACCAGGGGAGGGTTACTGGATGTGGGGGGCATGTAGGACAGGGTGCACATGGGGCAGGCTTCTAGGGAGTATGTGAGTGTTCATCCTGTCATAATGCATTGTATCAGTGGGTGGAGACCCACACAATGAACGGGAAGGTGTTGGACTCCCATCCTGGGGAGTCTTGCTATTTTCTCAAACAGAGTGGCAGCAGTCTCTCAAGAGCATAGGCAGTGCCTAATAGGGGAGGACAGGCCAGTACGTCAAGCCCTCAATGTTGTTGCAAGTAACTATAAATCTTGTTCTTCAAGGAGTGAAGCTTGGTGGTTGCCATGGGTCCTTGGTAGCTTTAAATTCTGCAGGAAGTACTGCTAGAACAGTCTAAAATACATTTAAGAATTTCTTTCTTTTATTTTGGGTTGTGGCTTCAATTATCAGTACAAATCTGACATGCTTTCTGTTTTCCCTGGATTTTTCATAATCTCTGATTTCAAGAAATTTTTTTTCCTGATTTGTTTGTAGGGAATTTCAAAATAACTTTATATTTTAAATTTTCATTTTGAAAGAAGCTTTAGATTGCATAAATGTTACATGGAAAACATAGGGAGATTTCCCCTTCCCCCTCATTTCTCCATTAACATCTTTCATTAGTGTGGTACATTTGTTGCAAATGATGAACACATGTTGAAGCATTGCTAATAACCATGGTGTGCAGTTTACACTTTAGTTCATACTGCATTGCACAATTTTGAAGGTTTTGATACAATGTATAATGACCTGTATCTGTCATTGCTATGTCATGCAGGACAATTCCAATGTCCTAAAAATGCCCCATATTATACCAATTCTTCCCTCTCCCTTTCCTCAGATATAAAGGAAGTGGCCTTCAATAACTTTAAAGAAATCATATTTAAGCATTTGAGACAAAAAGGAGATACTGTATTTTTTGCTCAGTGTACCAGTTTGAAACAGAATTTGGAATTCCTCTTTGTTAATATTTATTCAGCATTTATTAAATGACATTAGAGAAAAACTAAATCTCTGTTAATAAAAAATATGTATTCCTTTCTTTATATTTAAAATAATTTATTATTTATAAATATTTACTATAATATTATATTTAAATTATTAAAATATTTTTTTAATTTAGTTTTTCCATTCCATAATTAGATAGTGTTATCTAGATAAGATAAAGGTTAGGTTTAGGGTTAGGGTTAAGGTTAGATATTCACTCAAATTCTAATAAAAAGTGACTGCATGAGTTTATATTCAAAATAGCTTTCTAAGTTTTAAGGCTTTCATGCCAAAAACTTAATACTTTCTGTTATGTATGGTTTTTTAACAATAGCATTTTCAATTAACATTAACTCAAAAATAGGAGTATGTTTATTATACATCAAATTAAAAACTGTACTTTAATTAGTTTAGGTTTACTAAATCCACAGACAAGTTCATAGCTAAGATTTCTAATTAGCTTTTTCAAGAATTCATGGACTTATATTGATAGAGATTATTATGATCTCAAAACCAAATATACTTTTCCTTAATTTTGAAATATATCTTATACTATAATGTGACTATTGGTTGTTGAATAAATAAGTTAGGGTATCTGACTGCAGTAGCTAACCTCAAACTTCCAGTGTGCTAACCACACAACAGGACATTTCTCATTTACCACATATGCTAATACAATTGGTTGGTGGGAAGTATGGGAACTTGGCTCCGTAGAGTCCTTCTGGAAACTAAACACATTCTAACAATTCACGATGTCAACGGGACTCAGTGTTCTTCACTGGATCCTTTGAACCATGAAGAATGTCAGGGAAGGCAGCTGAAGAATTTTAGACATAGAAGTGGCATATATAACCTGCAATCAGATTCCATTGCTCAAACCTCAATTACACAACCCTACGTAAATAAGTAGGCTAAAAAATGTTGCCTAGAATACGAGGAGGAACATGTCTATTATTGAAGATTACTACTTTCTCCTACTTGGAATCAAGTGTAACAGGCCACTTGGCATAATTATTGTACTTTATGTCATAAATATTATTCAATGTTTGTTTAGTTGGTAGGCAGGAACTCCCGTTTTTATTGAAAATTTACTTTCGGTTACTCAATTTTAAGTTATCTGGCACCTGAAGATTGACATTATTCTGTTTTATTTTCTGTTCCAAACTAAAACTGTAAATCAATTTCATCATAAGTAACTCTTATGGGAATAAAAAAAAAAACAGAAAGAAATTCATTTATTGAGTTCAGTTTCAATATTCAAAGCAGAGTCAACATTATGCACAAGAAATATAGAAAAAGAAAAATTTTCTATTGCATTTCTTCTGTTTTCCTTTGCAGTTTTTTTAACCAAGCTACTTCAACAGAGAAATATCAATGTGCTTAAAGTATAAATAATAAAAAGAAAATGTTTATCCCCCAAGGCAAATTAGTGGTGGATTACAGGTTCTAAACTTAACCAGCCTAAGTATACAATTAAAATACCCGTGAGATTCCAGCAAATGATATTGGCAGTGTCACTGTATGTTAATGCTAAAGGAACAAATGAGAAAACCGTCAGCTGGGAGAAATCAAGCAGGGAATAGACTGCATGTTGGAAAGGGATAGTATGTGAAACACTTTTTGGATCTCTCCTCTCTCTCAAACATACACACATATAAATGCACACACTGACTCCTTAATTCTGATTCCTTAGAAAACAGAGAACAGAGTCTGAGGCAAATGCTAACAGGTTAATGTTGAATTTGGGGGATACAATCCCAGGGAAGTAAAGATCAGGATAAAAGAATTTGAAGCAAGGAAGGTGGGAGAGAAAACAAGATAGTGCATTACTAAGTTGGCCACAGTGTTACCACAAAACTCATTTTGCTAATCAGTTGTATGGGGCATATCCAGAAAGATCACACAGAAACCCTGGAAAGAGTTAACCAGGGAAGAAGAGGGAGCAATGTATTTGTTGAATCTTCCCTGCCTTCTTTCTTTCCTTGGTTAAAGTTTTCCCTCAGGAAAATAATGCCCACCTATGTTCGTTTTGTTTAACCTGACCTAGTATCTAGGAAATCACCAGGGAAACCAGAGCTTCATTAGGCACAATCCAGCCACTGTGGAGACACAGAAGTCTCTCTTAGTCAGGTGACAATAAGCAAGGGGTCCCTCAGTCTGTAGTGTTGATATCAGTGGTGGCATTCAGCTGTCAGAACTTTACAACTGTGAGAACAGCATGGATCTTGTGCTAGAGCTGTTCTGGCGAGGAAGCAAGGCAAGTGGCCAAGGCTCTGGGCAGATGTGGTTGAGTAGATTGGGAGTGTCAGATAAACTGTGCCCGGTATACATTTACAATAGCTTTTCAACCAGAACAAGGAAAAAATGCCCCCAAAGGCAGTCTGGAATGGATTTATCTCACATCCGCTTTCTATGTATAAATCCAGAGTGCCTGGACTAAGTGGATCCAAAGGAAAAGTTGGTAATGATTAGCCAGCAATAGCCAAAGAACTTCACCCTACTCTAACAAGCTACAGTCTTTTAAAATTTATCCAAACAATACAATTTTTAGGGACCAAAATGAGAAGAAAAAAAAATTGGACAAAAACATGATGCATCTTGTAATGCTTAGCCTTCACTAGAAAACAAACTCAATAGGCCCTTGATGTAGAGTTCTGGAAGTAATGGATGCTTTCAATGATAGAGTTTGCCTGTAATATTGTCAAAAAAAAGAGAGAAAAAACTCCAAAAATATATAAATTGCTTATTTGGCTAAGTAAAGTGTCCAACAAGGAGAGCAGAAGAGTCTTCAAGTGTCATTTCCTAAATAAATGCCAAATTGTTCTTGTTGATTGGGCTAAGTGCTTTGCAGAGCAACTGATATTCGGGTTAAATTCTGAAAAGGAAAAGTTATAAACGTTCAAACAAACAATGAAAAGAATTGTTCTCACACTCATCCTGACTTTTTGCAAAATGAAAACCTGAATAAATCTGTCCCCATTCACTGATGGGGAAAAAAAAGGTGGGAAAAAACTACTTCAATTATGGCAATATAATTAAAAAGGGTCCTAAAATTAATTTAAAATATTATAATATAATTAAAAGGGACTCCCACTTGAAAACTTATAAAAAACATATTTCAAAAACTACTTTTTACATGAATAGGAAAAATATGTCAGAAGATATACATCACCAAAGTAATGAAAAATTGCAGTACTGTGATAAAACAGAAGCAGGAGTATTTGACATTGTTAAAATAAAAACTTGTAAAAAATTTGATTAGATCTCAGAAGAGTTTTATTGAATCAATTCATGGATTGGGGAGATTCCAAATGTCATGAGGTAGAGAGGAATCCGGCTGAACAAAGAGGGCATGGGCTTTTATAGACAGAAAATGGGATTACATTGGGAGAAAATTTTCATTGGCTAATGCAAACTACATTTCCTAACATAGTTAGTGCAGGTGGTTGCTTAGCAGTAAGGAAGTTAGTTGGCATAAGAATAAGGAGTTACAATAGTTGATTAGCTTATATAAATTCTGTTTTCTGGGCAAGCCAGGCATTCACAGAGAATAAAAACTTACTTAGATTTTGGTTTTGCTGACATGAGGCTTAGCAGGGGCATCTCTGGTTGGGCTTACGGATTTTATTTATCAAAATGAAAGAATAGGAAAGCAGATGTGGCTCAAGTGATTGAGCTCCCGCATACCACATGGGAGGCCCCGGGTTTGGTTCCTGGTGCCTCCTAAAGAGAGGATGAGCAAACACAGAGAGGACACAGAGAGCAGACAGTGAGCACAAAACAATGGAGGGGGGTAATAAATAAATAAAATAAACCTTTAAAAAAATGAAAGAATAAATTTAAAAATGAATAAATAAAGAGCTGGCCAAAATGAGTCAAGTTACCACCATTATTCTCCTTCTGGCCTGGGAGCGGGGGACGGGATGTGGAGAACCAGATTGGCCTCAGACTTCTAACACTTGTAACTCCTGCACTGGATCGTTCAACTACAGAATATAGGATTTTGAAAGAGAAAAGATATTTTTTAATTATCCATTTTAATTTTACGCCTAGTTATGATTGAAGACCTCAATTTAAAATCAATTTGCTTCAAATACAGAAGCACACCCACAAGCTCAGCTAAGTTGGGATTTGAGTTCTTTTTCCTATGTAAGTAAGCTTACATCTCTATTTAGAATTTTCACAGGTAGGCATGTAGATGTCTTCATTTTCCAGAGCTGCTGTAACAAAGTGCTGCAGAGTATTTGGCTTTAAACAACAGAAATATATTATCTCACATTTCTGGAGGCTAGAAGTCTGAAATCAAGGTGTTGACAGGGGCATGTTTCATTCGAAGTCTGTAGGGTTCTGGCCGTGGCTGGTAAGCCAGCAAGTTCCTTGGTTCCTGGCAAAGCTCAACTCTGCCTCCATCATATGACTGTCACTCTCACTGTCTGACTCCTCTTCCAAGAAGGACACCAGTCACTATGAGTTAAGGCAAACCTTAATCCAGTTTGGCCTCATTTTAACTAATAACATATTCAAATAGACTATTTCCAAATACAGTCAGTCATAGCTCTGGGGCTTGGAACTTTGATCAATTCAATCTGTAACAAAAGATATTTGTTTTTCACACAGAATAAACTTCTCATAAAGTGAGAGTTTGGCTCAAAGGTAGAAAACTTAATTTGGGCACTTTCAGAACAGTTTTATATTTAAATTTTTGAGTAAGTACATTGTAATTAACTTGCTTTTCATATTCTTTCGGGAAATTTACTTTCCATTATAAACTGGGAGACACCAAAAAAGTTTTGTCAGCAAAATTCTGGATTGCATAATTTTATTTTGTTCTTTTTTCCCCAACTTCAACTTTACTTTTGCCTAAGTTTACTTTAAAAAGGAAAGTCAAACCATTAAAAAACAAAAGTTGGAAATAGCCAGGCATTAGTTTTAATTTCTTAGTAAAAATTATATTGTTGATTATAAAACTCAATTCATTCTAATGAAGAACTTACCTTTACCAGAACCAATCTCCTTATCTTTATTCTGTCTAAAGTGTCCTACAAACTGGATCATGAACTAAAAATAGTCAAATAGAACCTGGGGACAGTTGAACAATGTGCATTTTATTTGTAAGTTAGGTTATCACAAGCGAAGAAAGCAGGTATGCTCCTTACTATGGTAGTGATAAAGATAAATCTCAGCACTGATGTCAGTTATGTTTATCACAGTCATTCACTAGGGAGTAACTCACAAAAAACCACCTGAATATTTAAATATTTTGAATGAAACTAGTATTTGAAAATTTAAACTCCACCATTATAGATTTTTCCACTTTGGCTGATTATACAGCAAACAAAAGAAATATCATTCAAGTATATTGTGGAAGCCCTGAAAACTTGTATGTGCGTTTTCCTTGAGGAAGTATATATATTTTCTATAACCATCTATCAGCCTAACATTTCACCAATGTCACTCCTGTGCAATATGATTCATATTTCTTCTACATATCTCATTAGGATGAGATTGTAAGACCAGTTTTCCTTTTAATAATAATTTTGTTTCTTGAATGTATTCATATTGCCTTAGGAGATTTATGGGGCACAGGAAAAATCAGATATATCCATCCTGATATTCTATCTCATTAAATGACTGCCTTGTAATACAGTCTTTTATTTGTTGTGTAAAGATTTAGCCAATTCAATTTTCATACTAGGAAGCAAAGGGGAGTGGTAGATAGATATATCCCAGGAATCTAGAAGTTCATGGCATTAGACTAGTATAAATAGAATAAAACTGGTTATACTTTCACTTTTCCAAGCCAGGAAATTCAGCTTTATACTGGATGAAGAAAATTGTTTTTATCGCTAAAGTCCTGTGCTACAATATTAGCATAATGGAACTAGCATCTTTTTTTTTTTTTTTTAAGGTATAAAGTAAAAATTTATTTACAAACCATTACCTGATATACTCTCAATTTTTTGTGTGTTCCTGGACTTATATAGCACACATATTTTATAAAATCAAGAATATAATAAAAATAATGCTCTGTAATATGCTTTTTCACCTGATATATTGTGAACATATTTCCATATCAAATATATGTCATCATTATTAAATTCTACCAGTCACATTGAGTTAAGGCAAACCTTAATCCAGTTTGGCCTCTTTTTAACAAATAACATATTCAAATAGCCTATTTCCAAATACAGAGTCACAGGTCTGGGGCTTAGAACTTGGCCATTATTTATTGTATATATTTACCATAAATTTTAATAATCCATCCCTTGTTTTGAATATTCCAGTTGTTTCTAATTTCCAGCTGCTATGAACAAAGCCAAAATGAACATATTTCTACATATTCAGTTTATTTTCTACTTATTTTCATCACGTAAAATTCTTAGAGGAGCAATTTCCAAGTATATTTTAAAAGCTTTTGTTGTGAATGGTCATATAGAACTAGCATCTTTTTGATTAACCTTTCAGGGGGAGCAAAAGAAGAGAGAAAGTGTGTGAGGACCAACATGGAATCCTCTGTTAATATAGGTATTTTTTTTCTTTTATTCAGGTAAAAATTAATTCCTCAAACTGAAGATAAAACAAAGAATAAAATTAAAGAGATACTCTCCCCCTTTTCTTGTGGTGCTTTTCTATAACAGAGAATATACTATTTGCTATCATAGTATATGACCCTTTTCATTATTACTATTCTTCTCAGGCTGAATCTTCATAGGTTCACTAACTAAAAAGTCTTTTTCTAATGTTCTTTTTCAATGTCTCCCAGTAGAATTATTATTTTCCACACTAAGACTTACTTGGAAGTCATAGCTATATGTGAACTGTACAACATTTAAAACATAGAATCAATAGTACTATATAAGAAAATGTCATATTTTTATAACCCATTTTAAGTTATTACATTTGGTACTTCGACTTTTTATTATTCAAGAGCAAATGTTTATAATTTGAGGTGAGACAGCTTATGGTTTCTTAATCCTTCCTCTCCTGTTACAGTTGAAATAACAGAGACCAATTTTTTGTTGCTATGTTTGATGAAAGAAGGGAGCCATGGTGGCATGAAGGGAGAAGTTCCTGCCTCCCTCCCTGCACTAACACCGTACAACCACTTAAGTTGTCCAGGCCATCACAAGTAGAAAAGCTCTCCTTGACAAGGGTGCATTGCTATTTTACTACCCTATGAAGAATTGTCTTTGTCTTCCTTTCCAAACTGATGGCCAAGTCCTAGGATTTGCCTTATATAGAAATTCTGGAGCTACCACTGGTAAGAAGTATAGGCCATGTTAAATTATAATTATTTGGAAATGGTTAATACAAACTTAATATGGAGATTTTCTTTTTAATGTCAAGGCTGTTCATTACAACATGAAACTTACAGTTTTACTATGAAATGATTAAATCTTTAAATGGTTATTGGGTTACCAAAACTTTACCAATATTGATTTTTCTTTGTAGGATGAACAAATACTTTTTACTAGTTTCTGAAAAAATCAATTATACAAATATAGAAAATACACCAGAACATCACAAATTCATTCTTATGGAAAAATTGATACAAGGTGTAAAGAAAGAAGGTAAGCAAACTTATAGTGTATGTTACTCAGCCCAATGGCTGTGTTCTATAAAGGCTAATTTTAATGAGATAATCAGCAATGGACTAGAGATAATCTGCAAATCTCTTTCAGAATTAGATATGGGTGGAGGTCAGACGAACTAACAACTTTATGATCCTCACAAAGGAAGTCAGATCACTACATTGATGGTATTCTTTTTATTTTTATTTCTATTAAAGTTATTCTCAATTAATTTATAATTTAAAAAATTCTCAACTATTCTGTACTCATACCTATGTGTTTTCACAATAGAAATTTTTTATTGTCATTAATATACAAATTGTCCCTTAAATCAATATTTGTTGAATAAATGATTACAAAACACTAAGACTAAGGATCTAGAATGTTTCAAGTATCAAAAAATATCAAATGATAATCAAACAACCCTCACCTATTATTAATATTTAAAATTGTCCCTTGATATTGATTTGTATAAGATAGATTTGGAAAGTATCTTTTGATAATAGAACTTGTCAGGGACCTTTATATGCCTATAGTAATGTTTTCATAATGAGGCCATAAAAATTCAATAAACTTTGTGATCATCCAACTGGACCAAAAATAGCTTATTAACTGCAGTCCTAAATTATTTCAGACATTTTGAGAGTATAAACATGATTGATATTTAAACTATAACAGGCTGATAATTTTTTACTTTAGATAGGAGAACAAGCCTCTTTATGATGATCCAAGAGTCTGAGAGAAAGTTCTTCTTCCATTAAAAAAAAAAAAAAAGAAAAAAAACAAGGTAAGAGGACAACATGTATGAAATGCTGAAAACTCTTGCATAATGATCATGGAAAGCAAATGTTTATCTGCATGAGTTGTACCATACTAACCTTGGTTATAGAACTTTGCCAGGGAGAAGTCCTACTTATGACTCCCACTTCATATATTTACATATGATAAAAATAGCAATAAGATCAAAAATAATTATATTAATTAATTCACAAATTTATTGACTCCCTTCTATGTGCTAAATATACTATTAAACACTTTATATGCATTTTCCTAACTAGTAAAGAGATAGCTCTATAATGTAGGTATTGCTAGCATTCCTGCTCCAGTGAGAGGAAACTAGAATTTTGAGATTAAATATTTTATCTTGACCACCCTGCTAGAACATATCACTGCCAGGAGTTTATTCCAAATGGCTCTAGCTTGGTGTGTGTTCTTCATAACCATCATAGAGTCAGTCTCTGTCAGTATAACTTCATATTCCCAGAAGGGGAGATAAGATAAATTTAAAGATATTTTTCTTAGATTAATGCTTAATATTCATCCTTATCTCTAATAATGTTCTTTCCCATCAGAATTTCATGAGTAACTTTAATTTGGCTGAGTCAAAGATGACATTCATTTAGTTTCCTAAGCTTTGGACATCAAACCCTTTGGAGTTCCTCTCTATTCTCCATGTATACCAGCTTTTTCATTTTCAGGAAATATTGAAGAACCTTGTAGACACTGTAGAATGTTGGTCCTAGCCCAGGGACATAAAAATGTCAACCGCAACTTTGACTTTTATGGAACCCTGTGGGAATGAATGTAGCGTCCACAATATTAAACTTTGGGCATTTTCAAACTCTCTTGATGGACTGAAAATCATCACATGGGGTCAGACTAATGGGAAAGAATATTGTGATCCTGAGCCAAACAATCAAACAAGTCACAAAGCAAAACAAAATAATACCAAAAGCACGTGAATGAGATTGCTAGAGTGAATGAAGCTGAGCAGCAGGGTCTAAATTTGATGGGAATAATGATTCCTGTGAAATATGAGGCTGTCCTTTGTTTTCCATCAAAATCATCTGAGAAGTTTTATAATAATATATATTAGGTTCTTTTACCGATTATTCTAATTCAGTAAACATGAAATGGAACCAAAGAATCTGTACCTTTTTAACGTCTCACTGATTATAATCCGCAACTGAGGTTAGGAACCACTGGCAAAAATGAAAGAACTGAATCACAAAAGGCACAAGAGCTCTGCCGTGATAAAATTCTTTGAAAGAGTTTGTCTGAGGAGGCATAAGAAGCTTCTCTGTGATCTGAGTGAAGAAAGAGCATCTTGGCAAGAAGTCCAAAAGAGGTCTGAAGCTACAAAGATGTAGCTGATAAGCAGCATGGAGGTTGGGGACACAAAGCCTGGGGTAGCAGTTAAGGTTGAAAACAAACAGTATCAATGGTTCAGAAAAATGGAGAAGGCAGTTTTACTAAAATGTTGCCCCCAGGATGCCAGGGACAATCACCATCTTGTTCATTGATTATACCCTGTGTCTTGAACCATAACTTGCCCCTAGTAGAACCTCATTCAATATTTTTGTAATAAATTAATAAATAACACTGGACAAAGAATCTAGATGTTGAAAATATCATAAAATATCAAAATGGTAGTCAGAAAACACTCACCCATTTTCTTAATTTTTCAACTGCTAAAACAAATACCATACAATGAGTTGGCTAAACAACAGGAATTTTTTGGCTCATGGTTTCACAAGCTGAAAAACTTACTTCCTCCCATAGCCAGTATCTTATGGCTGGCTGGTGATCTTTAGTGTTCCTTGGCTTTTCCATCACATGACAATACACATGGCAGTATCCTTTCTCTTCTGGGTTCCATTCACTTCCAGCTTCTGGCTGTTCCCCGTGGTTTCTCTCTATATCCAATTTTCTTTGCTTATAAGGACTTCAGTCATATTGGATTAAGGTCCACCCTCATTCATTTTTGGCACACTTTAATAGCTTCTCCAAAGAACCTATTTACACGTGGATTCACACCCACAGGGCCAGGGGCTGGGATCTGGACATGAGTTTTGTGAAAGTAATGACTCAATACCCAACACCTATCCATAAACCTGTTCCTCCCCAGATCCCTAGATAATTGATGAAGAAGATCGAAAAGTAAAAGACTGGAATTTTTGCAAATCAAGCAAATGGAAGCTTAGGGCTTTGAGATGTGTAGCACCATACATTTACAATATAATGTATATGTATTAACACATATGGCAAGGGAACACTTAGTTTTTGATATGCATTTCTTACTTTCTTTGAGATTTGGTCTAAAACCACCTGGCAAATGTGAACTCTAGACAATTTTAGTTAGTGCTAGACCTGTCTTCACCTAGTTGGTTAATTCAGTTTAAACCTGAGATTATTAAAATCCATATGTTTCTGAAATATTGTCTCAATAGACTGGGTCCTTGGAGAAATATATACTTGCCAGTGTAATCAGAGAGGGCCAAATTCCTGGTAGACACTTAATATTACCTGCTACAACTGAGATGAAGCAGCTGTTCTGTCTCCATTCATCTTTAGGACTCCATTGTAAAGGAAAATAAAATATAAGAAGTTCAATTTAAATGTGCTCTACCACCTGAGGCTAAATATCAAGAATGTTCTCACTTTTACTCCAAGGAAGGTTACATCATTCTATTCATTTCAAACAAGTAAGATATCTGAATATTGTTTCCTCACTAGTTTATAAATGAAGTCTCTTAACAAAAGTTTGAAAATTCTTGATTTTTGATATTGAACTTCCTACTTTTCTTAAATATATGCCTTAAGCAATCAGAGACTCTTAAAAGATCCTCTATCCACTAAGGTATATTATTAAATTATTTATTAATTAATACAAAGATACAGACCTCAAAATGGACTTTTTTCACTTTTAGCATGTGTGATTAGATATGACTGTTTTACCAATATCCTGTGGCAATTAGTCCAGACACTACATTGTCTAAAAGTAACATATCCAGTCCACAAGATGATTCTATGACAGTATTTCAAATTAGTAATAAAATACAGTACCTGAACAAGATGGTATGTTTAGATTTATGATTGACAACTAGTCCATTCAGAGTGAAAAGAAATCTTTTGCTCTAAATGCAGCATCAAATATCAAACTATAAATTCCAATTTCTCCTACTTTAAAAAATATATTTGTGTATATCACATCACTATGCCTGCATTTTCTTGATACTGTAAGAGATGTTTTAAGAAGTCTCACTTTTTAAAACTCAATCATACCACACAGAAACTATGTGAGACCAGTCCTATTTCTTCAACATGGCATTACAGAGGTATAGATAGACATTTTCAGTTGTTTAAATGGGTACATTTTATTTTTTGTCACATGGCAGAAAATGAGATGGGCACTTTGTTCACTTTTTCAATGTATAAAACAATCTTCAAGCTCTTGGACTCATCTGGACAAAAGTTTTCCACCACATTTAAAG
>JAKSZT010054350.1:6960304-7013678 GCA_026826555.1 Tolypeutes matacus
CTTGAGTATTTTCTCTTTGTCTTGAGCATTGGACAGTTTGACAAGTATATGTCTTGGAGTTGGCCTGTTGGGATTTATACTATTTGGGGTGCGCTGTGCTTCCTGGATCTGCACATCCATCTCTCTCAATAGAGTTGGGAAGTTTTCAGCCATAACTTCCTTCAACACTCCTTCTGTTCCCTTTCCCTTCTCTTCTCCTTCTGGGATGCTCATAATGCGTATGTTTGTGCGTCTTGCATTATCGGTTAATTCCCTGAGACCATACTGGTTTTTTTCTATCTTTTTGTCTATCTTTTCTACAATCTCTTTGATTTCAACTGTATTGTCTTCCATATCACTAATTCTTTCCTCTGCCTGTTCAATTCTGCTGCCATGTCAGTCCAGCGTCTTTTTCATTTCTTGACTTTTGTGTTTGTTCGCCATCATACCCATTACCTTTTTAGGTGTGTTAGCTATTTCTTCAGTATGTTCTCCCAGTGTCTTCTTTATATCCTTAATCTCTTCCTTCAGTTCTTTAAGTTGGTCCATGATATTTGTTTGGATAGCTTTGATTAGTTGTTCGATGTACTGCATTGCTTCCTGGTTTTTATTTTGTGCACTGGACTGGTCCATGTTTTCCAGGTTTTCAGAGTCATTTGTATTTTTCTGTTGCCCTCTGGTCATCATATTATCTTGATGGGTTTGTTCAGTTGATTAGCTTTTCTCTATGCTCTAGAATTTTATTTAGCTGTTGGTTCTGCATGTGAGTTAAGTGTTCTCTTTGGCAGTTTTTCTTCTTATTTTATTTCCTTACTTCTTTCTATGTTCCCTTGAAGGCAAAATGTTAGGGCCAGAGGAATCAAAAGATGTAAGGAAGGCAGAAGGATAATAGTAATATTGATAAAAGTTAGAAGAGGGGCAAAATGAGACTTAATGAGATGAATATTTAACTTGTGTAGGCAGAGTAGAGTACTAGGAAAAAATATGGAGTTCCTACAATGGACTGGGAAAACAAATGGAGGAATATATATATATATATATATATATATAGTGATTTAGAAGGCTAGAATTATGAGGAGGTAGAGAAATAGTAGAGAAAGGTCTGAAAGGAAAAAGTTAATACTAATAAAAAAAAGAAAAAAAGAAAGAAAAAAGAAGAAGAAAACAAAATAGATGGGATAGAAATTGACACCCTTAAGTTGTGGGCCTATGAAAAAATGTTGTCTCTAAGAGCCACAACAGAAAACAGAAGGCAGAAACATGCAGGAAGGAGAAGCGATAGTTTGTAATACAGAATCAATATATACAGCGAGTGGGAAATTACTGAATAAGAAGCCCAGCAAATAAGCTACCAGCTGGCAGCACCTATTTAAAAAAAAAAAATAGAAGGAAAATGGAAGGGGGGAGGAAAATGGGAATAATAGCAATAGACCAGAAATAAACAGAGAGAAACCTAAGATCCACCCAGGCAAGCAGTCAAACAGAGCTAAGGGGGGTCAATGATTCCCCTAGGGTCCACGTGGATCCTTCCTGCCTACTTGTGTTTATCAATGAATTTCCCCACAGGGTTCTATATGCAGGTCCTGAAGCAGCTTTTAGCTATTAAACTAAATTAAAAAGAATTTATTTTTCATTTGTTGAGGTGACCTGACTTTTTTTTTTTTTTTTTTAAAGCCAAATGCAGGACCCAAAATAATTCCTCTTCTAGACCAACCCCCTTACGGAAGGGACCCTAGCTGGGCCCGTGGAAATTAATCAAGCACGTCCCACTTTCCGGACTCCCCAGGTTAGCTGAAACTCTGATGTTAGTCAGTGAGGAGTGCTAAAGATGGCGGATTCCGCCCCTTCTGGCGCCGAGCTCCAGCGTCACTGGGCTGCTCAGTAAATCAGTTTGAGTGAAGATTTGCGTCTGCTCTCAGCCTAATGCTGCTTCAGGTCAGTTTATCTGCTCCCCAAAGCTATGGGGCGGTGCAGGCAGCCAGATCGATGTCTAAAAATATAAAATACCCTTCCCTGTCTTCCAACCGAACCCTCCCTCTTTTGGGAAGTGTCCCTTCCTCCTGGCTCCGCAGAGGCCCGGGTCTTATCCCTGGGTGGCTAGGGAAATCAGCTGCGTTCCCCGACCAAAATTCCCCCTCCGGTTCACTGGGTGCTGACTAGCTCGTTTGCTCTGTTCACACAAGGTCCAAGGGGCGCCAGGCAGCCAGATCCCAAGAAAATAAAACTTTTTCGCCCCGCCCGCGGCTCCAAATGGCCGTTTTATATATTTTTTCCTAACCGCGGGGCTCAGCCGCCTGTGCCAACCTCCACCGGCAGCCTCAAAACTCACGAATCTCCGCCGTTGGGTCCACGCCGCCGATCCGCGCAGATAGATGTCCCAAGCTTCTCACTCCACGCGTGCACAGCACAGACCCCCGGGCAGGACCCCGTCCACAATCTGCCTTGCTCTGGGAGCTTGCAGTGTGCGCCCTCCTACACTAACGCCATCTTGCCTCTCCAGTCCCTGTAATTTTTGTGTAACATTTATATAATCTAAGCATCTTTTAAAATATATATGAAAATAATAATAATAACATTTATGTAAGCAAATGCACATATATGCATATATATCTATATATCATTTTACAAATATTGGTTTGTATTGTGAAAAATTTGATTTTTACCCATTATATATATATACACTTAAAAAAAAAAGTATGGATGAATCCTAGGAGCCTTAGTTTAATTTCAATAAATATTGCTGGAATATCAAAAAAAAAAAAAAAAGAAAAAGAAAAAGAATACATTTTAATTATTTATGAATGTTTTAAAAATGTTACTGAAAGTACTCTAGACCATTAGTTTACAAATTCACAAGTTTATCCATGTGGTAAAATTTGATTAAATTTGGCAAAATATTTAAAACATTGCACTTTTAGAAATCCAATTTAGTGAGACACAAAGTCAGGGGAGGCAGGTAAGTGCTGAGCAAGATGCAGTCTGTTTTAAAAATATTTATTATGAAAGAGTGTATTATTCTGTGAGAAAAAGGAAAATAAGGCCAAAAAGACACATCTCATAGGGAATCTTTTCATTTCCATGTCCAGAACTGACTGAAATGATTCCAAGTTGCTGTCCATCAGCAAGTCAAAGGGATATTCTCCCAAGCTATTTAAGAATATATGTTTTATGATAATGTAAGATGTTAAAATGGATATAATCTCAACTGGAGGATGAGGAAGGTGAAAATTAGGGCTTGATATTCTAGAAACAAAATCTTCAGAGGTGAGATGCTAGAAGCAAGGCTAGTGTGGACAGGAATACCCATGTGGTGTGATTTGATAGGTACCACAAAGCTCTCAGTTACTCAATATTTATTCTCCACTGACTTGTCTGTCAGTTGATGGAATTTGAATAGATATGAAAGCTTGGGGTTGTGAGAAAAGATGAGTAAATGTGTGGTTGAAAGATTTGCATTAACACAGGTGCTGAATGCAAACTTTGCTGATTTCACATTTTGTTTAAAGAGAACCAGGAAAATAAAAAAGAATAGAATTGAAATATTGGAAAAATAAATAAATTCAGTTGTGTACTGAAATTTGGAGGACATTTCAGCCCTATACTCTTAAATACAATGCTTTCCCTTCTGGGGCAACAGTACAAAATAAGACTAAGACTTTTCTCCTGTGAGCTGGGTAAGCTTAGACATGAGTCTCAGGGAGGACCAGAAATCTCTACAAAACACTAGATACTATTGGAGGCAAGATCAACACCCATCCTTGTGAGTGCTCTGGGGGTCTCCTTTGTCCCCAAGTAGCCATGTGAGAGTTGAACAGGTGAGGTAACATTTCCTTCCCCTTAAAGCAATAAGGCTTCCTCCATGTTTCTCACAAGTGGCCTGAAAACCCGTCTGTTTCTACATCACCACCTATATCCATCACTTGTAGGATGGCAGATGCTTTGGGTCTCCAACTAGCATCAATGAGCTGACAAAGAAAATTTACCCCCTCTCAGAAGGTGGTGGCATCCAAAGAACAAAGTTCAGTTACAATGAACACATCAGCCAAATTGAGATAGAAGAAGAGACTAATAACAACTTGGATAAGATGAATATATATAATCTTAGGGAAATGGAGGTTCAGCCCAAAAAGATTTCTGGAGCTTTAAAAAAATGTTTTCCTAACAACAACAACAATAAAATCAATACCTCTATTGAAAGAAATAATAGTAAATATTTAAACCCAACTTAGTAGTTGAAAGATGAAATGCAGGAAATATCTCAGAGCATAGAGCAAAACCACAAAATCATGAAGGAGTAGATCCAAGACTGGAAGATGTATTTAAGAGACATTGCTGTAAAAATAGGAGTTCTATAAGAGAAATATAAACTGATAATGGCAAAACAAGAATTTAGGAATTAGAAAAAAAATTTCCTGACCTAATAAAGGACTAAAAAAGGCTTCCTATTAAAAGAAAATACTCACTGAATTGTAGGTTAAACTTATGAGAAAAGACACACAAAACTAAGCATATCCTGGTAAAACCTTTGAATTCTAAGATCCAAGAAAAATTCTTTTAGGATTCAAGGCAGAAAGAACAAGGTGCTTGCAAAGGAAAAAGATTTATATGAGCATCAGATTTATCTGGAACAATGAATTTAGAAGAGCGGAAGAGCATCTTCAGAATACTGAGCAAAAAGGAAAACTATATAAAAGTACTTATCTCAGTTAAGACATTATTTAGCAAATTTATATAATGATATACAGAAATTCAGAAAATTTATTATCCAGGCACATGAACTAAGGAAAAGAGTCCATAAAAGCCTATGTCATTCAGAGTTCTCACTACCATCAACAGAATATATTCTGGATTTTTTAAATTAGAAAAGTGTTAAGTTTACAAAACAATCATGCAGAAAATACAGAGATACATATACCTACACACACACACATACACGCAGTTTTTCCTATTATTAACATTTTGCATTAGTGTGGTAAGTTTGTTATAATTGATGAAATAATATTATTATAATTATACTCTTAATTATACTCCATAGTTAACATTAGTTTACATTCACTGTATGGGGTATAGAGTTCTAAGACTTTTAAAAAAGAATTTTAAGTAACATATATACCATCCAAAATTTCCCCTTTGAACCACATTCAAATATATAATCAAATGGTGATAATTACATTCACAATGTTGTGCTACCATCACCACCATCCATTTCCAAAACTTTTCCATTACCCCTAACAGACACTAAGTACCAATTAAACATGAATTTCCCTTTCCCTAACTCTGCCATGGCCCCTAGTAACCTGATTCTATAATTCTACTTTCTTACTCTATGAATTTGCTTATTCTAATTATTTCATAATAGTAAGATTGTACAATATTTATCATTTTGTGTCTGGTCTATTTCATGCAAACTGATGTCTTCAAGGTTAATCAGTGTCACATGTATTGGAACTTCATTCTTTCTATGGCTGAATAAGATTCCATTATATTTATACACACATATATACTGCATTTTGTTTATCCATTCATCTGCTGATGGACATTTCAGTTGCTTCCATCTTTTAGCAGTTGTGAATTATGTCGCTATGAATATAGTGTGCAAATATCTGTTCAAGTCTTACTATCAATTCTTGTGGGTATATGCCCACAAGTGGGATTGCTAGATCATAAGGTAATTGTACATTTAACTTTCTGAGGACAGCCAAACTGTTTTCTACAGCAGCTACACCATTTTATATTCCCACCACGATTTCTCCACATCATCTCCAATACTTGAAATCCACCCCCCCTTTTAATAGTAGCTATTTTACTGGATGTGAAATGGTAACACATTGTGGTTTTGATTTGAAATTTCTTAATATCTAATAATGATGAGCATCTTTTCGTGTGATTTTTGGCCATTCCTATATCTTCTTTGGAGAATGTTAAGTCAAGTCTTTTCCCAGCTTTTGTTTGGGTTCTTTGTCTTTTTGTTGAGTTATAGGACTTTATGTATTCTGGATATTAAACCCTTTTCAGAGATGTGGTTTCCAACAGTTTCCTACCTATTTTATAGATTGTCTTTTCACTTTCATGATGAAGTCCTTTGAGACACAAAAGTTTTTAATTTTGTTGAAGTCCTTTTCTTTCTTTTGTGGCTCATGATTTTTGTGTAAATTCTAAGAAACCATTGCCTAACAGAAAGTCTTGAAGATGTTTCCCTATGTTTTCTTCCAGGAATTTTTTATTTGAGTTCTTATATTGAGGATTTTGATCTATTTTATTTAATTTTTGTTCATTTGTTTGCATATAGCTTTCTTGAGATAGCATTGAATTTGTAAATTGCTCAAGATAGAATTGGTTTTCTTAACAATATTTAGTCTTCTAACCCATGAACATGGAATGCACTTCCATTTCTTAGTTCTTTGATTGCTTTTAGCAAGATTTTGTATTATCTAGTGTATAAGTCTTTTACATACTTAAATTTATTCTTATATATTTGGTTATTTTAATTGCTATTGAAAATTGACTTTTTTTTCCTGATTTCCTCTTCAGATTGTTCATTACTAGTGTATAGAAACAGTAATGATTTTTGCATGTTTATCTTATACCCGATTCCTTTCCTAAATTTGCTTATTAGTTCTAGGAACATTCCTGTGGGATTCTCAGGATTTTCTGTACATAGGATCATATCATCTTCAAATAGGGAAAGTTTTATTTCTTCCTTTCCAATATGGAGGACTTTATATTTTTTGTTGCATAATTGCTCTGGTGAAAACTTTCAGTACAATGTTGAATAACAGTGGTGACAGTGGATATCTTTTTCTTGTTCCTGATTTTAAAGAAAATAAATTTCTGACTCAACTGAGATGATAATGTGTTATTTTCCTTCATTCTACTAATGTGGCATATTACACTAACTGATTTTTCTTATGTTGGGCCATCCTTATATATTTGGGATAAATCCTACTTGATCATGGAATATAATAATTTTAATGTATTATTGGATTTATTAGTATTTTGTTGAATTTTTTTTTTTTTTTTTCAGGAGGTATAGGGGATTGAACCTAGGACCTCGTACATGGAAAACAGGAGTTCAACCGCTGAGCTATATTCATTCCCCTGCATCTAATTTCATAATGGATATTGACCTGTAATTTTATTTTCTTGTGGTGTCTTGATCTGGTTGTGATATTAGGGACATTTTGCTTTCAAAGCATGAGTTTGGAAGTGTTCCCGCCTCCTAAATTTTTTTGAAGAATTTGAGTGAGATTTGTATTAATACTTAGGGGAATGTTTAGTAAATTTCAACAGGAAGCCCAGATTGTCAAGATTAAATACTGTATAGCCAGCAACATGGCAACAGAATTGTAAGACTATTCTAGGAAAATTTCACTGTCATCCTGATAATAGCAATGGGTTAAACTGTGAATCAATGGTTAACGAACTCTTCTCCATTTAAAACCAGATGCCTCCCATGCCTCACACAAACTACTTACACTTACATACTCCTTCCAAATTGAAGTTTACTGTGGCTATGTTTCAATGGTGGAGCCTGCAACATGTGCCTGCACTTCAGTCAAAAGGTTGACTGGGAAATGCATTTGATTTCTAATTTGAGGAGATGGGTCTCATCATGCGTAGAACTGTAAAAACATAACAAGTTAAAAAAATATTGTTAAGGCAGTGCCATGAGAAATACAGAAACTTCAAAATGTGTGCAGGTAAAGAGGAGGACAGACAGTGTAAGAATAAGAATTTTATCACTCACACACATACCCTTTTATATCTAAATGGATGACAGACCAAGAATGTATGATAAAAGAATATAGATGACAAACACAAATTCTAAATAGAGGGAGTATACTGTAAGTATGGTTGTATAATCCTCTCAAAATTAAATTACTATATAACATCAACAAAAGCAAGAAGTTAGAGGTAGATGGTAAATTGGACATTAGAACATCCCCAAGTATCATTTTGAGAGAATGGCAGAATAGGAAAAAGAAAGATTTAAGAGGATTATTGTAATGGTTGGGTTCATGTGTCAACTTGGCCAGGTAATGGTGCCCAGTTGTTTGGTCAAGCAAGCACAAACTTAATTGTACTGTGAAGATGTTTTGTGGACTTAAATCATCAGTGAATTGATTGCATCTATGGCTGATTACATCTACAATCAACTGAGGAGGCTGCCTTCAGCAATGAAAAAAGTCTCATCCAATCGGTTGAAGGCCTTACAAAGAGAGCTTATTTCAGCAGTCAGAGAGAGAATTCCCATTTCTACTTCAGATAGCCAGCTTTTCCTGGGAAATTCATGGAGGACCTTCATAGGAGTTCCTGGCTTGCAGCCTTTCCTGTGGAATTTGGGCTGGTACAGCCCCATGGTCTCATGAGGCAATTTTATAAAATCCCATAATATTTACAGATACATCATCCTGGTTCTGTTTCCTTAAAGAACACTGACTGATTCCATTATAAAATATTCATCTTAATTCAGATGGTCAGGAAGGAAATAGAGAAAAACTTTCTTGGTAAAACTTCTGCTTCTTGATGAAGCAAATAGTGATTTTTTTTTTATTTTTACAAATAATAATAGAGAAGAGGGTTTCTGAATGTGATTACAAAGGTAAGGTAACTACTAATGGTTAACAGAGAGGAGTACAGAATCAAGGCAGTTGAATCAAATTGGGAAAGGCAAGTAAAAGACACATCAATATAAAATAAATAATGAGCATGCAAGTAATTTTACTGAATTGAAATGAGCTGCATTACTTCATTAAATGACAGAAGTTATCTAGTTAGTAAAACTATAATCTACCATTATAGTATTCATAAGCAGCCCACAAAAAGAGTAATTAAAATATAATCAAAAGTAGAAGGATGAATTTTTACAAACAAAAAATATATCAGTAATGTTAATAAGAACCTAGTAGAAGTTAAAGTTAAGCATGCTGAGATAAAGAAGGAAATCATACAATTACAAATTCATAAATTGTAAAAAAAATCATAAATATTTATACATCAAATATATATGGCATTTGAGTATAAAAAACAAAAATCTTAGAAAGACTAGATGCATCAGTGTAAAATATAGTTACTATGGGAAATTTTTATACACTGCCTTACTAAATGGTAGTTTACCTAGACCAAAAATCACAAACAAGATACTAACAAATGGATTAAAACTTGATATTCTATAAATGCATTTGTATAATACCTGTATCTTTATAAGTTCATATTATTATTTTTCAAACAAGTGTATTCTATAATCTTTCAGACTATATCACCTGTCCAAAATGAAAATTTAAAACATTAGCAGTTAACTAACACACTTCCTTACAGTTATAGTTAATGTGTAAGATAAAGAAGTAATCCTAATGGAAATTCAAAACAAATTATTTAAATATATGTAAAAAATAAAATAAAATAAAATAAAACTTGTGTGATGCAGCTCAAATTTAAAAGTGCCATTATATATGGCATTATTTATTTTGTCATAACTTACAAAATTTTGCAGGACAGAGTGTAAACTATAATCCACAGTTAGCAGCAATGCTTCAATATGTGTTCATCACTTTTAACAAATGTATCACACTAATGAAGGATGTAGTTAATGTCGGAAGGTGTGGGAGGGAGAAGGAGTGGAGCATATGGGAATCCCCTAAATTTTTTATGTAACATTTATGTAATCTAGAGTTTCTTTAAAATATTATTATTATTTTTTAAAGTACATTTGATAATAGCAAAGAAGAAATAATGAGGTAATGAGAAGTCAGTAGAAGAACTATGTCTTCAGGTATTTTCTGTGGAGACATACTTCAGTCTTTTACTCCTGAGGTCTCTTTTAGACAGAATATCTTCCTGCTTTCCCAGTATCTATGATAGATTGAATATCATGTTGCCCACAAATGACATATTCATATCTTAATCTATATGCCCGGGTGTGAATCCATTTGTGATGTTATTATTATTATTAGTTAAGATGCGGCCAGGTTAAATTTGGCTCTGGATCCTTATGAATGAAGGCCTTACAAAGAGAGGAAATTTGGATGCAGTCAGTGAGGAGCAAGCCACGGATGAAGCCAGAAGTCAGCAGAGAGTAGCAGACACACAGAAAGAGAGAGAGCTCACCATGCGATGGAGGATTGCCAGGGAGAAAGCAGGCCCTGCCAATATCTCGATGTTGAAATACTGCCCTTTAAAATCATAAGCCAATAAATTGTTAAGACAAAGCAAGTTTGCAGTATTTGTAATAGTAGCCTTATTTAATTCATGAAATTTTTTGTGAAACCTCATTGACAAATAATGGGAACACAAATTTCCCTTTAGCGACTCTCTTCATTCCCTGCTAACTTGGGCTGTGAAAGCTCCAATAATTCTCTGAGAGAGAACTAGCTATACCTGTGTTTTAGGTGACACATTACTCTGTTACAAGTATTCTCTCCATGTACCACATCTAAAATTACAAGAGTGGACTGAAGAATGGTTGCCATTTAGAAAACATCTGCCTGAGACAGAAAAAAAAAAAAAAAAAAAAAAAAAAAATTCTTTGC
Source organism: Tolypeutes matacus (assembly GCA_026826555.1). Taxonomy (NCBI): domain Eukaryota; kingdom Metazoa; phylum Chordata; class Mammalia; order Cingulata; family Chlamyphoridae; genus Tolypeutes; species Tolypeutes matacus. Next base: position 6,970,813 of record JAKSZT010054350.1, read on the forward strand.
TTCTGGCGTACCTTCTCAGTTTCTAAAATTGTCTTTTGAAGATATTCAGTTGTCTGGGTTTTGGGAAGGAGAGGAAGAGCTCTGCTTCTATCCCTCCCCAACTCCTGTCTGTGTGAGAGAGAAAGGGACTGTCTATTAGACCCATAATCTGATTTATTTTCTTCATTTATATACAGTAGCTAAGGTAGTGGAGTGAAAATTAAAGAACTCTTTTGGCCACTGAATAGTAAATGTTGTTGGGATATGTCTTAGTTAGTTTCCTAGAGTTGCCATAACAAAATGCCACAGATTAGGTGGCTCAAAATAACAGAAATTTATTGTCTCACAGTTCTGGAGGATAAAAGGCTGAAATCAAGGTGTTGGCAAGGAAATGCTCCACCTGAAACATGTAGGGAAGAATTATTCTTTGCCTGTTCCAGCTTCTGGTGTTTGCTGATAATTCTTGGTGATAATGCATCATTTCAATCTCTGTCTCCTCCATTCTTACAAGACCTTCTCCCCTCTGTCTGTGCCTGAGCCCAAATTTCTTTTTCTTGCAAGGAAGCTAGTTAATTGGATTTAAGGCACACTTAGCTAATCACATCTTTAAAGCCTCTATGTCCATATAAAGTCATATTCATGGGATCGGGGATTAGAACTTGACAATGTCTTTTTGGGGGGAGGAGGATACATGACAAGCATCTAACAAGATATTGTCATTAACTTTAGGTCTTTAGTCAAAACCCAAGATAAGAAAAGCTCCATTCACCACCTTGTAAAATATCTTTAGAAATGAATAGAAAGGTAATGAGAAAACACAATAACTAGTGACAATACTTACTTCTGAGGAGAAAGGATAGAGTAGTAATGAAGGTGAAAGTAAAAGAACATATTTTGCCCTAGAAGTTAGTATGTTGTTGTACTATTATAAAACCAAAATATTTTCAAACATTTCATCATTTAACATGTAGAATATAGTAAAACTTTCTATTTCAAGTTCTTAAAAGGGAAAATAGAGATAAAATCAATGCAATGTTACATACTTGTTTTTCATTATGGGAGATTCAAGTCTTTTACTTCAATTAAAAAGTAGAAATTCCAAGCAAGACTTTTAACTTGGCCTAATAAAACAAGAGACTTCCAGGTAGATTTGATCATTGTGAATTAAAACACTGTGTACAGCTCAATGGACTCATCCAAGTCACCTGGTGAGGAGACAGGCAATGGCCATCCCAGGGAATGGAGAGGGCCTGAATCTGCAGGCAGGATCATCCCACCCACCATATCCATGGGATATAAGCCCTCTCTCACTTGGAGTTGGAGTGGACATCACCATCCCAGTCCCCTCAGAATTGGGGGAAGAACAATGGACTAGAGTGGACTTGATGGTATTCTCTTGTTCACATATGGTGATTCTAGCAATGAAAGAAATTATAACAATGAGGTGGAGCCAGTGGCCACTTGACACTTTTGGGGTAGGGAGGGGATGAGCAGTTGAAATACAGGGGCTTCTTTGGGAGTTGGAGGTTGTCCTGAGTACTGTTGTGGCAACGGATGTAGGCCATTTTAAATCAGCACACACCACTCAGAACTGAGTGGGAGAGAGTGTGGTCTACAGTGTGAACTGTGGTCTATGGTTGGTGGCAAGGCTCCAGGATGTGTAAGTTCATTGAGGGTGGTGGGCCACACTTGTGGGAGATGTTTGTGTGGGATGTGGTGGGAGGTGTGGGAGGTGGGCAACATGGGAATCCCAGTGGGTTCCGTGTAATATTTTCGGTAATCTAAGCACCTCTTAAAATATATGTATATATATATATAAATAACATTTTTGTAAGCAAATACACATATATGCATATATATTTATATATCATTTTGCAAATGTTTGTATGTATTGTGAGAATTTTTATTTTTACCCACAATAAAAATAAATTAAAACAAAAAAACAAAGAAACAAACAAAAAAAAACACTGTGTGTGTTTGAGGAATAAGAAATTAAATGTGATGTGGGCCTAACTTGGCTCTTCTCTACACAGGCAGACTGTAATAAAAGACTGACATTGTCTTTATGGAAAATGCATTCACCAGTAGGTCATCACAACTTAATTGACTCAGATTTCAATCAGTGATTTATCAAATATGAATACTCTTTTGGGAGAATGTATAAAAACCTCATCTCTGTGTATAAACTATATACTGTGATTTGTATAGCAAAATCTATCACCAACGTCCTTGTCAAATACATGTGTACCCATGAGGACAAGAACCAGAATGCATTGCTTATTTTGCAGAACTGATAGAGATAATAAATAAACTATAGTGGAACTGTGAATGCGTTATACTTTAGAATGATTTCCATGATTTGTCAGTTTTTGTGTTTTCTAATCTTTCAATTAAAATTTTCTTAAATGTGTAATATGATTTCTTAGTAAAAAGAACAATAAATTTAAAATCCTATAAAATTACACTATCAGCCCTCTTTTTATTGCTAGACAGAGCAAGTCACCTTGAAGAGAACTTTTTCAGGTAACAGTCATTGGAACAGTTCGTATTACACATGTAAATATGAGGCAAATAGGATGCTATTGTTTCTGGAGAATGGTCTAATAAGATATATCTGGCCTGAATCTCACCCAAAGCAACTTGAAATGCATAACTGCTAGATAGGTAAGAGGTGGATATTTTTGCAATGGGGCAAATGAACCTTCAGAGATGAAAGGGATTAAGGCAATAATCACATTCTTTTTCAAGTTTAATATTATTAAATATTCTATGGTGGAATGTGGTTGATCTAACTGATGTTGCCTTTGAAGACATTTGTTAAGGACACACACACATACACACACACAAAACTCACTGAAGGAAAGGGAATCTGCTTTGTGAACCCAGTCGCACAACCAAGGCTGGATATTTTCAGTGGAAAGCTGGTTCCAGCAAATATGTGACCACAGCTGATAGTGTTTTCTAGACTCATCCCTGGCAGATAAGTATGAGCTGGGCATTTAAGAGTGAAGAGAATAAGATAATACATTGAAATCCAATCCTAGGATTGGTGTAGAGATATGAGTCACCAAGGATAGACTCCTCACTATGGACAGCATTCAACAGAATGGGGGCGGGGGGAGTGTTCAGTGGCAGCATCATATGCTAGTATCAAAAAGTACCAGGAACTGGGCAGATTTTTCTTGTTTTCACATCTGCACTTGACAATATGAATGGCCTTCTGTATTAAATAAGACCCTGTGCTTCAATGGGATACGGGTTGTGGTGGTATAGAGTCTTGTATTTTGATTACTCAGAAAAGAGAAACCTCAAGAAAAAAATTGGAATGAAAATGTGTTACAAATCCACACACCACAAAAAGTGGTAATTTGGGTACTTCCCTCGACACTTTCCCCAGAGACACAACAATAATTGGAGAAAATTATAAAAAATAACAAAGAACACTTAAAGTCCCTGTAATCCTTGAGGGAAAACAACATATGAAGATATTTTATTCAAAAAAATCTATTAAATTTAGTTAAGAACAATGAGAGTTTGTGGCACTTCAGAAAAGATCCTCTGTCTCTCCCTCCTACTCCAAGCTCAGCATGAGAGCAGCTCCATTACTGTCAGGTTTGGCTGGTAAGATGAGGCTCCCTCTCTCCTTTGCTCCCAGTCAAGAGCTAGAGTTTCTCCCAAGGAAGGTCAGGCTGCCAGTACTTCTAATTCTCTCTCCAGCTCCATGTAGCAGAGGCTAATTCCAGAAGAATGCATGGAAAGAGGTTGGGGGTCCCTTCCACACAAACCTAACTCTTGCCTAGGCTCTATTATAGACACAGCAGGCTAAGAATGCCCGGCCTCAGAATTCTTTCACCCTAGCTCATACGTGAAGTGAAGTCACCATACCAGAACAAGTAAGCTGAAAAAACAGAGGCTACTGACCCTGTCTAGAGTCCTTTTCCTACACCTATGGTATCAGAGAAAAGTGGGCTCTGTCTCTTTACCCAGCTTTGGAGCAGTGGCTCAGGGCTATACCCAGGGGGAGTGGCAAGCCCTAAGAAGAGTGAGCTCAGAAGCTCCCCACAAAGACAACTGGCTTTGTTTGGAATAGAGTGTGGTGAAGTTCACACTTAAGGACAATATTGGAAACAATGGAGATTTTCCTGAGAAGGAAACAGCCAAGATTTCTCCTGGGAGCCAGAACTAACAGCAAAGACTAACCTTAAAAGTACCATTGTAATGGGCCCAAACTGCCAAAACAGTAGAGCTATCAGCCAGCAGTAAGTGAAGCATAAATCTTGGGTGTCATGCAAAGAGTCAGACAGCTTAACTAAAAGGTGAGGGAAAGAGAAAATGAAAGAGAAAAAAGAGATCAGTTAAAAAGCACTGTTATCCCAAGTAATAAGCACATGGTGAAGGTAATATAGCCAAGTCACTAAACAAATAAACCAGCAAACAATATCAATAAAAAGCCCTGCAAATGCAGGGAGTAAGATCAGTATCCCGTATTAACTGAAAATTTTCAGCGGAAAGTTATGAAACATGCAAAGAAAAGTAAAGTGTGACTAATAACCAGGAAAAAAGCAGGCATATGAAACTATGCAAGGGCACAGATGTCAAGTTTAGCTGGCAAAAACTTCAAAACAATTGTTATACATATGTTCAAATAACAACAATAACAAAAAAACTATGATTAAAGAAGGAAATGAATTTGTCAAAACCTATAAAATTGTATGGGTGCAAACTGTAAACCATAATGTAAGCTATTGACCATGTTTAGTGGCAATATTTCAACATTTGTTTATCAATTGTAACAAATGTACCACAATAATGTAAGATGCTATTAATAGGGGAAAATAAGAGAAAAGGTGGGGTATATGGGAATTCCCTATATTTTTGATATGACTTTTCTGTGACCTAAAACTTCTTTGAAAATAAAATGAAAAACAAAAACAAAAACAAATAAGAAACATTGTGGGAACATACAGAACAAATTGTAAACATACATAAAAGATAGATCTTATGGTGATGAAAGGCACAATGCAAGAAATTGTTTTGGCTTTCTTTTTAGGGAGATTTGGGGTTACAGAAAAGTTACAACTATGGCAGGGGAGGATCACTGGTGCAGGGTGTTGATGGTGGGGAGATGTGTGTGGCAGGATGCACCTGGGGCATCCCTTTATGAAATATGAATATGTTCATGTGGTCATGGTGTGTTATTTCAATTGGTGGAGACTCACACAATGACCTACAAAATATTAAATTCCTATCCTAGAGAATCTTGCTACATTGTCTAATAGAGTGGCAAGAATCTCTAGAGTGCATAGGCAGTGCCTAGTGAAAGAGGATGGATCAATATTCCAGGCCCTTGATATTAATGCTTGTACTTATACCTTATTCTTGTAAAATTGAAACTTAGCCTAGTAATATCTATTGACTAAGTTACCTCATGAAAACCTCCTTGGTACTCAAATGTGGCCTCTCTCTAAGCCAAACTCAGCATATAACTCTGCCTTTTCTGTGGTGTGGGACATGACTCCCAAAGATGGGCCTTCCTGGCCCCGAAGCATTATTACAAAGCACCAACTAGCAATGCATTTGGTTTTTCCAAAAAGACCATGACCAAAAGGGGGAAATATTAAATAAAATGAGTTTTTACATCTAATAGATTTTGAAGTGACTCAGGAGATCATTACAGAGGTTACGCTTTTCACTTCTCAGAAGGATCTCACATACCGACACAGTTAAAAAAAAACTCAAGCAGGGAAGAGTCTGAGGGCCCTAGAGACATTTGTAAACTGTAGGCAGGGCACACAACCTCATGAAATCAGCACCTTATTGGGGCCCTACTTTGGAATATATGTTAACCTATTTCCCCAATATAACAGAGTTAGACTTATTTATAATTTCCCTACACATGGTTCTTTTGCCTATTTTACTTGAACCTATAATTAGCACTATACTCATTAAATATATGTCCCAGAGACTTTAATCTTCAATTTGTTCATATGCTGTTTGAGCCCTGAATCTCAGCAGAGTTGCAGCTAACACCTACTCTCCAGTTCATCGGACTCACCCAGGACAAGTAACAAAATGATGATGATGGACAACCCCTATCCCAAAAAACAGAGAGTATCTACAACTGCAAGCAAGACAGTTCCATCCAACACTGCAGACTCTGGGAGAAAACAAACCTTGCCAATACTTGATGTTGGATTTCTAGACTCCATAATCTTGAGACAATACATTACCATTGTAAGAGCCAACCAGTTTATGTCATTTGTCATAGCAGCCCTCACAAACTAAGACTTATGATATGTGAAGTGCATCGCAATAAAGCTGTTATATGTTTAAAAAGAAAAAAAATGACCTTATTTACTAGAAAAGCTAATAAAGCAGCTTTCATAAGTTATATGGGGATTTTTTTCCATATCACTTTTTCTTATAATTCTCCCTTACCATTTTGAATGCAAATCATCTTTTTGGACAGTTAGTGCTTATAAAGTCTCATAGTTTGCCACAGCTGCTGTGACAAATACCACACAATGGGCTGGCTTGAAAAGCAGGAATTAATTGTCTCATGATTTTGGAGGCTTAAAGTCCAAAATCAAGGTTTCAAGGCCATCTTTCTCCCAGAGTCTGGAGCATTCCACTGCTGGCTTGCCACAATCCTTGGGTTCCTTTGGCTTGTATCTCTGCCTCTGCTGCATGGTGATCTGTCTTCTTGGTCTCTTTCTGTGGTTTTCTCTGATTGACAGTGTCAAATTTCCTCTGTCTTATAAAGACTACAATTATATGGATTAAGGCCTACCTTGATTCAATTTAGCCTCATCTAAATAGGGTCTTTAAAGATCCTATTTACAAATGAATCCACACCTTAACTAGTAATAAGATCTTCAACAGTCATATTTACAAATCCACAGAAATGTGGATTAAGACTTGAACCTGTCCCCAACACAAATATTCCATTTGTTTTGCCTTATTACCCAGTTTTCCTTGTAGTAGGGTTGGGTCTGTATTTCAGTTTTTGACAAATGGGGCATCAGCAAAATTTATGTGTTACTTGTGGGTCAAAGCATTTAAGAAACAGTGTGAGTCTTCCATCTCTCTCTTTCTCTGACATGGAGGCAACATAGACAACTGAAGTCACTGCTTGGAAGTAGCTTCCTTTTCTCTTATCAGATTTTGTATGAGGAAAAATGAAGTTTCACTGTGTTAAACCACAGAGAATTTTAGAAATTGTTTGTTACTGCAGTATGTATTATCTTAACCTGACTAGTACAGCTAGTGTCACACTAAATATTGAATTTACTTTTTGTATGTAGTTTTTTGGTGACATAGTTTAAGCATGTGTGACACAATCATATTGGGAAATCTGAAAATGGTATAATAAAATGACTACTTAAAAGTCATGGTCATGCTACATTCCCACCAGCAGTGGATAAATGTTCCCTTTCCTCCATATCCTCTCCAACAGTTGTAGTCCTTTGTTTTTTTAATAGCTACCAGTCAGATAGGTATAAGATATCTCATTGTAGTTTTGATTTGCATTTCCGTAATAACTAGTGACACTGAAAGTATTTTCATGTATTTTTTAGCCATTTCTTCTTTTTCTTTTTTAGTATTTCTTCTTTGGATGTTTGTCTTTTTATTTTTGAGATGTAGGATTTCTTTATATATTCTGGATATTAGGCCCTAATTGCATAGATGAGTGTTTTTTCCCATTGAATAGACTGTCTTTTCACTTTCTTGAAAAACTCCTTTGAAGAGCAAAAGTTTTCAATTTTGAGGAGGTCCCATTTATCCATTTTTTCTTTCCTTGCTCACACTTTGGGTGTAGTTAATGAAACCATATCCTACTACAAATCTCATAAATGTTCCCTACATTATCTTCTACAAGTATTATGGTCTTGGCTCTTATATTTAGGTCTTTGATCCATCCTGAGTAATTTTTGTATAATTTTAATTATTGTGATGGTGAGCCTCTCTCATTCTTTTGGTTATGGATATCCAGTATTCCAAGCACCATTTGTTGAGGAGGACTTTCTCCCAGTTGAGTGAGCTTGGTGGCCTTGTTGAATATCAGTTGACCGTATATGCAAGGGTCTATATCAGAACTCTCAATTCTGTTCAGGGCAGCCATTGTGGAGGACCGTTTGGCGGTTCCTCAGGAAGCCAACTATGCCGTATGATCCAGCAATCCCACTTCTGGATATAGACCTAGAAGAATTGAAAGCAGGGACATGAACAGATATATGTACACTAATGTTCATAGCCGTATTATTCACTATTGCCAAAAGCTGGAAACAACCCAAGTGTCCATCAACAGATGAATGGATAAACAAACTCCGGTATATACATAAAATTGAATATTACTCAGCTGTAAGAAGGAATGCAGTATTAACACATGGGATAGCATAAGTGAATCTTGAAGACCTTATGCTGAGTGAAGTAAGCCAGTTAATGAAGGACAAATATTGCATGACCACATTGATATGACTTAAGCAAATTGAGCAGACGTAGAGGGCTAGAGTCTGGAAGATAGGTTAACAGGAGACAGAAAGGGAGTAGAGGATGGTGAGCTGACACCCATAGGAGCAAAATCTACGATAAGGTGGAAGGGTGTGGTTGTGCAGTGGGTGTGGTGAGAATGCTATTGGGTTTGGTGGTGCTGGTCTGTGAACGCGAAAGGTTGGAGGGGTTGGGTTGGACTATCCATGGGACTGGGGAGAGGGTCAAGGGAAGGAGCAGGTGAACTCGGGATTTTCAGGTCTGTGGTTAAAACTGAATGGTGGTAATGCTCTTTTGGCATATATGGCAGGGGATGGTTACTGGTGTAGGGTGTTAGGTGTGGGGGCATATGTGTGATAAGGCGCACCTGGGGTGTGCCTCTATGGAATATGTAAATGTTCATCTTGTCATAGTGTGTTATCTCAGTGGGTGGAGACCCACACAATAAACAAGTGTAGTAGGGTGGGGTATATGGGAATCCTCTATATTTTTAATGTAGCATTTATGTAATCTAAAGCGTCTTTAAAAAAAAAATTAAACAATTTCAAAGCAAACAAACAAAGTCATGGTCATGGTGTGGGAAAACCACAGGACTTGTACAGTAGAATAAAGTAGTTGCTGGAAAAGTCACAGACATGCTCAGTGGCCATCTCCCAGCCTTCGCCTAACTCCCTCCTTTTCCCCTCTTGTTTGTTTGTGTGCAGGTATTTGGTATGTTTCTATTTCACAAGAGACCACAGGTAGTCAGGGGAGAGTTAAATCTTAACAAGTCCCAGCTGCTTTCCAGGGCACAAAGGTTACTTATTAGTGAGACCCCTCCCTCTAAACTGTATAAAAGCTCAACACTCAGGTAATGCAGGTATCTGTCAACTCTGATACAAAGAGAGGTGTGCAGAGTGGCCATTAACTGACCCTGACCTGAGCAGGTGACCGCCCCAGAGAACTGACATGGTGGGATCTTTTTCCTTGCTGTTTTAGACCCTTTGTTCAGTGTAAGTAATAAAGAAATCACTTGCTGATATCCTCTCTTGTGCCAAGCCTATGTTCCCATGATGCACCAGATAGCAGCCCACTCCAACTGTAGGGCTTCATTCCTACTCTTAGTAATGAAAATGTTTACCATACAATAGGGAGAAAACTGGAAAGGGATGCTGCTTTAAAAATCAATTGAGGGATAAAGTCAACCCACAGCAACCTGACATGGAAATAATTGGAGTAATAAGCACACTGAAATCTTCTCTTCCTCAAATTTGTATTGAAATAAGCCAACCAGAAGTCCAAAGTCAAGGGAAATTTTTGCTGTGGTCTATACAAGTCAGCCGTGCAGAGTACAGTGCGTAGTCTGGAGAAGCATGCGGAAGAACTGCAGCACATGGAAATTTTAATTGAAATTTCATTAAATCACACAAATTTTATGGCACAGAGAAGGAAATATTGACTGTAACTCTGATTCTCATATTATAGCTTAAATCAGAATTATCTAGAGTGCTAAAACAGAGATTGCTGGGCCTCTTTTCAGTTTCTGATAAGCAGATCTGGACTGAGACCCAAAAATTTGCCTTTCTCACAAATTCTCAGGGTTTGCTGTTGCTACAATTTGGAGAAACCAAACTTTAAGAAACATTGAAATTTGAAATCAGATTATCCAAGTTTTGAATCCTGGCTCTGCTTTTAGTAACTTGGAAATGTGAGTAATTCCTTCAACTTCTCTGATGTTAACATATTTATCTATTCCTATATTAAATTCATTTATTAGGTAGTTAAGTAAACCATCTATTTTTTAAAATTGAGAATGTGTTTATCTTGAATGACTTTTATTTATTAATATAAAAGGAGAAATCTTATGAGAAAATCCCCAAAGCATTGTTTGGCACTGGACAAATATGAATATTCAAAACTTGCTCTTTATTCTATGTATAAGTAATAAATTAAATGATTTGAATGATAAATGCCAATGAAAATGTATAAAAATTGATATAATATCTAATACTTTAAATAATGATGAATATATATTTTATTTATAAACCTTGAATTAAATTATTTGTACATATAATTCTTTTTTATTGATACATATTAATAATGCATAAGTCCATCCAAAGTGTACAATCGATAGTATTTGGTATAATCAAATGGTTGTGCATTCCTCACTTCAATCATTAGTAGAGCATTTTCATTATTCCAATAATAACTTATTAATTTTATATAAAATTATTATAAAATAATTATTATTTTTGGAATAATGAAAATGTTCTACTACTGATTTAACAATGTACCCCAAACAAAATAACTCTGAATAGACCTATCCCAAGACACCTACTATTCAGAATGACAAATATCGGAGATAAAGAGAGGATTCTGAAAGCAGCAAGAGAAAAACAAAGCATCACATACAAGAGAACCTCAATAAGATTTAGTGCTGACCTCTCATCAGAAGCCATGGAAGAGACAAGAAAAATGATGCAATTAAGGTACTGAAAGAGAAAAACTACCAGCTGAGAATATTAAATCCATCAGAAATGTCATTCAAAAATGAGGATGAGTTCAAATTCTTCACAGACAAACAAACATGGATAGAATATGTTACCAAAAGACCATAATTAAAAGAGATACTAAAGGGATCATGGCAGCATGAAAGGAAAATAACAAGGGCAAGAGATTTGGAGTAGAAATGAAGATTATTAGGAGAGGTAAATTAAAGGTTAAAAAGACAGACAATTGCACAATATGACAACAGAGAGCCAAAGGACAAAATGGATGAAGTAAGTAATGAATGCCTTTACAGTAATAACATTAAATGTTAATGGCTAGAACTCCCCAATCAGAAGACATATACTGACAGAATGGATAAAAAAAAAAAAAAATGAGCCATCTATATGCTGTCTCAGAGATTCACCTCAGACATAAGGACACAGCCAGATTAAAAGTGATAGATTAAAGAAAGATATTCCATGCAAATAGTAACCAAAAAAAGAGCTGGTGTAGCAATACTAATATTGGACAAATATTTTATTTATAAAATTATAAATTATAATGTTATAAGGGGTGAAGGTCACTATATATTAATAAAAGGGGCAATTCACTAAGAAGACATAACTACACCAAATATTTATCCACCTAACCTGAATGCCCAAAGATACATGAGGCCTTTACTGGCAAAGCTGAAGGGAGAAATAGATGTCTCTATAATAATAGTTGGAGACATCAATACACAACTCTCAGTACTGGAAAGAACATCTGGACAGAGGATAAATAAAGAAACAGAGAGCTTGAATAATATGATAAATGAACTAGACCTAACAGACATTTGTAGAGCATGTCCCAAAACAGCAGGATATACATTCTTTTCAGTTGCTCATGTACCCTTCTCCAAGATAGGCCATATGTTGGGTCGCATGTAAAGTCTCGATAAATTTAAAAAGATTGAAATTATACAAAAAGCCCTCTCTGATCATAATGGAAGGAAACTGGACATTAATAATGGGTGGAAAATGGGAACATGCATAAATATATGGAGATTAAACAGCACCCACTTAAATAATCAGGGAATCAAAGAAGAAATTGGAAGAAAATTTAAAAAATATCTTGAGATGAATGAAAATGAGAACACAACATACCAAAATCTATCAGACTGCAAAGGCAATCCTGAGAGGGAAATTTATCAAAATAATGAAAATAATGAATAATAATTTTAGCTCTTTCAAAATAATGAAAGAGCTAAAATTGAAGATCTAACTGCATGCCTGGAGGGATTAGAAAAAGAACAGCAAACTAATCCCAAACTAAGCTGAAGGAAAGAAATAGTTAAGATCAGAGCAGAATAAATGAAATTGAGAATAAAAACACAATAGAATCAACAAAACCAAAAGATGGTTTTTTGAGAAGATCAACAAAATAGACAAATTTATAATTTCTCACCTTTTAAGTTTTTCCTTTCAGTTTTTAAAAATTATTAGAACAATTTAGGACCATTAGTGAATGAATACTTTTCGAATACCATGATGCATGTTAAGGTCTTCTAGATTGAATTTAAGATTCCCCTTTATTCTTTATCTATAACTTATTTTTCTACTCTGCTTTCTCATCCATTAACAGAGCAGAGACTGTAATGTGCAAGACTATTTTATTCAAAAGGACCCAGAATCTTTTTGCCTTCTTCATGGAAGATCTTTCCTTCTTGACTGTGGTCACTTTTTGCAGTCATCAGTTAAATGGGATCTATTCATCTATCGCTATGCTTCATATGCTTTAGTGTATTATACTCTAACACTTACAAATATCTGAGAACCAAGATGATATTTTAAAATGAATTAAGTATATTCTTTGTCACAAGTGACATATAAGGCAGAGGACTAGGTATTTTAATTTGGAAGAGGTAAACTTATGACCTAGCTATTGTCCCTACTGTTCTCACCTAGTTCTGGAGACTTGAAGTCTGAATCCAAGGTGTTAGCAGAGCCATATTCCCTCTAAAGCAGGGGTTCTTAACCTTTTTTGTTCCACAGACCCCTTTGTCAGTCAGGTGAAAACCACGGACCCCTTCTCAGAATGTAGAGGCAGATAGTTTTATGACACTCAACTAGCATCCTAACAACTAATGTAATTTCGAAGTATGGATGAGCATAAGTGATTTTTCAAGATATGCAACAACTGTAATGTGATATGAAATGAATACTATTGTAATTTATTGCATACATTCATAAGTGAAGGAAATGCTAGATTTTAGTTAAAGGTCAGAGAAAAATAAAGATAATAAGTTATTTATTTTCAATTCAAGCTCATGGATCCCCTGAAATCTTTTCACAGACCCTTTGGGAGTTTGTGGACCCATGGTTAAGAATCCCTGTTATAAAGGTTCTAGGAAAAAACAATTCTGTATTAGTCAGCAAAAGGGGTGCTAATGTGAAATACCAAAACTGGGTTGGTCTTTATAAAGGGTATTTATTTGGGGTAGAAGTCCACAGATACCAGGACAATAAAGTGTTAAGTTTCTTCTCTCACCAATGTTCATTGCCACGTGTTGGAGCAAGACAGCTGCCGGCATTTGCCAGGGTTTCGGCTTCTGGGTTCCTCTCTTCCCAGGGCTACGTTTCTCTCCGGGCTTAGCTCCTGTTTCCTCCACAAGGTCAGCTGTAGACGATCAGGCAAACGGCTTGCTTCTCTTCTCCTGGGGCCTTCTTTCCAACATCAAAACTGCTTCTCAAAAGACTGCTTCAACTTTCCTTTGCCTTGCCTTTTATATTCAATTCCCCACCCACCAAGGGGTGGGGCTCAACGCCCTAATCCTAACCTAATCATGCCTAGATTAACAGATCAGTTTACAAGCATGATCCAATTATATTTTTGGAATTCATAATTACATCAAACTGCCACACCTTCCTTCCTTCCTTCTAACTTCTGGTGGCTCAGCTGTTCCTTGGCTTGTGGAAGCATAACTGCAATCTCTTCCTCCATCTTCACATGGTTAACTTTCCTTGTTTGTCTCCATCTTCCTATGGTATTCTACTCTCTGTGTCTGTTCTTTTATAAGGAAAACAGTTACATTGGAGTAAGGACCTATCTTACTCCAGTATGACTTCATCTTGATAATTAATTACCTCTGCAATGACTTTATTTCCAGGTAAGGTCATGTTCGGAGGTACTAGGGATTAGGACATCAATATACCTTTTGGTGAGATGCAATTCAACACATAACACTAACACTGCCACAGTTAAGTCCACTATCATTCTATTTTATTGCAAAAGCACCCAAACAGTTATCCCAACTGAAGGTTGGGATAATCCATTCTCAAATTGTTCTAAAACACAAAACTCAGCATATCAGTTCTTTTATGAGTTAAAATCCCATGATGTCTCCTCATTTTATTTAGCTAAGTAAATCTGTAATTCTTACATATTATGAAGTCCCATAATTGCCTATCTAGATTTATTTCTCAAATGTGGCTTATTTGCCCTCCACAATCTGTTCTAATTAACCATATGCAGTCCTTTAAATCAACCTATGTTTCACTCTTTCTCTGGTTTTAACTTTTGTTATTTCCTTTACTTACATAGCTTATCTTTACTTCAATCTCAAACTCATTTATTAGTTAAATACTTTTCATCCCTTAGCATTCATCAGAGACCACACTTTTTGTAGAGTATTTACAGATTCCCAGGGAGTATTTTTTTTTTTTTTTTTACCATCATTTGAATACATAGCAGTGGCAGTCTTTCTATTTAAATATCTCCTGCTCTTCATAGAGCACAATTTCAAGAGAAGGCAAGTCTTGGAGAACATCTCTAGCTTGATCTTGCATCTGTATATGAAAAGGGAGTGGGAGGTACTCTCAAAATCTGTTTCAGGTCTTCCAGTGAAGCAGGGGGATATCTGGGGTTACTTGGGTTCTCTGACTAAATATCTAAATTTCCTCACTTTAGTAATGGCCCCATGCCCTGTGATGTACCTACTTGTTCATATTTCTGGGTCCTTTAATCCCCCTCATTCCAGTTAGCACTCCCCATACATACATTCATACATTTTCATGAGATTCTTAAATCACTTTATTTTTATTCTGTTGACAAAGATGTATTGCTGCACTTACTCCACAGAGACACTATGGTGACCGGTGGAAAGGTTGGTTTCCTGATAAAGATGTACAATTCAATTAAATAATAACCACACATAGTCAGAAAGCAAGGAAATGGAAATACATATTCATCAGTACCTACCATATGACAGCATTATGTTGGATGTTTTCCAGATATTAACTTACTTTTACTATAAACTTTAAGGTGTGTGAATTTATGTATGATGAAAAAATTAAGAACTGAAGAGACTTTGGGTTTCAAAGTCCTGGATAGGCTGACTTTATAACCCATACTTTCACCATTAGAACATACTGCCTCCTAAGACAATCATTTTAATGCATGTGGAATCCAGCAGACTCTTTCTTTATTCAACAAGATACATAAGATACCTGCCCAATTCGAGCTATTAAATACTAGGGACTTGGATGTAAGGTCAAAATCAAGTGGGAGACTCACTGATAGGTGAGTGGAAATTTGGTATACTGTTAAGCTTTCAATGTTATGTACAAGGATAAAATTGGTTTATCTTTATTATGATTTACTGAATTAAATTTGTTTATCTGTAATAAAGGAGTGCCTTGGAAGAAACCTGGACTATTTAATTACAGTATTATTGGCCTCAAAAAATATGTCTGGGAGCCTGTAACCAAAATGTTTGCTTAAGCCTTTGGTTTCTGGCTGATTTCTGGTGATAAGAGCAAATGAGTTAAAGCTAGTATTGAGACAGCTCTGCTGCTCCATGGGAAAATAACAATTCCAGTCTATATTGGTTACATACTAAACCTTTTTATTTTTAAGACATGTTTGTGAATGCATTTATAACAGGACAGCTTTTTTCTATATATTATTGATGTTTCTTCAGTTTTTACCCAAAATAAATACAAATATGATCAAAGAGGGTGCAGAATTTATTAGTCTCAGATATACACACGAAGCAAAGACTGAGCCTCTCTAAAAGTTATCAAAATATGTTTACTGATTAGTTCACAAAGTAAAGCTTATGTATTGGCTGAAAGATGATAAAATCCATTAAATAAAAATGCTAATTTACAAAATTTTCAGGTGTTTAGTCTAAATTCTGACAATAGCCTCTGCAATATCAATATCATTTTCACCCCATTTTAACAAGACAGAAATGGTTGAATCAGTGAGTTAGTTAAAAAGTTCTCATCAAAAATTTATCAACAGATTCCCCTTGTGAAGAATAGAATGGAAAGTGACCTTGGACAAAATATGAGTAATGTCAAAAATCAAGTAGTAAGCAGGGGGGAAAGTCCTATCAAAAAAGACACTGACAAGGAGTACCTAGAGAGTTTTGAAGAAAAACAAATCCAGTCAGTAACACAAAGTGAAGATGTGGGGATACTGCTGAGGGAGAAGACAAACATGTTAAGGCCTGGGAAGTTTCTGTTTCATTGAGAATACTGTCATTAGTTACTTCAGCAATTTCTTTTTTTAGAAGGTGGGAGCATAATAACAGTAATAATAATTGACATAAAATGAAAACTTATTTGTTCAAACAACTCTAGAATTGAGTACTATTATCATCTTTATTTACTAGATTAAGCAGTTGACGCACAAAATGATGAGTTAATATGTTACAGAAACAGAAAGTAAAGAGGGAATTTAATCACACACCTGCTGCTACAGAACGCTGACCTCAACCACAATGGAGTAAGGGTGAGCAAAAGTTAGGGTGAGGAGCAAGGGAATATGGACAACACTTTCCAGAAGTTTGCTGCAAAGGAAAGAAGAAAAATGGTTTGGTAATTGGAGAAGATGGTAGGAAGAGAAGGCTTTTAGTTGTTTTGCTTTGTTTACCTTTTGCTTTAGGAGAGACTTCTGTATGTTTAAAATTTGCTTAGTATGAAAGAAGATATTGAAGGTATAAGGGAGATAAAGAAAGAGTGAGAGAGGTTGAGTCAAGGAGTGAAGTCCCTATGGAGATGGGTGAGGATGGGGTTCAGAGCCTAGTGATGGAAAGATCACCTTTAAAAAGGACGCAAGGCAACTTTTATTATAAGAGTGTAATGGCCAAATTAGTATGTCAACTTGGCTAGGTTGTGATGTCCAGTTCTTTGGTCAAGCAAGCACTGGCCTAATTTTTAATGGGAAAATATTTCATGGATTTAAATCATTAGTCAGTTGATTTCATCCATGACTAATTACATCTATAATCAACAAAAGAGATAGCCTCAGGCAATGAGAGAAAAATTAAGTTACAGCTGCCATGGTCCCCGACTGTGATCTGGGTTACTAAAACTGGCTGATAATTATAGGTTTCTTCTTACACCAGCCATTTTATATTCTTCATAACATCTGGCAGCATATCTGCTAGAAGAGATTCTCTACTTGACAGAGTAACCAAAATATTTATTATTATAAGATCCAAGTCCTCAGTGGACCTCTCTTTATTGGATTGATGAGGTTTCCTGTTGACCATTATTACTGGACATGGGAATAATAAAAGGCACTCTAGTGAATTCTCTTTGGATTAGTCTTCCTTTGCTCCTGTGGTGTAGCGGATCAATTTT
Source organism: Tolypeutes matacus (assembly GCA_026826555.1). Lineage (NCBI taxonomy): Eukaryota > Metazoa > Chordata > Mammalia > Cingulata > Chlamyphoridae > Tolypeutes > Tolypeutes matacus. Next base: position 6,988,383 of record JAKSZT010054350.1, read on the forward strand.
CCCTTCAAAATCGGGATTAATTCCTCTGACAACAGACTATCCATATTCTTTGCCCCTGTCTTAGCAGCATGAGGAGCAAAAACTGCCTAGTAGGGTAACTCAGATTCCAATTTAACAGAACTATGGCCTTGGTCCCTGGTATATGCATACCACCTTTGACAACTAGGACCTCAAACCCACTACGCCCAAGCCTGCAGCAAACGCCCTACAGGGGTCATTGCATATATTGATGAAAGGGGCCAATGCTATCATTACCAGATTTATACAGTTTGACTGAAGAGAAAATATAATCACACATTGGACTCCATGGTAACTGCAGTACATAAGCTAGAGTTAGGTTTTAGAAGGCTATAACACTATTCTATCAAATGCTTTCCTTCTATGTGAGGATTTTAGGGTGAAGCCTGGGTGGAGAAAGAGGTTGGATTGTAGTCCTGGTAAAGGCTGCATCTCTCTACTGGAGCTCCTGTTCTATGTCTGACTGGGCTCTCATATTTTCCCCATTTTCCTTCAGGCATGTGGGTTATAAAAGATTATCATATTTGCAAGTCCCTGCATGCCTTAATATCCCTTTTTCATTAGCACTGGTCCAAACTATGACTGATATAGCTAGCTTCCCCAGACAATGCAGAATAAACTGCTTCTGCCTACAAAGTAAGTTGAGAAAAACTTGGTGCTTAAAGATTCTCAAGCTTATCTGTGTACACCTAGGTATACCCATCCCAAATTTTGGGGTCCCACTCCTTCCTCACTAGTGTCCTCACTTTTACATAACAGATTTGCTTGAAATTGTGATTCTGTCACCTATAAAATAATATTTTTATCCTGATTCATAACCGTGTGTTCCATGAAGCATCAAGAAGTCAAAGATTATTTTAGTGCTAAGCTTTGATGCTCTCTTGTTGTCCCATGTGCTTTGAGTGGAGAGTACAAGGCTCTGAGCTTATCATTATTTCAGCAAACCCTCCAGTGACAGCAGAAGTGCCACAAAAAGTGGTGATTCCACCTTGCAGTCTGAATATATATAATTACTGCCAACTTGATCAAGTGAAACACTGCCTTGATTTCGTAAAGTCTTGCTTTTAACTGGCATTTCTTTCTGAGCAACCACAGGTGATAATTTACATAGTCATAATACTACTGATAATCAATGATTAACAACACCTCAGTCAAGCAGGTAAGTAACTAATCTCAGAAGCCCATACTGAGTATCTCTATCTTGGGAATACTTCTCATTCCAAGAACTGTACTGGTTAATTCCAACCAGGAAAATTGATGCTACTTTAAATATTTAAAGCAAAGGTAATTTAATTCAGGGAATCAGGTTCATAGATGATGGAAGAGCCAAAAGAAAAAAAATAGGGAAATGTGAAAAAGAACCTAAAGGTGAAAAGCAAGAGAAAGCTTTTACCACCACTAGCCTGGAGGGACAAAAAGAAAGTATTGTTTCCAGAGCCAGGGTGCAGAATCACTGGAACCTATAACCACAGATTTTGGAAGTTAACTGCTGCCAGAAATGCCACCTGACTCTGAAGCAGAGAGGGATGGAAAGAAAGACCTTGACTTTTCTCTTCTCTCTATGGGTACTTTCTTTTGGGCAAACCCGGCTATTGTCATCTGACACAGGAGTCTGGAAAATGCACAAAGCCTGGATGGTCTAGTATTTGTGAAATACTAAGCAGAATGGTGGCAAGGTAAGGAATGCATCTGAGGACAAATATACCAAGGGCTGGTGGATTTTCATGGACTATAACAAATTCTGTGCTCACTTAAGAGCCACTTAAGACTCATTTCCTAAAACTTCACAGACTGTAAAATGTCGAGAGCTCAGCCCTAATATTTGACTTTCTCATTCTTCTCCCATGTAATTTCATTCGGTATGGGTCTGTAGAAAGTAAAGGTAATAATCTCAGCCAACTCACATAAATTCAAAACTTATTACTTTTAACCAGATGGAAAAACTGTTACAAACAGGAATATATACCACACAACCAAAGAAAAAAATCCTTACCTGTTCTTAAATATAGCTTCAGGAACTCCACACAACTTCTTCCTGTATTGTTTTGTAAGTTCTTGTGAGATCAAATTCCAACCTAAAATTTTCAGTCAAAAGAGAAATCAGAGCTCCTTTTCTACTGGTTAGATGACATTTGAATCTATAGGTAAATGACTCTGAGAGCCATTTTCTAGTTATACCTCGTTTTTTTTGTTTTTGTTTTTGTTTTTTTACCGGGAGGTCCCGGGATCGAACCCCGGTCCCTCCATATGGGAGACAGACGCCCAACCAGTTGAGCCACATCCGACCCCGATTTTTTTTTTTCTAGTTATATATAAAACTGGAAACCTGATACTCATAATGTCCATTAATGTCAGTCCAAGTATGTGAAGGTCCTCTAATCATAGCAAACAAAGATTAGTTTACTTAAGAAACCCTTGGCTGAAAGCATCAAATAGGTGTTGTCATTGTGGCCTTGTTTGTGGGTTAAGCACCAAAGGCAACAGGGAATGGGTTTATACCTATCATTAACAGAACAGGATATCTGTCCTTCTTCTATTAAAATATTTTCCTATAATCTCTTTTTACTAAGAATCAGTGCCTTTTCCCTGATTAACATGAGAACCTTATGTCAGAAATCTAAGTGTCCTTGCATCTTGTGCATCAGAATGTCAAGCATCAGACTTGATTTATTAATCAAGATTCTCCAAGAAAACATATATATATATGTATAGATATATACAAGATATATATATTTACACACATATATATACACTCACACATACATATATATAAACATTATGAGATTTAGAGGAATTGGCTCATGCAGCTGTGGGAATTGGCAAGTCTGAATTTAGAAGGGGAAGTCATGAACTGGGGTTCCTGATGGTTTCATTGAATTCCCCAGGAGAAGCTAGCTGGCTGAAGTAGATTTTAGAAATTTTTCTTCTCTCTTTTGGAATCATCAGTTCTTCCTTTAAGGTCTTCAACTCGTTGGTGGAGAATTCTTTCATTGCTAAATGCAATCCTTTTGTTGATTGTAGATGTCATCAGCCATAGATATAATCAACTGACTAATGATTTAAATTCATGAAATACCCTCACAGTAACAATCAGGTCAGTGCTTGCTTGACCAAACAACTAGACACCATAACCTACTCAGGTTGGCACATGAACTTAAAATCACACTTGGTATATGTTTTTCTTTAATCTTGTATACTATCATATATAGCCATTCATAAGAGCAAAATTTCAATGTTAGTGCTCAGCCTTGGAGGCCTCCTGCAGATGGTTAATTTAGCTTATTTTATATGAATAAGCCCTCTCTCTCCAAGAAACAATATCTAGCTTGTAACTCATGAAAATTCACAAGTAGCAATTTCATAACCTTCTTGTAGTACATCCTAGCACTGTGAGGGGATTCTTCGTAATAAGGGGCCTTAGGCTAGATTCCTCTTGCATTGTCTTTAGGAAAAAGAAAATTACTCTTCACTGTTTTCTCATGACAATGTTTTCCAAGCTGAAAGTCATTTATTGTTTTATACTTATCATTTTCTCCTTTTATCATTGTAAGTTCAATTCTACTCAACCAAATATATATCTTCTACTATTGCATTTCAGAAAAATATTTCTTACATAGAACCTTCCTATTTCATAATATATTTTTATACATGTACCTACATATGTCAAGTTTTAAAAATCTGAAATGGAACTTCTTTCCACTTCTCTTTTCTCTACACTATTGTGGTCACACTTTTACTATAAATAAACTGACATTCTGTATACATATCTACTCCCCCACCATTCTCAGAAGGCAAAGAGGAGAAATTTCTTATCAGTGTTTAGGTTCAGAGTGCCTTGCAGAGACTGGCACAGAGAAAGATGCAACAACTCTTTGACTTGATGGATGAATGACTTTAAGAATAAATGCAATGCTTAGTTTTTAGGCAGCAGACAATTGCTAGACAGAAACCTCCAATTCTATATCTTACCCAGATTTAGCTCTGTATTAGATAATGAGTTCACAGGTGGACTTGGACTTCAGTGAGTTGATTTTTTATATATATGGTAAATAATTGTCATATATAAGGCCTTTTTCAAATAAAAATGGGTAACAAATTTCTTATTATTACAAAATAGAAAATTCGCCTCTTCTGTTTACCAAAATCTTCCCATAATGCACTACACAATCAACAAAAACAGTGAACAAATCTTTTCATTTATTTCATTAGTGACAGTGCTTAGAACATAGTGGATGCTCAGTAAGTATTGTTGAATTATTTAGTATACTAATTAAGAAATATTGAAAAATAAATGAGTGGTGGTCTATGCCTATTCTACAGTTGCAATAACATATGAGTGAATAGAACATAGATAATTATAGGCAAAAATATCTAAAATATATTTTTAGTTGCTGTTCTGATAGATAATAATAGTGAAAGTAATAGTTGGGTTTTATTAATCATTAATTCTGGGTCAGGAATGGTAATAAGTACTTTATTTGGATTATCTATTTAATCTTCAAAGAAGTCTATCAGATAGAAAACCTCTATTTTGTAGGCAAGACTTGTGAAATGCATACAGACTAAGTAAACTGCCTCAAATCATGTAGCTCATAAATCACCTAGTCAGGATTTAAATCCAAAAAATTTGATCCCACCATCCATAATATTTGTCATTTTACTATGCTAACTCTCAAAGCATAAAATGAATTTAATATTTTCAGTAAACGTTAATGTACTACGGATAACACATAAGCCAGTGTGCTAACACCATGTAGGTCAAGTTGAATATGTTCGCTTCTTTTCTTTGATATGTTTCTATGATGCCCTGAAATAAAATGTGCCACTCCATAGCACAAGGATAACTTCTCTGCAAAAGCAAATTGTGTGCTTCTCACAGGCCAGTTGCAATAAGGTACTGAGCACATATGACAGATTCAGCCAAAACGGGGACACAAAATGGAGCCTTCCTCCAAAAATTATCATAATTTTTAAACATGCATTTAAAATGTGATTGTGCATTTTCTTTCCTGAGGAAAGGATTCTTCTAGACTGTTTTGCAACTTGAGTTTTCCACACGGAATCAATCAGAGTCTCATTTCAGCTCACAGCTATACTATATAATTTTAAATTATTAAAAATACTTAATATGCATAATAGGTATAAGTTTTAAGGGAATTTGATTGTAATAGGCCATCAACTTGACAAGTGGTATTTAATATTTCCTCCAAAAATATTATCATTGTAAGAGTTACATTATTTGTGAAATAATATGCTGTTATATTGGAAGCATAAATCTACACTGGACTGTAGACTGTAGTCTAAATTTGCCTCAATGAGAACAGTACAGTTATCAGTTGTTCTAAGTGCTTCATTTAATAGTTATCTTTCATTTTTTTAAATGTTAAATTATGCTTTTGGTTTCTCCCTTTTCTCTCTCTTTTTTAAAGAAGACCACAGGATCGATTTTTTTAATGCAAAAATCAGCCAATTTCAGCATGACACTATTTCTGTAGGATACACATGTCTTCCACTAAGAGAAAGAAAGCATGTTTCCTATAATTCAGAAGAGTATTACAGAACCAAATGTTCTTAAGGAAGGAACAATATTTGCGATTACTTCATAATATGCACTGAAATCATGACAGAGGAAAGCAGATCTCTGCTTTCTCAGCAGGTTGCTTGTAAATCCAAATGACATGCACGATGTATTGAAATATCCCATGACAGACTCGCCGCATTTACCATGGCATTAACATAAGAACTCCTCAAACAGTTCACCTTCTTGCTTTCTGATGAGTGAAATTGTGTGTGTCTCAAGTGGGACTATAATTGGCAACCTCCCAACCTTTCAGATTATTGAGGTTTCTATCATAATATTCTTAAGCACAGGAGAAACTGAATGAGGGCAAGAGGATCTTTTGAAAGGGTGAGATCACTGGTCAAGTACCAACTCATCCACATTCTCAAGATTTATTTGTGTAGCCACTTTTTTCTTTGCCACAACAGAAGTTACAGAAGCATATTGCTCCCTTTTTTACATATAGCTGTTAGAAGCAATTTGCAACAGTTTTCTAAAGCAATACTTTCTGCCTGGAAATCTCTGAATTTAAAAATGAGTAAGAATATTTTTGTTGCCCATATATTAAACTAATTTATAGATCTTTTTAATGGTATGCTAACATAGGATATTATTCTGACTAGAATTGTCCCTTGGACATTGACATTTTCTTGTAGATAAATGACTTTCTCCTCAAAACAAACTCAACATAATACAATACCAAAATAGTTTCCTGAACATGTATATGCTAGGCACCATGCAATTTTACATATTACTCCATAATCTTAATATCCATATTGTTTTAGTTTCCTAGCTTCTAAAAGAAATATCACGCAATAGGTTGGTTTAACAATAGGAATTTGTTAGTTATGGTTTCAGAGGCCGGAAGGCTTGCTTCCTCCTGGGGTCAGTATCTTCTGGTTGACTAACAATTTTTACAGTTCCGTGGTTTTCCAGTCACATGACAATGCACATGGTGGCATCTTTCCCTTCTCTTCCAGGTTCCGTGCTCCTTTGGTTTCTTGCTTTTCAGTGGCTTCTTTTTCCATCTGACTTTTAATCTATAAAGGACTTCAGTAATATGGTTTAAAGCCCAACCTAGGTCAGTTGGGCCACACCTTAACTGAAGTAACATTTGAAGAGATCTTATATACAACGGGTCCCTATCCACTAGAATAAAGATAAAGACAAAGAACATACTCAAATTGGGGTAGACAATTCAGTCCATCATATATATTATGTGTTGGTATTATTATCCCCTTTTTAATGAAGAAATCAAGGTTCAGGAAAATTAAGTATTATTTTCAATAACGCATTTCCAAAATGTGATTGAGGTAGAGTTTGAATCTAGGTCTTCTGTTGTGTGGGTTAATTGCATCATGTTTGCCAGAAGCTTTATTCACAACTTAAATATGGAAAAAAAGCAATGTACAACAAAGATAAATTGTCAGATTGTGGGTTTTCAGCTTGGCACTACCACTACCCCATTCCATTTTCCAGAATAGCCATTCTGGTTTGATTCAAGGTTAGTTTGCTAATGAGAAAGATTTGGTCCAAGATAAGAAAGACAAAAAAGAAGGCTAAATCAAAAGGCACCAAATGCATAGGAAATATGAGGTTCTCAGGAGTATTCCAATGAATTCTGGAGGGCTATTTTCTTTATTGCTAATGACTAAGACATGAGGTACAAGCATCACAGAGATTCTTGAGAATTACACCAGCTTTGTGGAAAAACTTTGAGAAGAATACTCTTTAATGTTTTAAACTGAATTTTCTAATGTCTGCTTTTCTAATGTTTGGCAGAAGCTTACTTGACCTCTAATGGACTTTGTACTAATTTACACCTAACTAGTTATTACAACAACCATGTAAATCAATATTAAAACACTTTTATTGCATAGAGTGGCTTCTGTTTTTGTATCAAGTCTGAATGATACAACAATTAAGGCCTGAACCAGGGAAATGGGCATGGAAAAATAAGGATTTTTCACTTTATGTAAGCCATATAGCTTGTTTCACTAGTGAATTAAAGTATGAATGGAATCTGATGAATTAGGAGCTAACTATAATTGATTATGTTGTCCATTAGAGAAGTATAACTACAATGTTTGGATTGCATAAATTTAGTTTTTATATTATGGCTTATGAAAAATCTTTGAAGTTTTACAAGAAGGGAAGGCTTTCATCCACATAATTGCTCATAAGGAAGTTATTCCTGCATATAAATTGGAAGACTGCCAGTCTATGTGATTGGTTATCAAAAGGAGTCTTCTTTTCAGAGTAATGAAATTGTTCTAAAATTTTTGAGATAATGAATATACAACATTGTGATTATACTAGTAGCCACTGATTGTATACTTTGGATATATCACATGGTATGTGAAAATATCTCAATATCACTGCTTAATAAACAAATAAATAATTGTGCAAGAATAGCCAGAAATAGCAGCTATGTACAGCAGAGGAAACATAAAGAGATTGAGAGATGAGGAATATACTTGTTTTATTGTTTTTCTGTTTTCTGTTTATTATTATTGAAATAATGAAAATGCTTTAATAATGATTGAAGTGATGAATGCACAACTATGTGGTTATACCACATATCATTGATTGTACACTTTGAATAAATTGTATGCTTTGGTAATGTGTATCAATAAAATTGATTTGTTTTAAAAAATCAACTTTAGATTTATTTTTTATTTTTAAAAGTGGTACCAGAAAATTTTCCATACTATTTTTAAAATTTTCTCTCATTCTAGTGATTTTTTTAAATTCCTTTTTATTATTCAATTATTGTAGGTCTAAAGCCGGTGGAAAATTTATGCAGAAACAATGATTCAATTTTTGCACACATAAGGAATTAGCCATGTGCAGTAGGAAAATATTTGCATTATCGCACTAACCATTTGTTGCTTGCTACCATAAACATGTTTTTTATTTCTTATGTTATGCAATTATAGATATAAAGCGTAAACTAATAATTTTAAGCTTAATTTCTTTAAATTAAATACACACTATGAAATCAAATCACAGCTTTAAAAATTATCACTTTCAGATGCAATAGTCAACAAATATTCAGAATGAGGCTAAAAGAAGACTAAAGACCTCAGGATGAAAAAGCATTTTATATCAATATGAATCAACTAAATTACCTGCAAGACTGCATGAGGAAACATTAAAATTATTTTTGTAGAAAATAATTGAGTTATAAAATGAAAAAGAGCAACAGAAACCACAAAACATGGAGCACAGCAAACATAAGGAAAAAAGGCTTAAATTTTGAATTTCCTAAAAGTGGTTTTAAATGTCTGTGTCATTCTAAAAATATATTTTATTTTAACATTTATAATTTGTGTTTTTTTTCTTGTCAATATACGTCACAATCATATCCTGTGTGCTGGCCATTTGGTTAACTGAAGGTCAAAACCCATAGCACAGAAATACAGGTTACTGAACTTGCTTATATAAATCAGTAAATCACTAAAATTATTTCAAAGAGATTGATGGATTTTAGAAACAATCATTTAAACAAGTATACAAAGAACAAAAGATAACAAAAGACATGGTCTTATCAATGACTATAGCACTATAATTAAAAATATTTAAATCATTAGGATCAACTGAGAACATTTTGATTCTGCGTGATTAACTATAATCCATACATCGAAGACAATTAATAAATGAATTATAATTCCCTTCAAATTACTATATTTATTATTATTACTGACAATTTAAAAGAGTTTAGTTGTAAATCAAAGACATCAGAAGTGATAGAACTGTAAGATGATACACAATCTCTAGTTATAATCAGAAACTAAATCTCTTCATTAAGTTTTTGCTACTAAATGTAAGCTGCTTATAGAGAAGCATGGGAATAAACAAATAATATATTGAGAATCTTCTGAATGTTGTGAAAAATACAAACCACCATCATGGTTAAATATATATATAAAACATTATACTTGCAAAAGTGTTCAGGAAACAGGTCGATTAAAGTCCAATAATGGTATAAAGAATAATACAAATCCTATTATAAAAGAGCACCTGGCAGATTGTCAACTAATTGATATAGGATTCAGCTCTTTCCTATAAACATACCTGGTTGCAGCTGAGCCAGATTTTTATTCTTCTCTGGCCTTGTTGCATCGAGGGCATTTGTACTCTCTATTTAGTTCCCTCCAGTTGTATAACTATGTATATTGGTTTTCCTCAGTTGCTGTAAAGCTCAAATGATTTTCTATGTATATTATGGCTTGCAAAAGTTTGGGAAGCTCTGTATACTAAACTCAGAAAAGAGATAAATTGCTGTGGTTCAGAATGAATTTGCAGAACTTCATAAACAAGATATTTAAAAGAGATAATAAAAGATGAATATGGTTGTGATAAGCATGATTGTTGTGCAAATTGCTACAGAAAAAGTAAGAGGTGAAAAAGTATACTATGTGCAGGAAATAGCATGTTTATCAGTTAAGCAAATATTAGAGTATAATGGCATAGTGGGAGATAAATATGAAAAGCAGGTTGATGTAAGATTTTGAAGATCCATGACTGACAAATGAGGGCAGGTAAGATGGAGGCATTAGAGATTTTTGATCTCCAGTTTTTGAGTTCCATTCCCTTCATGAATTATCAGGTAAAGGCCATAAAAATCATATTTATCAAATGATTTTTCTTCACGTTATGATACAAAGAGCAGCAATAGCAAAGGGGCAATTTTGTTGAATGAATGTTTTGATTTTTTTAAAAATGAATTCTTGTGCTAAAAATTTAATTTTAAGAATGTAAGCAAAATCTAAGAATTATTTCTCTGGAGTACATATATGTGAATAGTTTCAACATGTATAAATCTTTGATGGTTGAAGAAAGTAAGTAGTCTCAAAGACCTAAACAAAGAAAATGTGTGTTTATTTGTCCTATTAGTTTTTTTTTTTTTTTTTTAAAGATTTTATTTATTTATTAATTTATCCCCCCCTTGCTGCTTGTGCTCGCTGGGTCAGCTAACCACGCCGTGCGGGCGGGCTTGCCTTCACCAGGAGGCCCCGGGAACCGAACCCAGGGCCTCCCATATGGTAAACGGGAGCCCCACTGATTGAGCCACAGCCGCTTCCCATGTCCTATTAGTTTTGAATGTACTTCTAGCTCCTCTACAATAATGTTGCCTCCTTTATAAAAAAGTTGCAAATAATGAAGGAAAAAAAAAAAAATCTTAGAGCAGAGATCTTATTTGATGTGTGTTTTATACTCATTAGTCAGTTTCTGTGATTTCTTCTAAAATTCTGTTACATACTGCTGGAATCTCAATATAATGAAATGGATTGGGGCTTAGATGACACAGGTTCTCTGCTGCTCTGGCCCAGTGTTTAATCACAGTTTGTTAGCTATATATTACAATTTAAAAAATCTCTATCTTCTTCTGAGTCCACCCTGGTCTGATAATTGGGGTCTCTGTACCTTATTACTGTTTGTCACTCAAGTATCATGATGTTAGTAGCCCCTGAGTTATATGAAAAATATTAAGTCACAAGACACCTTGTATGATTTATGATGATTATTTTCGTCTCAATTTAACTAGATTCTCTAGGGAAATGGAAAAGCATCAGTCCTCAAATCACCCTCAGGCCTCTGAAATGGAGGGAGAAGACTTGTGAGCCCTTGCAACTGGCAAAGGCCACTTCCTCCCAGGTGAAGATATGTCAAAACTGGTCCTGGCAAAGTAAATATGTCTAAATGTCCTTGAATTTTACCGGGTCACTTGTTTCAGTCATGACACTAAAAAATAAAACGCAAGATCTTGGAGACTTGGGCAACTGAATTCACAATAAAATTATAAAGGAGATCTCTCAACATAGTAGTGATATTTTAAAAACCTATTCATATCTGCTAACATTTTTTCTATGTTTATTAGCACTCAATAATTTCACCTTTGTCCCAGAGAGGTCATGAGCTCAAATTAAATTTAAATCAGCTAATAACACATTTAGTCCCAATTAATTGAGAGTTCACTGTGGGTACAATGATACCAGGTGTTGCTGCAAATTATTTAAAAGGAAGTTATACTGTCCCTGATATTTTGAAACTAATAGTTTGGAGAATGTAAATATGTCCATTAAAAACTCAAATGGATATTTTAAGATGCAAATATGTTTATTCCCCATGATTTTTGAGTAATTATTTTTAAGTGACATTAACTGACCTTGGAACATGACCATACTTACTCACTTAGTCATTCCTAGATTTCAATGCTAATCTGACAAACTTTACTAGGCTTATCCACATGACATTATTTTTACATTCCATATAGAAATTTACTCACTAATATGCCTATATAAAATGACTTCCTCAAAACAGGTACTTATTCTGTTTTATTCACCTTCCTCTCTGTAATGTATAAGACAATATCCTTTTTATGTTAAATATTAATTAAATGCTGAATGAATGAATGAATGAAGCAAGGAATGGTTGCCACATATATTTATGGAAATCTGGACATAAGAGCACCTTAAATATAAGATAATCCAAAGACAAACTTATTTTCTTATAAAATTATTTTGTACCTGTGAAACTCAAGGGAAACAACTCAATAGTCACTTAGAGCAATAACAGACTTTAATAATATTGATAGGTACAAAAAGTAATACATAAAATCAGTAGTTTTTATTTGTAAAATAGATCCTGTTACAAATCCTATTTACAAAAGTAATAAAAGGACTGTACTGAAGAGTAAACATAAAAAAAATGTGCAAGAGCTATTTCAAAAAATAAAAGATCTGGTATAAAATCTTAATGAATTATCCAGGTAGAGAATATTCTTAAGTACGGTGCCTTAGTAGTCAAGAAATGACAGTTTTTCTTAAATTAATTATATTAGTCAGAATTGTATTCCCCAAATTTTGTCTTTTCTTCCTCATGGGCACATAGTAGAATTGACTTCCTTGCCTTCTTGAAGTTGTGTACTGCCATGCGAATTGCTTTGACCAATAAAATGTGAATGGATGTTATGTATATCACTTCCCAAAAGGAGCTTTAAGAGCCAGTGCATGACTTGCTAGGTTCCCTTCTAATGCTGTAGTTATTATGGAAGCAAATATCAAGATAAAGCTTCCCTGAATAACTCTTACGAGACTTACTCCTCTGTTGAACTATTAGGTATATATAGTGCACATTAATGGCATTTGATCATTTGGGCAGTTATCAGGAGACTACTTAGATCCATACCTGACTCCTTATAACAGAAAATTCTCATGGACTGATGCACAAAAACTTAAAAAAAAGGAATTCAAATGCAGTGGAAGAAAACATGGGAGAGTGATTTTATACAATCAGGAGGTGGGGGAGACATAACATGATACCGTATACAGAAATCACATGAGGAATGACTGATGAATCTGACATCATAAAAATAAAATCTGTGTAAATGCTATGAACAAAATCCAAAGACAAAGGAAGTCAGAAAATATATTCGCAATAATTAGGACAGTTGGATTCTAATTTATTTAACATAGTAAGAAGTATTCATACGTTCATACAAATTGATAGGAAAAAGATCAATAACCCCAAAACAAAACGGTAACAGGCTTTGTCTTAGTTTGCTGGGATGGCAGTAACAAAGTTCCACAAATTGGATGGCTTAAAACCACAGCAATTTATTCTCACAGTTTTAGAGACTGGAACTTTGAAATCAAGTGGCCAGCCAGGCAATGCTTTCTCTGAAATCTGCAGGATTCTGGCTGTGAATTGCTGGAAATCTTTGGCATAACTCAATCTCTATCTCTATCACATGGCTTTCTTTCTGTCTGTCTCCTATTGATTGTGCCCCAATTAACTCTTCTTTTAAGGACACAAGTCATTTTGGATTAGGACTTACCCTTACCTAGTATAGTCACATCTTAACTAAAAATAACATCATCAAGGATCCTATTTCCAAAAGGGGTCACATACATGGGACAGAGGTTAGTTCTTGAAAATATCTCTTTAGGGGATCTCAAGTCAATTTATAATAGGTATGAAAAAAGAAGTTATGATAAATACAACACAAATTAATTTTTAAAATATGTTCAACTTCATTCATATTAAGAGAAAGAAAACAAACATTTTAATTTTGTGAAAGTGTAAATTGCACCTTTTCTGCATGGGACAATGTAAATATCTGTGCAAGAGAACTATCTATATTTAAAATGCACATTTCATTTAACTTAGCAATTTAAATTTTAGGAATTATATAGTAACATAGACTAAGATATAAGCCAAATATGTTTTTCATATAAGTATTTTCATGTCAGAAGTTTTAGTATAGAGCAATACTGAAAATATCTAAATTTTTGAAATACAGTCCCAGTGCAATACCTTATACTTCAAGTAGAAGAGGAATCTCTAGCTATTAAGAGTAATGAGACAATGTCTTAAGTAATGGCCTGAAATTAGCTCTCAGTGGAAAAGGAAGGTTCATAAATGTGTATGAAATGTACTACCAATTATTTAAAATGATTGCATACAGATAGAATCTCTCTGAAACAATACACAAGAAATTGAACAAAGGTAGACCTCGTGAATGGAACCAGAGCCTGGGGAGGGGACAGGGTAGAAACTAGAGTTCTTTATAGTATATGTCTTTGTAACTTTTGATTTGTTAATATAGCCACATTTTATCTATTAGAAGCAAAATATTTTAAATTGTGTTGCAAACATTTGTTTTAAGAAGAGATTTTATTCTATAACATGCTGATGATTGGTCACCCATCTTTTTTGCATGATCCCAGTGATAGAAATTAATTAATCATGATTTTGATCTTTCAAATTTTAATAACTCAATTTTTTATGAGGAAAATTTGCTTCATTTTACTACATTTTGGTCCTAGTTTTGCCTCCTGAAGCTAACACATCTATCTTGGGCATTTGAAAACTGCCTCTCTATCTTCCTGTCTATACTTCTCAGGTATATGATCTCAGTGCCTCAAGACATTCTTCACAGATTTTGATATTTAGGTACTACATCATTCTCATTCTCACTGGCTTAGCTCTCGTTTACTAGCATCTTGGCCAATTAAAAGTAGTGACACTAATATATTTTTATCCTTTAATAGTGATAGTACCCTTCTACTATAATTTAAATCAAATAAATATTTTATCATTATAATACAGTGTTAGTTCATACTTTTTGCAGTGAATTAAAGTGGGAAGGATATCTTCTAATGTGAACAGTATGAACTAATGATATTTTCAGGATCTAGAACCAGAAAATCTGGGATTAAATCTTTGCTCCAGTTACTAGTAAGGTTATGTTAGACAAGTTATTTATATCAAACATCTTCATTTATAAAACAATAAGATAATAATAAATACCTCATATAATTTGTGATAAAAATTAAATAAGATACTGTGTACAATATTAATGACTTTTAGGATTGGGCAACTAGCTGTGAGATGACGGCATGAAAATGTAACAACATATGTTTGGTGATAAAATCTCTGAAAGCGGAGACTAGCAGAAGTTCTGATAACAATGAAAAGAATGGTTACATTATGGTCATCATAATAGATTGAGATAAAGATGGGATCAATTGTATTATAGCAGTGAATGACAAGGAGAAAGCATAATGTGTCAACTAAATTTGATTGTTATTTCTTTCTGGAAGGAAATAGATGAATGCGTTTTCAGACAGGCAAGTAGGAGGCAGCAAAAATGATAAGATTGAAAATGCAGTATAAAAGAAGATAGGGGTTATATCAAAGCCTGGAAAGGGTGGTGTGTGATGAATTCAAGAGTGCAGTTTGAGATTTTGTTCTTGATCATAAAGACTCTTTTTCACATGGAGCAGTACAATTGATGGTAAAGGGATTATGCATGTGTGCATGTATGTGTGTGCATGTCTAAAAAGGAAGAAAATGTGAGGAATCTTTATTAAATTGCCCTGATATCTTTAGTACAGGAAGATGGGTGTTCTGAGATTATGGGGATGATTAAAACTTCAACTCGAGGTAGTTTTAAAGAGGCTTGAAGAGAGCTGTAATGGTAGCTGTTCTACTGGTAAAGGAACTTCAATTGGTAGTCAAAAAAGAAAGATGAATACAGAGATAGATAATGTAATCCAGGTGTGTCAGTGAATATATCTGCCTTGTTCACTTCTATGGGTCAACCTTTCTAGCCTATAAAGTGGTAATCAAGAAGTTTAATTTTATTTCTTGGATCCTTTGGAACATATCTTAGAATTTTGGATCTCTCTAAAATTACCTGTGAAACAAGAAATACTTGGTTTCCTCTTGCATCTGTTTTGTGGTGAATTATCTAGGAAATTACTAGGTAGGTAGTAGTTCATCCTGTTATCCTTCCTAAGCCATCTGGTCTACCATCAGCCTCTACTAATCTATTCATTCCAGTTACCATGTAAATATATACATAACTTTGTTTAAAAATACATGCAACTGTAAGAAAGGAAATTTTATGTAGTTTAAATAAAAGTTGAAATGGTACCTGAGTCAACCTTTCTTATATCAGTCACATGGGGTAGTAGTGTCCTTGAGACAAGCCTTCACAGGGACGGTGTGCTCCCACAGGTGCTCTTTCTCCTCATGGCAAATTTATCTCACTTGGAGACATTTCTCGCCCAGATGTAGACCCTTTTCAACTCCCTAAGTTTGGAAAGCACTCCCTCTCTCAAGAAGAAAAGGAACATTCCTTATCACCCATTATTCTTTTTCTAACTCAAGCAATGTCTAAGGCTCTAGCCAGATACTCATTGACATTGTCTTCTGCTCAATCTTTACAGGTTTCCAAATGAGATTCTGGGTAGAACATATCTATTTTTTCGAACTGTAGACTTTGATTAGTAGCAATGTTTCAATAATTATACATCAGTTGTAACAAATGTACCACACAATTGTAAGAGAAGTTATTAATAGGGGAAGATGTGGGAGGGGAAGGGTGTAGGATATAAAGGAATCCTTTACACTTTTGAAGTAACTTTTCTGTAATGAAAAACTTCTTTAAAAATAAAGTTTATTATAGATAAAAATTGCCTCGCATAATTTGGAAACATTATTCCCACCATTAGTCTAGTATGAAGCATTTGTTTCTTTTCTTACCCTGCCCAAACCTGGCTATATTATAAAAGGATCCATATAGGTTGCCAGTTTTCTTTTGTTTGCTTTCTTTGTTATATGCGAAGGATGGTACCAGCTCCTCTGCTAATTAAATTATATTAGCAGAATTAATAATTTCTAATTAAATTATTGTGATGCTATGTCTCACCCAAAATGGAGGTGGTTAGAGTTGCTAATGGCAATGTTGCTTAGAATAGATAGGATGAATTTGTAATCATCCAGTTGGTGATTTCTTTCCCTCTCTTTTTATGTAGAAGGTCTTCGATGGAATGGACATGGAAAAAGTGTAAAGTGAAAATTCCCTACCACAAACACAGCCAGATAAGTTAACCAGTTTGATTAAAATTGGAGAAATGTGTATGAAAGCATGAAATACATTTATGTCTAAATTTTAGGTTTAATAATTTAAAAAATGTGAGAAGTCAAAACATAACTTATGACAAAGAAGAATGGATTAATCAACTAAGAGTATTTTACTGCAAACTACAATGAGTCAGAGACATCATTGGCATAAACATGTGGAGAATGTCAGGAAAGAAGTTATTAAGTGACACCACCTTGACAATAGCTTTGACTCTTCAATATAGACGGTGCAAGGATAAAAGGTAGCTCTGTATCCTGTGTATTTGGGGACTGAGCATGAAAAGTGACAATAAAATTTGTTTCCATGGATGTGATAAATTAAGAGCAAAGCTATATTTCTTTTAGGGCTTGCATGTGTGTTGAATAATGAATAAAATCTTGAGGCTGTAGAACAAATTGGTCTTGAGAGAGTGTGAACTCTGAATTATACTGATAAGTGGCTGGAGTGGCAGGGAGAAATGTGGAAAGGATTTGAGGGGGAGAGAGTAAACAATTAGAGAAAGGTAAGAATGGGAAGAACTATGGGTGGAAAAGTTTAGGATTTTTGTCATTTACAAATTTAAACCATAGGAGATAGATAGGTTCTGCTTCCATCATGGTTGTGGAATAGGTTTCCAATCCTACCTAAATTTATTCCCTGAATTTTGATTCCACTCCTTGACACCTTCCCTTCTTCAAAAATGGTAATCTCTGGACACTAACTGTAACTCTCACTCCTTCCTCGTTAGGGAGGGTCATTTCCTTTACCCAGTACCTTCCTTTCCCCAAAGGTCTATGATAGTTTATTTGTAATTCTCATACACCATTGCACTGAGCTCTTTCAACTCTTTTGGGGGTCTTAGCTCTTTCATGCTAAAAGGAAACAGATTTTACTTGTAAGTAATATATGGAAACTTTAGCTATTTTGACCTTCCCTGTTTATTCTCCCCCTAGGGAATTATAATCTCCTGTCAAAGAAGTTAGAGCAAGTACCCAAAGGCATGGTTATGTACTATTCATAGTAGTGTGAGACTACTATCATAGCCTCATAGCCTTCCTTACCAAAATGGAGCAAGAGTTCTTCATCTCAGCTCTATCCCAGAAGGAGATTTCTGGCTTAAAAATCTCCTTTCCAAAAGGCTGATCAGTCTTAAAATCCAAGTCCGTTTAAATAATTTAATTACTGTTTTTAAAAGGATTAGTTCCAAAATTTCCTTCACCACTTTTTTTTTTTTCAGAGAGCCTGGTGAAAGGCATATAATCAGAATCAAAGTATTCATAGTCAAAGATTCCCAAGAAGGGATGTAGATTAAATTTCCATACAAATCTTGCTGCATTTAGTATAAGGATTAGGGTACTCATCATCAATGCTTAATGTTGGGTTTGAACATAACATTAAAATTTACAAATCATCTGTCACAGAATTCTAACCCTGTAGAAAAGGTATGCCAATACTGAGTAAAAGATTATTAAAATATTTTATAGCATATATGATACCTGCTATGGCAATCTAAAGCATTCTGTAATAATACATGAAACGTGAATTTAGAAGTTTGATACATTTTCAATAATAGTTTTTTTTTTTAAAGAGGTGCCAGAGATTGACCCTGGGACCTTGTATGTGTGAAGCACATGCTCAACCATTGAGCTACACTCACTCCACAATAATAGCTTTTTTTGATGTCTTATTTTGTAATTTTTCATTAACAAGTGATTTTCTGCCATTAACAAGTCCTCTTGATATTGATCCTGTTAATATGTATTAAGTCCTATAAGATGCTCAAAATGCTTGGATTCAATGCCTCAGATTAATTTCAAAATAATATTTACACATGTTTATAAGAGTGTAACACAAATAAAAACAAGTATTCATTCTCATTCCAGTTTTAGCTTTATATTTCTTATCAGATATTAAAAACTGCTAAGATACAGCACTTGTAATTTTCAATATTACCAAAATAGGCCCTTATCATTTCTCTGAGTGAACACTATCTTAACTTCAGCCACTGAGGACCTGCTCCACTGAAACAAAAACAAAACTGCAGGGCTTGGTGCAACATACCTC
This sequence comes from Tolypeutes matacus, assembly GCA_026826555.1. Classification (NCBI taxonomy): domain Eukaryota; kingdom Metazoa; phylum Chordata; class Mammalia; order Cingulata; family Chlamyphoridae; genus Tolypeutes; species Tolypeutes matacus. The sequence continues at coordinate 7,007,444 of JAKSZT010054350.1, forward strand.
TCCTGCTGAGCTCCCACCGGTCCAGGTGTTAAAATTTGGACACTTTTTTTTTCATGCCCTTGATATATGAAAACAAAAGCAGAAGGAAGCTTGTTGAGGAAACTGGATTTTAAACAGTAGTAGCTCAATATGTTGATTTACAGGCTACTGATTTACAAGCTGTGAATGAATTGAAGCCTTCAGTAACAGGAAGCTCTGCCATTGAGAAACCCTATAGCTACAGCAGGAGCCTGGGGATCTGCTTGACTGCTTCTGGAAAACTCACTCCAGGGGCCCCTGTAATCAGAGTTGTTACCCAGAAGGAAATGTCTTCAGTGCGCTTACATGGCTCTTAATCAGATACTGACAGAGTGCCTTTGATCAACACATTTGCACCATGAAGTTAACCATAGGGCTCAGTGTGTCCACATAGATTTCACAGTCAACTCCAAATGTACACAACCAACAGAGAAACTATTCAAACCTGATCCTGTTGCTGGCTCCATCTCTGTCCTCTCAACCTCCGGGGTCTGTTGTGAGGATTAATGAATTACATTTTTCAAGTATCTTGCCATCTCTGAACTAGGGCTGAGAGCGAAACATGAGGCATTGTTGTGGAGCCTTGCTTATTACTTCTTTGATATCTTCAAGTGTCTTAATTGAAACCTTAGACAGTGGCACGAGCCCACTGCCCTCTGTTAGGCCTTTAAGAATACAGTAGCAGAGAGAAAAGAAACCTCAGGGAAGAATTATCTCACAGACAGAGATCACTGGTGGGTGAAATGGCCCCGGCTGAGTTATTTTTCATTTGCCAGCTTGGTTGGTATCCAAAATCCGTGACTTGAAATGAAACTACTACTCTAGTCACAGATCAGAGAAACAAAGTTGGCACAGTGGTGCCAGAGGAAGCAGCTCACGACGTGTATCCCAAAGAGGTTGAGGCAAGAGCTATATATTTTTCTGTCACTTTAATTGCCTGTGAAAGATTTCATGTACTTTGTGTTAGTGAACAAGATGGATTAACTCCATCTCATTGCAGGGAAAAAAGAAATTACTAGGTTTGCACTGAGCCTGATGTGGGGGAGATATGGATAAAGCAATACTACTAGATTCATTGAGTGTATATTAAAGTAACACATTACAGGGGGAAAGTTTATCACTGTACTTTGTCATATTTATGGATCAGTATAGAAAAGATATAAACATAAAATAGTCATAAAACAGTGCAAAACTACTGGTTGAAGTCATGTTTAAAATAGAAATAAAAAAATAGTAATAGAAAGCCAAAGTATAAAAATTTTCTTTAATTTAGAAATATACACAGAATTGGCAATACTTATCCAAATGCTATCAAGAAAGACAATGGCAATTGTCAAAAGAAAAAGTAATCATTGTTTTGTCTTAATTATTTGCATTTATAATATTAAACTGCAAATATAAACTTCAAAATACAACTTCTTTTGTAATACTTAAATCACTTGGTTTTTGTTTTTTAAAAACCCTCAGGATATTGAAGAATCACCGTTCTTCTCTAATTATTGACCTCAAAAGTCATAGAAAATATGGAAAAACCATTGAGACAAAAATAAGTGATAAGCAGTTATGGTTACTTTTTGATATATTACCCTGAGCCTCCTGAAGTGATTAAAGTTTAGTGAATATGTTTTTCATTGCCTTCTTCAAATTATTTTATATTATTCTAATTTTGGGGAGTAGTTAATGACTTTACCTCCCAAACATCACTATTTAATCCCAAATGGAGTTTAAGTCCACTTACTGATAGTCTGTTTTATAAGCTAATTATAGTTAAAAGTAAGTCTCAAAGCCTTATCTCTAGAACTTTTTAATTTTATATCTTTCACTTATTTTCAATTTCAGAAGGAATCCATTTAAAAAGTAGTAATGAAATACTCTTTTTTTCAATTTATAAAGTGTGATGCTTTAATGATAATTTTAGCAAAATCATAACAGCATTGACGTAGTTACAAATACAGGGAGTCAGGAAAATTTGTGCAAGATTTTGAAATGTGTAAAAGAGTTCACTGGGTGTCCTTTTGATGGAATGTTGTCATCGTATAGCTGACCCTCTGGGATTGTCTGATTCCCATAGAAGTCCACCAGGGATAGACAGTCTTTAATTTGTAGGAAACTGAGAGTAATCCACATGTGCCCTGTCAATATCAATGCAAATGAAATCTGCTGTGACAATGCATATTAACTTTGTACAGAACATAAATCTCTATAATTTTCATTTGAATTGTTTGCCTCATTAGTCAGTGGTTAACTAAAAAGCTTTTACATGTGTTCATTTCATATTAGGTTGAGAATCACAATTTTATCTATCTTGAAATTTTACTTTAAGAGATATTAGGCAATAAAAGGAGCTTTTTTTTTTTTAGCAAATCACTTTTATTGATAAGTATTAATAAAGCATGAAAGAAGCTCTTTTAAATAAAATAAAAGCTAGTTTGCTTCTTTACAATAATGTGATCAAAGGTAAATGTTTAATTTGCTTGTTAAAAGTGTTTACGAGAAAAGTGTAGAATATTTTTATTTTATCTCTTAGTGATTACTCCCATACATATAATAGTGTTCTATTGTGTGCATTCAATATTTATTGCTCTATATGGAAATAGCAGAATATAAATAATGGAACCCAAGAATGCACTCAAATCTAATTGAAAAGACAAAAGCAAATATTAAAAGAAAGAAGAAAATCTTAATCCCCCTCCCACCAAAAAAGAAAAAAAGACAAAACTACTTTTTTATCATGTGAGGAAGTTAGATTTGAACTCTGGGATCTTGTTAATTCCAGGAAATATGTCTGATTCCTATTGTCCATAGAGAACAGAATGAAGAACATTGAATAACATTCTAAATAATAGTTTATTCATAGCAAAAATTCTTGACCTTATTTTAGTGTTGGTTATTAGCTACCTAGTTCTCTTAAGAATAGACATTGGTAAGCAAATGGCAGAATTTGACCCCTGTGCAAAGAAAAAATGATTCTGCTATTGCATAGGATGAAAAAAAACAAAAAACAAAAAAAACAAACTTCCCTTGAATTCTTCAATGAGTAAAAAGTAGGAAATTAGGCTAGCAAGGAGCGGGTTTTTAGAAAGGTTGTGGGAAGAATGCTGTGGTGAGAGAAAGGAATTTTTCTTTTGTTTGTTTCTCCTGGTGATTGAAAAAACTTATGAAAAACAAAATAGGTAACAAGGTTCCCCATGTTACCTCCGGTATCCCTAGTGCCAATGACCTGGCCACTGTGAATGTTAGTAAAGGCTGTACAAGTCCAGGGGATGCCTTTCCATCATGGTCTATAGTCTTCCCACTCAAAGAGTTGTCCACAGACCAGCAGCATTGGCATCACCTCTGGGAGCTTGCTAGAAACACAGAATTTCAGACCTCATCACAAACATACTGAATCTGAATCTGTATTTTAACAAGATCCCAGGTGATATGTTTATTTATCTTCATTAAATTTGAGAAGTGTCTATGTGTGCAAAACCCTGGAGTTGGGAAGTGTGCAGATCTTACTTAGCAGTATGCATCTGTCTGCTGGAACCCAGGTTGTTAAAGGGGCTTCTGTAGATGAGCAAGATGTCCTACAAAAGTGAGTTGGAACCTTGGGATAGCCAGCCATAAGCTCGTATAGCTGATACATAGAAACCTGAGAGAATCCACTTTCAATTTTGTTTCCTTTCCCTCTCTCTTTCTAAATATTTTCCTTTAGGTTCCTTCTACTTGAGGGTATCAACCAAAGTACTTAAGGAGAAGTTGCTGTTACTGCTCTCGAGCTGGAGGATATTATGTGCATTCTCTTTCCCCAGCAACTGGCAGCATGGAAGCCACAATATAAAGTACTGGTTTAGTTTCATCAGTGGCATTTAGTGAGAGCAGCCTGATAATTCTCAAGAAAGTAGGATATGTTTCAAAGGAATATGAAGTTTGTGTTTTCAGACACATGCCAGTTATATTTTTTCTCTCTTAAGTGTAATTCACACATTCAAAAATAGTTATATTGTAGGCAGTTGGCCAATCTCAGTGTAGACAGAAACTTGATTGAATATGTTAATCATTAGCTGGAAAAAGAGGAGGATGATTCCTTTTCTGCACTTGTTCCCTAACTCTCTTGTTAACCCTCAGTAGGGTCTGGCGAAGAGACCTATGTGCATCATAATATTGCTGAGCTGCCAGGCGTCCAGGAAGTCGATTAGGACAAGGAACCAAACAATCAAGATTTTGTTCAGGTACTGTGATAATGTAAGCAAAAGGCAAAAACAGGCCTAGCCTCTCAAATATTCCACTTTTTTCCCCCATGAATCATCACTGAAGTGAGGGTCTGCCGAACAGCATGGGGGAGGGAGAAGGGAAAAAAATCTTTCTGTCATGGACCCAGGGGGTGGGGAAAAGAGATGGAAAAAGGCTAGGAATGGAAAAGTGTCTAGATCAAGTTCCCCAATAAGGAGACTTCCGAATTGAGGTGCCTTAGTTAGGAATGCAGAAATGCAAACAAGCATGTCTGGCCAAGGGGTCCTGGGACCTTGACTGCAACTCCTTTCAGAAAACTTCAATGCCTGGCTGTGTACCAAGTCTAGTGTGGGGAAGTCAGCTTCCCCAATGAGGCCTGCCAGGGAGAGCCTTGTAATTTCCTATAGTCAGGCTTGAAAGAGTACACATAAGATTGTGGACTAGATCTGGACTCCTCAAATACAACAAGGAGACATCTGATGTAAGTTATAAAGTGTACATGAGACAGAGAGTTGTGGTAAATTTCGGTAAGATTGTATGCATGGGACTCACAGGATCCTGTTAAGCAGGAGTTAGTACAGAGGTCTTAGCTAAAGAGTTCATATAAGCGAGAGAGAGAATATAAAATCTGCATTTCTCAATGGAGATTATGTCTTTGAGCAATGCCACATACAGTTGTCAGGTGTTTGCTCACCTGAGGATAAATAAAAGTGTTTTATTTTTAAACTTTGTTTGAAACATCATAAACAAAGTCCTGACAATGCAGATATTGAGGTCAACACATTAACTGGTCCTGAAGAAAGATCTTTCCAGGTCTTTGGGTAGAAGTTTTGATGAAGAGTGATATCCTTCAAGGTAATGTTTTTCTTATGCAGTTATAGGTAGCAGTTTATTTCACTGTGTTACAGAATTGCCTATAGCAGAATCCCAGAATACAATTCCTTCAACATGTTTTCTACACTTTCAGGCATAGAACTTCTCTGTATTCTTAGCACATCCTTCTTACTAAATTGAAGTATATATTCCCAAAATCATGTATCATTCCCCTTCACTCCCAACTGCCCTGGGCCATTGCTGCCTTTGCCAGCAGATAGTACCTTGAAATCCTGAGCAATTCTCTCTTAGTCTAAGGTAAGGAGAAACAGCACTTTGGACTTTACAGTCCTGAGGGCATATCTGAGTACCCAGAAATTTTCTTAACTTTGTAAGGTGAGAGGATTTCCACCATAAACTGATATTTTAAGTTCCCTTAGTCAGCTGAATGGGGGATATTTACTCTGATTTTAAAACTTTCTCATGAATTGTGTTTTTTATATCCTAGTGTCATATAACAATTTATATTGCACAGTTGGAAACCTTCATAACTTATAAGAATTCCCATGAGGAATTCTTATATTGTACACATGCATATCAAGCAAATTACAAGTTTTAAAATTGGAATCAAGTGATTTGGAGACAATAACTATGACCATGTCAGTAATCTGCCATACACAGAGAACATAGGCTTTCAAAAGACAACATTGGTTTGTAAATACCAGTAGATTGGTAGGAGAATGTGCTTTTAAGTTTTCAATAGAATGCCAAGAAAAAAGAAAAAAGAAAAAGAAAACCTTGGAAGATATAACATGTTTGCAGACAGCTGAACATATTAATTTTTCTTCAGTATCTAGAAGACTACAGAAAAGGACATGAATGACAGTTTTTAAGAACTTTACCTCTAATCTGATTATCTAAGGATACTCAGACTCACCCTGGAGAGGCAAGACAAGAAAAGGTTTGGCTCTCCAGGGTCTGAGGTCATCAGAACATCTCTAAGATCCCAGGACTTAGAAATGGAATAAAGTATTGGAAAAAACACTGGAAAGGCCCTCTACCTTTGGTGAAGATGATGACTTATAAGAAAGTCTGAGTGTTTTCTGGGGAAGAAATGTCTATACTAGGGGAAAACAGTTTGTATATTGGCTAATGAAATTTTCTCTAGTTTTGTTACAATGACAGCCAT
>JAKSZT010054350.1:7023678-7326605 GCA_026826555.1 Tolypeutes matacus
TGTAATATTTTAGGTAATCTAAGCACCTCTTAAAATATATGTATATATATATATATAAATAACATTTTTGTAAGCAAATACACATATATGCATATATATTTATATATCATTTTGCAAATGTTTGTATGTATTGTGAGAATTTTGATTTTTACCCATAATAAAAAAAAAAAAGACCACATGGACAAGATTGTTGGGCACCTGTGGCTCCATCCCCACCCCTGATAGGCTAGGAGTGGGGGGTGGGGTGTGTATTTCCCCAGCATCTCCAGGTAACTACAGTCACTTTTGTCCCACATTGACTAGATTGTTGAACACATCTCTGACACCATTCCTACCCTTGACAGTGCTCCCTCAGCCTCTTTGGGTAACCAGTCACTTTCAGCCAGCATGAACTAGATTTTTGGGCAAACCTGTGGCTAAATCCCCAGCCCCCAATAAGACATGAAGGGGGGTGGGAGTGTTTCCTCAGCATCTCAGAGCAACTGCAGCTTCTTTTGGCCTACATAGACCAGACTGTTGGACATATCTGTGGCTCTATCTGTCTCTGACATGGGGTGGAGAAGTAGTGCTCCTTCAGTCCTCCAGGCAACTGCAATAAGATTCAACCCACATATATCAGATTGTTGCTCACACCTGTTGCTCCATCCCCTCTTCTCACAGGGAAAGGAGGGGCCCTGGTATTTCATCAGTCTATCTGGGCATCTGCAGTCAGTTTTGACCTGCACAGCTTAATTTACTGCATACACCTGGAGTTCCACCTCTGCCCTAAGCAGAAGAGGAAGGGGCATGGAGATTCATCAGTCTCTCTAGGAAACTACAGATGACTTGTCTTGCATGTCCTGGATTATTGCACATGGCTACAGCTCCATCTCTACCCATGGCAGGGAAAGAAGGTGGGAGAAATTTCATAAATTCCTAGGGCAATGTGGGCAGCTTCAGCATCCATGGCTTACAGTACCAGCTACAGCCATGGTTCTTACTCTGCACCCAAAAAGAGAGAAACAGATGTAAAAGAGCTGAAAAAATCAAATTGGCTAACTTTTTCACATGAGCCACTGTAAAGTTCCAAATTAAGTTGAACCAACTATCAAAAAGGGGCTATAGCACAAAGCTGATCAAATAGAAAGCTCAAGCCTGAAAAAGAGACACTAAGCCTGGAATAAATACATCAAGTAAACCAGATGCTGAGACAGCAACAAAAAATTACAATCCATACCAAGAAACAGGATGATATAGCCCAGTCAAAGGAATAAACTAAGCTTCCAGATGACATAAAGGAGTTGAGAAAACTGATCATAGATGTACAAACAAATCTCCTTAATAAATTCAATGAGATGGCTAAAAAAATTAAGGATATTAAGAAAATACTGGATGAGCAGAAAGAAGAATTTGAAAGCATTATGTGGCAGTTTGAGATTATTTATGAATCTCCAAAAGGGAAAGATTATGTTTGTAAACTAAGCTGTTCCTAGGTATGATACACTTTGATTGTGTTAAACTCAAAGCATTTTTTACTGATAAAATCAATTCAAGGCTTTTGATAGACTCCAAGAGTATGGTGTGACTCAGGTTGAGTCTTCCCCTTGGTGGGCTGATATAAATGGATACCCACTCAAGAAGACATGGAAGAAGAGAGAACTTTGTCATTTTTGATCCTGTGGTCCTGGGGAAGGATGAACCATTCAACTGATAGTTTTTGCAGCTGATATAGAAAGGCTGGAAAGACATGAACCCTATGCCAAGAAAGAAAGGAGGCACAGGAAGAAGAGACCAGGCAGAGATCAGCAACCATCTTGCTTCAACTGACTTTGGTGAGAAAGTAAACTTGAGTTGGACTCTTTAGGGCCTTGTAACTGAAAGTTTTTACCCCAAATAAATACCTCTTTATAAAAATCAACAGATTTCTGGTTCTTTGCATCAGCATCCCTTTGGCAGACTAATACACATTCAAAGGAAAATAACATATCTTGTGGGAATGAAAGACACAATAAATGAAATAAAAAATACACTGGAGGCATATAACAGCAGATTTGAAGAGGCAGAAGAAAAGATCAGTGAGCTTGAAGACAGGGTCTCTGAAATCAAATATACAAAATAACAGATAAAGAAATAATGGAAAAAAATTGAACAGGGTTTCAGGTTACTAAATGATGGTAAGAGATGTGCAAACATATGTGTCATAAGTGTCCCAGAAGAAGTAGAGAAGGGAAAAGGGGAAAAATGAATATTTGAGGAGATAATGGTAGAAAATTTCACAACCATATTGAAGGACAAAGATATCCATATTCAAGAAACACAATGTGCTCCTATTGAACAGACCTATTCTGAGACACATACTACTCAGACTATCAAATGCCAAAGATAAAAAGAGAATTCTGAAAGCACCCAGAATAAGGAAAGTCATCATATACAAGGGAAGCCCAATCAGAGTAAGTGCTGATTTCTCATCAGAAACCTTCAAAATCATGGAGGCAAGAAGGCAGTGGTATGATATATTTAAGATACTGAAAGAGAAAAACTGCCAGTCAAGAATATTATATCCAGCAAGATTGTCTTTCAAAATAAATGTAATTTTAGAATATTCACAGATGAACAGAAACTCTGAGATTTTGGTACAAGAGACCAGCTTTGCAGGAAATACTAAAAAGAGTGATACAGTCTGAAAAGACAGGAGAAAGGGTCTTGGAAAAGAGTCTACAAATGAAGATTATATCAGTAAAAGTAACTAAAAGTGCAAAAAGAGTAGTGAAAATAAGATATGACAGACAAAAACCAAAAGTCAAAATGGTTTTTAACATTGAATGTTAATGGATTAAACTCCCCAATCAAAAGACAAAGACTGGCAGAATGAATAAGAAAATGAGCCATCTATATGCTGTCTACAAAGAGCTCACCTTAGACCCAAGGATACTGCATTAGTCAGACAAAGGGGTGTTGATGCAAAATACCAGAACTGTATTGGGTTTTACAAAGGTTATTTATTTGGGGTAGAATCTTACAGTCACCAGACCATAAAGCATAAGTTACTTCCCTCACCAAAGTCTGTTGCTACATGTTGATGCAAGATGGTGGATGATGTCTGCCAGGGTTCAGTCTCCATCTTCCTCTGAACCCTCTGTGGTCCCAGCTTCTTCCGATATTGGCTTCAGGCTGACATAAGTCTTGTCCTTCTCCTGGAGCTCATTTTTCTTGGGGCTCAGCTGCTCAGGACTTTAATTATTCCCAAAGCAAGCAGAAGCATGGAGCCTTCTTTGTTTCCTCATGTATCTGCTCCTCTGTGTTCTTTTCCTGCATTTTTACTTCCCGGGGTTCCAGCTCAAAAACTCCAATTCTCCTCTCTGCCATGTAATTTTCTCTGTGAGTCCCCACCCACCAGGAGCAGATACTCAATGTCCTACTGACATGGCCCAATCAAAGCCTTAATCATAATTTAATCACACCTAGGTACAGAACAGTTTACAAACATAATCCAATATTTATTTTTGGAATTCATAAACAATGCTAAACTACCACAGATACCAATAGATTGAAATTGAAGTGCTGGGGAAAAAATTTCACACATACATTAACCAAAAGCAACTCGAATAGCTATACTTATGTCAGACAAAATAGACATTAAAAGAAAATCTGTTATTAAAGGTAAGGAATGGAATCATATATTAATAAAAGGGGCAATTAACCAAGAAAAAATGACAATTATAAATATATGTATACAACTTAGAAAGTTGTCCCAAATTACACTGGCAAAACTGAAGTGAGGAAATAGATGTCTCTACAATAATAGTTGTAGACTTCAATGTACCACTCTCATCATTGGATAGAAATTGGACAGAAGATCAATAAAGGAACAAAGAGCTTGAATAATATGATAATAAGCCAAACTTAAGAGACATATACAGAACACTGCAACCCAAAGCAGCAGGATATACATTCTTCTCAAGTGGTCATAGATCTTTCTACAGGATAGGCCATATGTTGGGTCATTAAACTAGTCTCAGTATATTTTAAAATATCAAAATTATACAAAGCACTTTCTTTGATCATATTGGATAATGTTGGAAGTCAACAACAGGCAGAAAAAGGAAAAATTCAAAATTGTATGGATATTAAATAACACACTCTTAAATAATCAGTGGGTCAAAGAAGAAATTGCAAGAGAAATCAGTAAATATCTTGGGATAAATGAAAATGAGAACACAACATATCATAACGTACGGGATACAGGAAAGACAGTGCTGATAGGGAAATCAATGCTTACATTAAAAAAGAGAGAAAGAGCTAAAACTACATGACCTAACTATACAGCTGGAGGAATTAGAAAAAGAACAGCAAATTATTCCCAAAGCAAGCAGAAGGAATGAAATAGCAAAGAACAGAGTATAAATAAATGAAATTGAGAACAACAAAAAATAGAATTAACAAAACCAAAAGTTGATTGTCCGAGAAAATCAACAAGATTGGTAAATCCTTTGCTAGACTAACAAAGAAAAACAGAGAAAGATGCAAATAAATAAAATCAGAAATGAAAATGGGGACATTACTACTGACCCCACAGAAATAAAAATCATAAGAGCATATTATGAATAACTATATGTTAACAAAGTAAACAAATGTAGGTGAAATGGAAAAATTCCTAAGAACATATGAACAAGCTACACTGACCATAGAAAAAAAGAGAAGACCTCAATAAAACAATCACAAATGAAGAGATTGAAACAGTTCATCAAACAACTCCCCAAAATGAAAAGCCCTGGACCAGATGGATTCACAGATGAATTCTACCAAGCATTCAAAGATTTAATACCAAACTAACTTAAATTTTTCCAAAAAATTGAACAGGAAATGATGTTACCAAACTCATTCTATGAAGCCAAAATCAACCTAATACCAAAGACAGATAAAGATATTATGAAAAAAGAAAATTACAGACCCATTTCACTAATGATTATAAATGGAAAAAAAAAGTCAACAAAATATGTCTAATCGAATCCAACAACACATGAAAAGAATTATTCATCATGATCTAGTGGGTTTTATACCAGGCATGTAAGGATGGTTCAACACAAGAATAACAATTAGCATAATATATCACATTAATAAATCCAAGAAGAAAAATCACATAATCATCTCTGCTGATACAGAAAAACATTTGAAAAACTACAGCATCCTTTCTTCATAAAAATACTCTAAAAGATAGGAAATGAAGGAAAGTTTTTCAACATGACATTGGGCATATATTTGAAAAAAAAAAAAACAGTTAATATTGCTTTCAATGGTGAAAGACTGAAAGCTTTCTTACTGAGATTGGGCGAAGACAAGATTACCCACTGTCACCATTGCTGTTCAATATAGGGCTAGATGGCCTAGCTAGAGCCATTTGGCAAGAAAAAAATAAAAGCCACTCAAATTGGAAAGGAAGAAGTAAAGCCTTTACTATTCACAGATGATATGATCATATACCTAGAAAGTCCTTAAAGATATATAACAAAGCTACTAGAGCTAATAAATGAGTTCAGTATAGTGGCAGGATACAAGATTAATACGCAAAAATCAGTAGTGTTTCTATATCCTAGTAATAAGCAATCTGAGGAGGAATTCAGGAAAAAAATCCACTTACAATAGTGACTAAAACAATCAAATATTTAAGAATAAACTTAACCAAGAAAGTAAGGTACTTGTATTCAGAAAACTTTGATACATTGCTAAAAGAAATCAAAGAAGACCTAAGTAAATGGAACAACATTCTGTGTTCATGGATTGGAAGACTAAATATCGTTAAGATGTCAATTCTACCCTAACTGGTATAAAGATTCAATGCAATTCTGATAGAAATCCCAATAGCCTTTTTTTATAGAAATGGAAAACCCAATTATCAAATTTATTTGGAAGGGTAAGGGGGACTGAATTGCCGGAAACATCTTAAAAAGCAATTATGAAGTTGGAGGAGTCTCACTTCTGGACTCTAAATCATATTACCTAGCTACAGTGGTAAGAATATCATGGTACTAGTATAAAGATAGACATACAGAGCAATGGAGCCATACTGATGGTTCAGAAACGGACCCTCACATCTACAGTCAAGTGATTTTTGACAAGGCTGAACAGTCAATTTGAAAAATGATATTGGGAGATCTGGATATGCATATCCAAAAGAAAGAAAGAGGACACTTATCTCACACCTCAATAATAAAAGTTCAAGCAATCCAATTAAAAAATGAGCAAAAAACTTAAATAGACATTTCTCCAAAGAGGAAATACAAATGGCAAAAAAGCACATGAAAAAATATACACTAGCTAGTAAGGAAATGCAAATCAAAACTACAATGAAATATCATCTCACACCTCATAGAATAGCCATTATTAAGAAACAAAACAAAACAGGAAACAAAAGTGCTGAAAAGGATGTAGAGAAATAATACTCTTTCACTAATGGTGGGAATGTAGAATGGTGCAGCCTCAGTGGAAGACAATTTGGCGGTTCATCAAGAAGCTAAATATAGAACTGCCAAATGAGCCAGCAATCCCTCTAATAGGAATATATCCAGAAGAACTCAAAACAGGAACACAAACAGACATTTGCACATTGATGTTCATAGCGGCATTATTCACAATTATCAGAAGAGGGAAACAACCCTAGTGTCCATCATCTGATGAATGGATAAACAAAATGTGGTGTATACATACAGTGGAATACTGTGCTGCTATAAAAGGAAATGAAATTGGGACACATGGATAACATGGATGAACCTCGAGAACGTTATGCTGCATGAAATAAGCCAGACACAAAAGGACAAATATTGTATGGCATCACTAATATAAGCTAAATATGAAGAATTAAAGTATAGGTTACTAGGAGATAATATGAGGGCTGAGAAAGGATACTGATGCTTAATGTAAGTAGAATTTTTAATTAGCCTGACTGTAAAAGGGTGGAAATGGATAGAATTAGTAACACATTATAGTGAGTATAACTAATACAGCTGGTTTATAAATGGAATTTAGGCTGAAAGGAGTAGTAGGGACATAAAGGTCAATTGAAAGAAAGCTAGAGAATAATTTAGGGACTGATAGTGAACCCAGAGGTGGATGAGGGCTGTAGTTAATTGTACAAATTCAAGAACGTATTTCTATGAGATAGAACCAATTTACGTCACTATTGCAAGATGTTAAGGATATGGTAATGCATGGGAAAAATACAATTAATGTAACTTGAAGACTGTAGTTAACAGCAATATTGTAATAGTCTTGCATCAATGTTAAAGAAGGTACTATATCAATGCTAAGGGTCAGTAATAAGGGGGTATGGGATTTTTTTTCTTTTGGACTAAGGAAAATGTTAAAAAATTTACTGAAATAGTGACTGCAAAATTCTGTGATGAAAATGAGAACCACTGGGTGTACATTTTGGATAAATTGTATAAGGAAGGGGACTATATAACACAGCGAACCATGTGATGAAAGATGTATTGTGATTGAACAAATATGCAATACTAATACATCTTGCTAATAATACGGGGTGTATGGAAAAAATATAACAAATGCAAACTATGGACAATAGTTAGTGTTAATAGTCTAATGGTATTCTTTCATAATCTGTAACAAATATTCTGTAACAATGAAAGGTGTTAGTGGAGGGGCGATGTATTGGAATTCTTCACATTATACATGATTATTTTGTAAGCTCACAAGTTCTCTAATTTAAAACTATATATTTAAAAAAGAGAATAGCAGTTCAGAATAGCATCCAAACATCCAGAGAAGGCTAATAAGAATTGTCTACTGTTATACCTAGGTAAGGTGTCAATTGTTTTGAATAGCTGTGACTAGAGACTGTTTCAGGGGCCACAGAGCAGAACATTTTGATTCAAAACATTTGACTCAAACACATTCTTGAGGGGCATAATCTAGTTGCTGTTCCTTAGACTTGAATTGATGTAGGAAAATAAGTTCAATTCAATATAAAGGAAAATAAAGAGATTGAAAGGAAAATATTCATTTCAGTTGCATTACTTTTCTCATTTTGAGGAGAGGAAACCACATGTAAAGTTAAACCTCCAGAAGGAGATCTCTTCATGGACACAAACATGATTTCTGGTTGACTCTTTATTCCTTGCATTTATGCCATGAGAACATTTCCTCCAGTCTAAGTAATTTGATCTTAACTAGCAGCAAGAAAATCTTTAGCAAGATAATTAGTACTGGCATGAGTATCTAAACCCTTAAAAAAGGATATATTTGTTTCTAACTATCTGAATATTTGATGTACTTTGTAGTATCTCCACAGTCTTTCATTGTACTTCACTGATCCAGTCAGGAAGAAGGAAATAACCATAGATTTCATAAAGACCAATCTTCTGAGAGGCTCTGAGGTGATTACATTCATTGTACTTAAAAAATCTTTATGAATAATATTTGTTATTTTTTATTTTCAACTGCAGGAAGAAGGTGGAAGTGTTGTTTATATTTTACTCCAACTATAAATTCTAACTATGAATTAATTTACTGTTAATAGAATGACTTGTTTACTACCTAAATGTTTAATAACTTCAGATACAAACTCATGCCATAAAAATGGTAAATATCCATGTAGGGCAGGCCCTGTGATAGGAAAATAGTAGAACTAGAAATAAATTTTCCTTTAAGAACTTTCAATCTGGAAAGAGAAATAAGACATATATGTAAATATGAGGAAGATAATAGTAATACATTATAATAAATGTATTACAAATGTGGCAGATTGTTAAAGTTAAGTTGAATTCCAACAGAGGAACCAGTAGAACCCAAATTCTGATAAAAATCACTTTGTAGATGGAAAAGAGGCAATCCAAGGTCATACACAACTGGAAACTCTAAGTTAAGCATTTCTTTTCTATAAGATATTTCAATGCCTTTAATACAGCAATATATGTGATTTTTATTTGCAAGAAGCATATACATTTCAATTTTGGACATTCTGAATTTGTCTTATAATATAGACACTGCAGGATGATGTCTAGCATATAGATGAAAATATAAGTTTGTGTTTCACTTAGGTTAGAATTTTATATAAAGAATTTTGGTTCAACCACAAAGTGGTGTTAGTTGCAGTGAAATTAACAAAGAAGAAGACATGACAGCCAGGTAATATGCTTAGAGATCATCTATATTTCAAAAATAAGGAAAGGAATATGAACCTGAAAGTTATATATAGAAAGAACTAGGGAAAAACCATACCATGTGAAGCCAAATAAAGATTTATGGAGAATGGAATGACACCCATATTGGGATGACACAAATATAAAGGGAAATAAGAACTCAGAGAAAGTTACTGAATTTAATAATGGAGTGACATTGATATTTTTTCAAAGAGAAGTTTCGGCAAACAATTGAAGACTACACAGAGGTTGATAAATCAAAATATGAATATGAAAAAAGGGAAACTCTAAAAATGTTTATTCATTCAAGATATTAATGTTTAAAGAAAGAAGATCTAATGGATAACATTTTAAAGATAAACAAGATGTATGAAAAATAGAATTATTTATATAGGGGCTTAACTATTGTCCTTGAATAAGAGAGATTTAGTGCAGAGAGAAAGAGAGAAGAACCAAGGTAATAGGTTAATTAATTTTGAAGAATGGGTGTGAAGTGGGTGGGTAAAGATCAAAATTGGAATGGTTTCTTTCGGAGACAATAATGTAGACTTTCTTTTGCACAAGAGGGCAGGGGTACACTTGATAGAGCCTAACTTTCTTGATAGTTTCTTTTTGAAGATATTGTTCTTCTATCTGTTTTTACTAGCATCCTGCTTTATATGTTTCTCATATCTACAGAAGCAATTTCCTTTAGAAAAGTACAAAATCTTTCTGTAATTTGATATGACTTATTGTGGCACACCTTTCTTTAAAAGATAATTCAACTATTGACCATGGTTAGTAGCAATGCTTCAATATGTGTTCATCACTTGTAACAAATGTACCACACTAATGAAAGATGTTGTTAATGGGGAAAAATGTGTGTGTGTGGGGGGAAGGAGTGAGGTATATGGGAATCCCCAATATTTTCAATGTAGCAAAATCTAAAGTTTCTTTAAATAATAATAATAAAAAGAAAAAAGGTAATTCACTGCTGGACCTTAGCCATTGGGAAAAAATGGTTCCTTATCATTTTCTTTATTATGAAGATATTAATGCAACTAACAAGCCATTTCTCTTAAGCAAACAATATCCATTGTTAAGTAGACATTTCCCTTAAGTTTCTTAAAATTTATAATTACTTGGATTCCTTTCCTTTTACAAAAGCAAATATTGAAATATAAAAACAAAAGGGTTTATGCATGGACTGACAAATGCTATCAAGCATGAAGTCAGTAATTTTTTAAATAAAAGATACACAGAATGCAATATTAAATATATTTTAAATGACCATAAATAAGCTTTTCATATTGATCTTTCCAACACACACACATATATATACACCTATAGAGATGGAAAATGTTTTATTTTATGTACCTGCTATTTTTGTTGAAGATATCTGGAAACCCTTTTTGATAGCTTAGTCCTTGAAACAACGTTCCAACAATTGACTTAAAAAGTCTATGAGCCTGCTCTCCAATATCAATAGAGCAAATTATTGCTTTGTCTTCATTCTAAGATTTTGGTCTAATTATTCCCTATATAGGTTTTGTTCTATATATTCCATCTCCTGCAATACTTGGATCATATCACATTCTGGTGACTCAACACTTACATCAGAAGACAATTAAAACTTGGTTTACTATTCTTTTTTTTTTTTTTTTTAAAGATTTTATTTATTTATTCATTTATCTCCCCCTTGCTGCTTGTGCTCGCTGGGTCAGCCAACCATGCCGTGCGGGCGGGCCGCCCTCACCAGGAGGCCCCGGGAACCGAACCCGGGGCCTCCCATATGGTAAACGGGAGCCCCACTGATTGAGCCACAGCCGCTTCCCATACTTTTTAGTTTTTAATTGTTTATATTTCCAATTATTAAATGTAGAAAATAAAGTTAAAAAAATGTTTAAAAAAATATTTTAGGAGAATGAATCACAAGGCATTTGTATTAAAATATTGGAATTGTCTATTTTTAAAATGCCTGTATATTAGCCAAATCACATATCTAATGAATCAGAATTTCTCATAATGAAGATCTGAAATTGGTATTTTTAAAAGCTCAATGCGTGATTATTTCATATACTAAATTTGGAAGACTACTGCTAACTTTAATATTTTCACAAGATAAAGAATCAGTACTTTATCTTGAATAAATGTCAAATGCTGGAAGAATGAAAAAGGAATAAAAATATTTCCAATAATAAGGATTATAGAATAGGTACTTCTCTTCTGATATACTAATATTTTAATTAAAACAGTAACATCAATAAAAAGACCAGTATTCTAAGATTTTAGATTCCTAAAAGTAGTCAAAGTCACCATTATAACTAAGAAGTGGAAGGCTTAAAAATTTTCTATTTTCAAATAAATGAGTAACAATATAATATTAAAATAGTATTGAAATGATATCAAAAGTAAAATTGATTCATAATTATTCAGTAAGGTTTAAATATAGATAGAGGATAGATTTGATAGTTGATAGATAGCTAGATAAAGAGAAAGATAAGGAAAGGGACAGAGAGAAAGAAAGATGAAAAGACATTTTCCCACTTTTTCAGACACAATATAAATGAGAAAAAATCAAAATTTTATAGGAAAAGGAAAGAGAGTCATACATCATAAATGAAAACCACTTAGCTCTGACAAATTTCTGTTTTTTAAGTCTGCAACCCCAGGACTCTTCTGGTGAAGATCAAATACCCATTCTTCATAGAGAAGACCAAAATCTCTTCCTGTCTGATAATTTCACCATGCGATAGATGTCAGATATCATAACAGTGTTGTCATTGTGCATGTTTACATATAATTCAAGAATCAAAACATAAATAAACATATATAATCACTGTGTAAGCCCCAGAACAAGAGTAATTCTGTGCTCTTGCTAAGAGATTGGAAACAGATGTAAACATTAGTAATTATGCATGATTCAGGCTGCCTTTCATGCACAGAAAAACAGTTGCTTTAGAAATCACGGGTGGGGCTGGCCTAACACAAACATTATTTGTCTTTCTGAAGTGTAGAACCAGAGATTAAAGTAAATTATCATGATATGGCCTCATTAGGGAGTTCACGTGTGAACTTGTGGTGTCTCAAAAATGAAACTTTTGAAACTGCATGAGTCCTATTCCTATGTTCATGAAATAAAATCATTTGGTGGGAAGGAACATTAAGAAAGGTATAGCCCTTTCTCTTTATCACATTTCAGCTATTTCAGGTAGATGATATTTGGGTTATTTTATCTGACCCCTAGCCATAACATTGGAACAAAATACCAAGCAATATAAAACAACAGGCATTAACACACATGTTGAATTCCAACATCCATTTTCCCTTTTTACCTTTGTAATAAGACCCTGATTTTAGCTGATCATACTTCTTCTGGCTAAACAATTATATTTCCCATTCTCCCTTATCACTTGATATAGCCATGTGACTAAATCCTGGGCCGTTTCATGTAAATGGATACGTATCGGACTTCCAGGAAGTCCCCTGAAATGGAAAGGTGATTCCCTACTTCCTCCCTTCTACTTTAATGACTGCATGAGATCCCTTTTAGAATGGAAGCCACATGTTGAGCATAGTAGAGTATATAGATGAAGCTGGCAACTGAAAACACTGAGAGCATTGAAGTTGCCCTACATGCCTCATACTGTCTACCAGAGAATTCCCTTATGTGGTAGAGAAATAGTTTTCTATCCGATTTAAACCACTGTTTTTCCTGTACTTATGAATGCATGCATACATGCATGCATGCATGCATTTATATATACATAGGCAGGTGAACCAGATTTTATACAGATTACAGGTTAAATTCAACAAATACACATGGCATGCCTACCATTGACAAAGTGCTGTTCTGCTATTTGAGCCTATGATGATGAATAAAGAATGGACCTGTTTAATTAACTGTTTAAAATTCTAAGGCAGGGATCAGCAAACTACAATCCATGGGCCAAATTTCCCCATAGAATGTTTTATAAACAAAGTTTTATTAGAACCCAACCATGGTTATTACCTATGATTATTTTCATGTTATAATGACAGAGTTGATTAGTGGTGACCAAGTCCTCATGGCCCACAAAACCTAAAATATTTACTATTTGACTCTTTAAAAAGTTGTTTGCCAATACTCACCTAGTGGGAGACTAAGACAAATAAATGGACACTGAGACTATTTTTGGTACATGTAGTATGAGGGGTCCTGGATGCTCTATGTAGTGTAGAGAATAATCTGGATTTGAGAGGAAAAAGAAAATCCCGGAGATGGTGATATTTAAGATGAACTTGAAAGGAAAAGTAGGATTTAGCCAGATGACTCTGTGAAAATATTCTAAGTAGAGAAACATGTATGAGCACAAAACTCAGATGGGGCAAATGTTAAGGGAAATGAATACTGAAAAGTAGCCCATTAGAAATGTGGAAATAACACCAACCTTAGAAGTGGATACAGAGGAAACCAAGAAAAAGCCAGGAGTCAGTTCTGTAAAGCATAGAAAAATCAAAGCTATTATAGTTATCAATGAATTAAATCAGGTATTTGCATTTTAAATTCCATTTCTTTAACTAGTTTAAAACTGGGTTACAATATAGTTTGGGAATACAATGATATTAGATGCAAAGTGGGTGAGAGTGTTGCAGGAGATGAGAGAGCGGGTGCAGAACTTGTCCTTTAACCAACTGGCCTACCAGTCATGATTGTTAAAGTTAAGTATGATTAAAAATCACTTGTGTTATTTTAAAACGCAGACAACAGGATCCACAATTTAGAGACTCTTTAAATCTTGGTATAGGTTCATAAATTGGGAATTTAAACAAGTAAAAATGCCAATTCCAATTAAGTAGACCCAGAAACCATACTTGTGAGGAATACTGCTTTAATGCAGGTTCATACAACAGAACCTTTTGGGACACTTGTAAATATTCTGATTCCTGAGTAACATCTTGATCTAGTGAATACAAATCTGAGGACAGTGCATGTGAAACTGTATTTTAACAAACTTTCCGTTCAGTTGTGCAATAAAGTTCCTGAAAAATGCATCTCTGGTTTCTGCTGCTTGCACCCATAAGCATTCAGGACATTCAACATTGGGCAGGGGAGCAAGAAGTGTTTCTAAGCCAGCACGATCAAATACTAGGACGACAATGATATTAACATGAAGCAAACTCCACCTCATGGCTCTTGCTTTTGTTTTCTACTCTTTCCCACTACCTGATTCATAGAACTCTCACTCTGTTCTTGAGCCATTCCTGGCTTACAGTTCCTAAAAGAGAGAAAAGTAGATGCCCAAAGAGGCTGTCACTCTTTCAGTTGGGAACTACTTTTCCTTGTTGTGGTTCTGAAGTCACGGTCCTTCCATTGCCAGCTACTAACAAGTCTTTTCTAATAACACCTCGCATGCATGAAGATTTTAGCCTCTTTAAAAAACACCTTCAAATAGATCATCCCATTTGATCCTGATAAAAAGTCTAGAAAGTAGGAGTAGATTTTAATATGCATTTTCCAGACAAGAAATGGGAAATCCTGGCATTCCTATGGTTGATCAGAAGAGAAGCCTGAGCTTTAACCAAAATCTTCTCACTCCAAGTACATAACTTGAGGGCTTACACATATTCAACATATTAAAAGAGTAGCATTTTAAGTAGCAATTCCTTACAGTAGATGTAACACACACACACACACACACACAATGATAGTAATTTTTCAATTGAAGTTTCTTTCTTATCCATCCCTAATACAGTAATACAGTAGTCTCTCAAGTATCTGTGAAGAATAGATGAGGCTCTGGGAAACTTTTGCTGATATTATCTACTACAGAGACTTGACTTAATTTATCCCAACACTAACATTGAAAAATCTATTTTCTGTGTTAAATGACATTGAACAGTATGAAGCCCATATACAATTATTGGTCTTATCTTCTCATTGTCCCAAGGAATAAGTCTATTTTTCTCTCTTTAATAGGTCATTTTCCATTTTAGAAAAGAGAAATTGTTCTAGATATTTCAAGCAGAGTTAATAAAGAAAATTGGCTTTAAATGTATTGAAAGGTCCAGGGGAACAAATGAGAGGGTGGGTTTAAACTAAAGAAAGCTGGAGTTTCTAGAGCTACCAAAGCTACCAACAGGAAGGATCTTATGTCAGCTGCTACTGCAGCCACTGCTGCTGCAAGCACTACAATCAGTCATGCTGCTGAAGGCACTTCAACTACCTCTGATCAGGGTACACTTTGCTGCCACTGTTGGTACCATCAAAGCTCATGGAGTCGCTGGTAGTGTAGGGACACTGAAAGGGCCAGAAACAAAGTAACTTCCATCTGAATTTTGAAGCAATGCATCCCATTGGCAGAACCTAGTTAGAAACCAACTAGCAATGGAATATGGGGAATAAATTTTCCATCTTCTAGCCCTCTGTGATAGAAAGATGAGCACAGAATGCAAATATAGAGATTAGTCCCAACAGAAAATTGATGGCAGAGCCGCAGTGCATCAAAAGGTTTAAAATAATTTACTGATAACATGCAGAAAGATTGCAAAATGAAATAGTTTAAAGCAACTATAGAGCATAAGAATGTGTATTGTTAAGAGCCATCTAATTTAAAATTTGATTTCCTAAATGGAAAAAGATCATTTTCTGTATTGTTGAATGATCCATTAAAATATGGTAAAGGAATTCCATGAACAAAATTATGTTAATTATGTTCTAAATTTTAATAAAAATAGAAGTCAGTGTTAATTTTTAAAATCCTTTAGTGTTTCTTATTTTAATGAAAGTTTTATAAAGAAGATATACTCCATATATATGTATACATAAAATGTTTGTGTGTATATATATATATATATACACACACACACACATATTATCATGGCTAAATTCAAACATCTTTCAGGAGGTCCAGAAAGATGTTTGAATTTAGTAATAATTTGGAATTTCAGTTTCAGCTGGGTTATTTTACTTTTATTAGTTTAGCGGCACACATATTTTAAGCTATAGGACTACAGGATTCTGGATATCCATTTCATGAGTTGATTTCCATGGTGTAGAAGATTTCAAAGTGCTTAGAATTAAACTCACATGAAAATCAAAAACAAATGAGCAGGGAGCAGATGGGGCTCAAGCAGTTGAGTGCTCACTGCCCACATGGGAGGTCCCAGGTTCAGTTCCTGGTGCCTCCTAAGAAAAAAAACAGGCAACAAGCAGACAGCTAGCCAAAACAATAACAACAAGCCGACAACGAGCAAAAACAATGAGTGAAAAACAATGAGCAGACAATGAGCACAATGAGAAAAAAACAACAAGCAAAAACAACATGCAAACAGGTGAGGGAGCCATCTCTGGCTGGGGTGTGGAATGAAGGTTAGTTTAAAGTCTTCACAGACAAACAAAAACTGAGTGTATTACCAAAAGACTGGATTTACAAGAGATACTAAAGGGAGTTCTGCAGTCTGAAATGAAAAAAAAAGGGTGAGAGACTTTGAAAAGACTGTAGAAATGAAGAATTTTAGCAAGGGTAACTAAAAGAGTAAAAAGACAAAAAATAGTTAAGATATGGCAATGGAAAGCCAAATGATAAAATGGACAAAGTAAGTAACGCATTACAGTAATAACACTGAATGTTAATGGATTGTTCTCTGTAATCAAAAGCCATAGACTGACAATATGGATTTAAAAAATGAGGTATTTATATGTTGTCTACAAGAGACTCACATTAGATGCAAGGACACAATCAGGCTGAAAGTAAAAGGTTGATAAAAGATATTCTATGCAAATAGTAAACAAAAAGGATCTAAAATGATACTAATATTAAACAAAAAAGACTTTAAATGCAAGCTTTGTAAGAGATAAAGAAAGTCCTTATATAATAAAAGGGGAATTTCACCAAGAAGAAATAACAATCATAAATACTTATGTACCTAACTTGGATGCCCCAAAATACATGAGACACATACTGACAAAACTGAAGAGAGAAAAAGACATCTCTAAAGTAACCTTGGAGACTTCACTACACCACTTTAAGCATAGGATAGACCATCTGGACAGAGGATAAATAAGAAAAGGGAGCTTAAATAATATGAAAAATGAACTAGGCCTAACAGGAATTTATAGAACATAATATCCCAAAACAGCAGGACATACTTTCCTCTCAAGTGCTCATAGATACTTCTCCAAGATAGACCACATGTTGGGTCACAGGACACAGCTCAATAAATTTAAAAAGACTGAAATTATACAAAGCATTTTCTCTGATCATAACTGAATGGAAATCAATAACAGGTCGGAAAAGAGAAAATTCACAAATATAGGGTGATAAAACAATACATTTAAATAGTCAGTGATTCAAAGAAAAATAGAAAGAGAAGTCAGTAAATATCTCAAAATGGATGAAAATGAGAGCACAGTATATCAAAAACCTATTGGATACTGTGACAGCAGTGCTGAGAGGGAAATTTATAGCCCTCAATGCTTACATTAAAAATGAAGCAACAACTAAAATTGAAGACCTAACTGCTTACCTGGAGGAACTAGAAAAAGAACAGCAAAGCACACAGAAGGAAAATAATAAAGATTAAGCAGAAAAAAATGAAATTGAGAACAACAAAACAATAGAGAGAATCAAGGAAACCAAAAGTTATTTCTTTGAGAAGATCAGCAAAATCGACAAACACTTAGCCAGACTGACAAAGAAAAAAAGAGAGAAGATGCAAATAAATACAATCAGAAATCACAGGGGGGTTGTGGCAAGTTGAGATTATTTTATGAATCCCAAAAGGAGAAATAATGTGTTTGTAAACTAAGGTATTCCTCTGGGTGTGAAAGACTTTGATTGTTTAAGATTACTTGATAAGATCAATTTAGGACTTTTGATTGGGCTATGTCAGTGGGCATTACTCAGGTTGAGTCCCACCCTCTTGGTGGGTCTGATATAAATGGGCCATCACACAGACAGACAAACACACAGGAAGAGCGTGCTCTGTCATTTCTGATTCTGTCATGTGATAGAAAGGAAAAGCCTCAAGAGGCTGGGCCCACAGAACTCAGAAGGAAGAAGAAGCCTGGAGGGGAAGGAAAGGCCAGGCAGAGATCCACCACCATCTTGCTTTAACACGTGGCAGCTGACTTTGGTGAGAGGGCACCTCTCACAGTGCCTTGAGTCGGACTTTTTACGGGCTTGGAAATGTAAGCTTTTACCATGAATAAATACCCTCTACAAAATCAACAGATTTCTGATACTTTGCATTGGCAGTCCTTTGGCAGACTAATCCAGGGGTCATTACCATTGATCCCACAGAAAAAAAAGAGATCATATGAGAATACTATGAACTACATCAACAAATTAGAAAAAGTAGATGAAATGCACAAATTCCTAGAAACACATGAACAACCTACACCGACCCTAGAAGAAAAAGACCTTAACCAACCAATCACAAGTAACGAGAAACAGTCATCAAAAATCTCCCCTAAATTATAAGCCCAGACCAGAGGTCTTCATAGGTGAGTTCTACCAATCATTCAAAGAAAATCTAACCAATCTTGCTTAAACTTTTCTAAAAATGTAAAGAGGAAAGAATGCTACCAAACTCATTCTATAAAGCCAACATTGCCTTAATACCAAAACCAGGAAAAGATGCTACAAATAAAGAAAATTACAGACTCATTTCCCTAATGAATATGGCTGCAAAAATCCTCAACAAAATACTTTTAAACCAAATGCAAGGGCATGTTAAAAGAATTATACACCGCAGTCAAGTGGGTTTTATCCCAGGTGTGCAAGTGTGGTTCAACACAAGAAAATCAATAAGTTCAATACACCACATTAATAAATTGAAGAGGAAAAAAATCACACAATCATCTCAATGATATAGGAAAGGCATTTGACAAATACAGCAATGTTTCTTGATAAAAACACTCCAGATATAGGAATAGAAGGAAACTTTATCAATATGTTGAAGTGCATATAAGAAAAATCCCCAGTTAACATTGTACTCAATGGTGAAAGATTGAAGGCTCTCCTTCTGAGATCAAGAACAAGACAAGGTTATCCACTGTTACAATTGTTATTCATTATTGTTCTAGAAGTTCTAGCTAGAGAAATTAGACAAGAAAAATAAATAAAATCCACCCAAATAGGAAAGGAAGAAGTAAAAATTTCTCTATTCACTGATAGCATGATCCTATACTTAGAAAATCCCCAAAAAATCCACAACAAAGCTACTAGTACTAACAGGCAAGTTCAGCAAAGTGGCAATATACAATATTCTTGTGCAGAAATCAGTAGTGTTTTTATATACTAATAATGAGCAATCTGAGGAGGAAATCAGAAAAAAATTGCATTTACACAAGTGACTAAAAGAATCAAATATTTAGGGATAAACTTAACCAAGGACATAAAGGACTTGTTTCAAAAAACTATAAAAGATTGCAAAAAGAAACAAAGAATATCCAAATTAATGGAAGGTCATTCAGTGTTCATGAATTGGAAGAATGAATATTGTTAAGGTATCAATGCTATCCAAACTGATTTATAGATTCAACATAATCTCAATAAAAATTTCAGCTGTCTTTTGTACAGAAATGGAAAACACAATTATCAAATGTATTTGGAAAGGTAAGGGCCCCAAAATAGGCAAAAATGTCTTTAAAAAGTAAAACAAAGTTGGAGGACTCCAACTTCCTGACTTTAAAGCATTTTACTTAGCTACAGTAAAAACAGAACAGTGCTGTCATAAAGGTAGACATATTGTCCAATGAGACTGAATCAAGAATTCAAAAATAAACCCTCACATTTATGGTCAAGTGATTTTTTAAAAGGCTATTAAAACCACAGAACTGGGTGAGAACATTTTATTCCACAAATGATGCTGAGAGAACTGGATATCCGTAACTGAAAGAAAGGAGGACCCCTATCTCACATCTTATACAAAATTAACTCAAAATTGATTTTAAGAAAATGGTCAAAGACCTAAATATAAAAGCTAGAAATATAAAACTCCTAGAAGAAAATGTAGGGAATCATTTTCAAGATCTTGTGTTAGGTGGTAGTTTCTTAAACCCAATACGCAAAGCCCTCTCTATGAAAGAAAACAAAACAAAACACATAAATGGGACCTCTTCAAAATTTAATACACTTGTGCTTCAAAGAACTTTGTTAAGGAGGTGAAAAATCAAACTTCCCATTAGGAGAAAATTTTTGGGAACCATACATCTGGTAAGGATTTGATCTCCATGTGATATAAAGAGATCATACAAGTCAATGATAAAAAGACAAGCAACCCAATTTAAAAAATGAGCAAAAGACTTGAACAGAAAAATTTCCAAAGAGCAAATAACTAATGGCTAAAACGTACATGAAATGATGATCAACATCACTAGCTATTAGGGAAATGCAGATCAAAACTACAATGAGATATGATTTCACACTTCATAGATTGGCCATAATTAAAAAGGCAGAAAATTTCAATTGCTGGAGAGGATGTGGAGAAATCAGAAAACTCCTTCACTATTGGTGGGAATGTAAAATAGTGTAATCTCTGTGGAGGAAAGTTTGACTTTTCCTCAGGAAGCTAAATATAGAATTGCCATATGATCCGGTAATCCCGTTACTAGGAATTTATTCAGAAGAACTGAAAAGAAGGACACAAACAGACATTTGCACTCCTATATTCACAGCAGCATTATTCACAATTACTAAAAGATGGAAACAACTGGAAGTTTCCATCAACTGTTGAATGGATAAGCATACAATGGGATATTATTCAGCTATAAGAAGAAATTAAGTCAGTATGCATATTACAATATGGATAAACCTTGAGGACATTATCTTGAGTGAAATAAGCCAGACACAAAAGGGTAAATATTGTATATTCTCACCAATATGAACTAAATATGGTGAGATAACTCATGCAATGACTATAGTGTATAGGTTACTAGGATATAGCATGTGTGTTGAGAAGGGGTAGCTGATGCGGCAAGTATGGAGAATGTCTTATAAAGGGGATTGTAAATGTGGGGAAATGGTTAGAGTTGATGGTAACACATTATAGTGAGTATAATCAACACTGCTGATTTATAAATGTGATTGTGGGTGAAAGTGGTAGCCTAGGGAGGTTAATATCAATTGAAAGAAAGCTAATGAATAATCTAGGGACTGTATAATATAGTGATTTCAGTGGTAGATGATGATTGTGGTTAATAGTATAAATAAAAGGATGTTCCTCTATTAGAAGGTGTTAAGAATATGGCAATACATGGGAAAAATGCAACTAATGTATTGCATAGACCATAGTTAACAGTAATATTGCAAGATTTTTCAGCAATGGCAAGAAAGTTATTATATCAGTACTAAAGGTCAATAATAGGGGGTTAGAATGGGGTATGGAATTGTTCTGTTTGGATTAATGAAAACGTTTTGTAATGGACTGAGCTGATGACAGCACAACTCTGTGATGAAACTGAGAGCCACTGAGTGTACACTTCAGATGGATTGTACAAGGCAGAGGACTGTATAACACAGTGAACCCCATGGTCGATCATGGACTGTGGTTAACAGTACAAATAGGAGAACATTCTCATGAACAGTTTTAGTACACAGTACTAAAACATGGTGTTAATGATAGGATGGAAAAATACATTATATATATGCAGTGGACTACAGATAGCAGTAATATTATGATAATGGCCTTTCATCATTTTTAACAATTGTGTCACAAAATTATAAGGTATTGATGATGGGGTGATGTAGAGAGTCCTGTATGGTATTCATGTTTGTTTTATCTCACAACTTCTCAAATTGAAAAAGAAAAAAAAGTAGAGAAAGGCCAGGCCAGCTATCGAAATCATATAAAACATATTTTTGTTCGTAACCATACTCTTAAAGACAAATGCTGATGTCATCATCAAAGTTTAAAACTGTCTTTGTTTTGTCAATATAACTTTTAAAACTACATCTTTACAGCAAGATTGTACTTGTAACTCCCTCCATTAAAGAAATTCTGGAGCTGCCTCTGAAGTGTCTTGTTAAAATTTTTAAAATATTTTTTATTTAATTTTTTCCTTTCAAACTGTGTTTCTTTTTACCTCACTTTCACCAATCCTTCTTTCTTTCACCCCATATATGTTTTTATTTTAGTTTTTGTTTATTTTCATAGGAAAAGAATGTCAGAAGAGTTATGTGTGTCATGCAGGCAACATACTTTTTAAAAACCTAAATTTCTTATTAAACATGTTTTGGAAAATCTGAGAAACTATATACCCAATTTATTTGGCATTATATTTTTTAAATATACAATTGGTCATTGTTTCATTTTTTTCTATTTTGTTTATATATTCTGCATTTATTTTGTCTTTGTGGTGATAAGAGCTGAGGGGAAGAAATGTAAAGCAAAAGAACACATGGTAGATATGAACCTTAGTAGACAAAAGCATACTTCAAAATAATTAGGATTCCTGCAGAACTTATGCTGCTGCCGAGAAACTTTGAATCACATTCTTGAGCAGGTTGATCTAGTTTTATTATGCAGCTCATACTTTGTTCTTCAGCCTGGAACCCACAGTTTTCACCCAAATACCAAACACATAGTTTTTTAAAAAAATATGTGGTTAGACTTTCAGCATGGTGGAGCAATAACTTATGACAATGAGCTGCTCCATGAAAGCAATTAGAACTCTGGCAAAATGGTCAAATTCAGATTTTTTAGAACTCTGGAAATTAAACAAAGTCTTTCAATAGTCAAGGGAATTTTACTCAAGAAAAATAGCTCAAACTTGATAAGAACAGAGAGCTTTGTGGCATTTTTAACTTCCCATATTCCCATTCCCCTCTCCCTAGATTCATGGTATCTTTGAAAAACAACAGCTTCCCAACCAAACCTAAGCCTAGCACGCACAAGGAAGCAGAAATGGTTTTATAGCTCCATCACCAGATAGTTGTCACTATTTTACTTATTTGGCAGAGCTCTGTGAAAGCCCCATTCACAGGTCTTACCTATATGACTTGACTCTGTGTTTCCTCAATGTGTACAGCCCTCTACCTGGGACATTGGTTGAAAAAAAATTAGCAGTAACTGTTTAATATCATAGCTGCTTATGGCAGCAATACCATTTGGGAAAAGAAAGATGCTGAACAAAATAATTTAAAGGGAAATCTTGGAAATGAGATGTCTTTAGGGGGCTTGGAAAAGTTATGATATAGTATTGTTATTCTAGAAGGCCACACACATGTATAGGACTGTGTGCATGCCAAGAAGTGACCAGAGAAGTCAGTAAACTCTTATGCTGGATCAGATCTTGAGGTCTGGACAAGCAGTATGTGAAGAATGAGGCAAAATGTATACTTGCAGAACATTGAAGTTGTGCCCAACACACACAGAATCTTTCTGAAAAGACTGAGGAACTTATTGGTCAAGGCATTTAAGAGAATCTATGTCTAGTCATTAGGTGACACTAATTTAGCCAATCAGAGACTTCTGTGACCACATGTGGCAAATAATGCAGACTTTACAGAATTATTTGAGGAAAATCACTAAACAAACAGGCAACTACCCCAACAAAAACAAATATCAACAACAAACATTAGGGAAGAGAGGGTGTTTGAATTTCATAATTGCTTTTCTTTAAATGTCTAATTTCTAACAAAATAATATGAAACCAGTGAATTATTATCCATACAAAGGTAAAAAATTGACAGTTAATAACAATCGGCCCTATGGAAGGCCAGATGTTGCACTAACTAGAAAAATAAGCTATCATAAACATGTTCAAAGAACCAAAGGGAGCTGTATCAAAAGAATCAAAGGAAAATATGAAAATGATCTATTATCAATTGAAGAATTTCAATAAAGAGATATAAAGTACAAAGAACCAAACAGAAATTCTGGAGTTGAAAAAACAAAAACTAAAATTGAAAACTTACACAATGTAACAGTCAGTGAACTTTAATAGGTTAGAATTGAGGTTACATGGTCAGGGAAAGAAAAAAAGAATGAAAAATAATGAACAAAGCCTTAGAGACTTATAGTACAACATCAAGTGTACTGACATGCACATAATGGATGTCTAAGAAGGAAAAGAGAGAAAGAAAAGAGAAGAAAGCATACTTGAAGAAAAAATGGTCAAAAGCTTCCTAAATTTGATAAACAACAATAATCAACCCAGAAAAGAATTTCACTGAACTTCAAGGAGTATAAACTAAAAGAAGTCTACACTTAGATATATCATAGTCAAGCTATCAAAAAGCAAAGACTAAGAGATAATGTTGAAATCAGCATGAAACTACTCATCACGTAGAGGGAGCCTCAATTAGAGTAACACCTGACTTCACATCAAAACCATAGAAGCCAGAGGGCAGTAGGATGAAATATTTGTAAAGCTGGAAGAAAATAGTTGTCCAACCAAAAATAATATATCAAGCAGAAATATCCTTAAAAAATGAAGGCAAAATTAAAACAACCTTAGATAAGCAAAAAAGAGATTTCATCATAAGCAAATCTGTCCAATAAAAGATTATTAAAGGGACTATTAAACAGTAATTGGAACCCAAATAAAGAAATAAAGAACATCCAAGAAAAGTAATTACATAGTTAAATATTTTTAGAAAAGTATAAATGTTTTTGTTTGTAACTATTCTCTTCTGTATGATTTAAAAAGAGCTGCATAAAGCAATAATTATAAAACAGCGTTAATGGGCTTATAATGTATAAAGATGCAATTTTAAAGACAAAAGCAGGAAAGAGAGAAGAAATGCAGTGATACTGGAGCAAATATAGGATAATATTTGAAACTTAACTTACATTGGAATTAATCTGAAATGGACTGTTTTAAATTAAGATATTAACTGTAATCCACTGGTAACTATTAAGAAAATAATTCAAAAATTTAGGAAAAGAAACAATAAAGGAATTAAAATGGCATGCAGTAATATATTTATTTTACACAAAAGAAGGCAGTAATGGAGGAAGAGCAAAACAAACAAAAAAGACGTATGAAATTTTAAAAAAGAAATACTAAAAGAACAGACATAAGCCCTATCTTTTAAGTAATTACATTAAATGTAAATGAGTAAGCAACCAACCAAAAGACAGAGACTGACATAATGGATATAAAAATTATCCAACAATATGTTGTCTACAAGAGATACAATTTGGATTCAAAGATACAAATAAGTTAAGAATAAAAGCTGGGAAAACACATACCATGCATTCAATAACCAAAAAATGTTCTAGCGTGACTATACTAATATCAGACAAAAGAAATTTTAGGATAAAAATTGTTACTAAAGACAGAGAATATTGCCTAATGATAAAAAGTTCACTCCATCAGGAAAATATAACAATCGTAAACATATATGCAAGAAGAAATACCCAAAATACATGAAGCAAAAACTGAAAGAACTGAAAGGAGAAATAGAGAACTCAAAAATGATAGTTGAAGAGTACATACCCCAATATCAATAATGGATCGAACAACTAGGCAGAAGATCAACAGAGAAACAGAAATCTTAAACAGCACTGCACATCAACTAGACCTGACACCTGTAGAATACGCCAATCAACAGTAGTAGAATCCATATTCTTTTCAAATGCAAATGGAACATTCTACAGAATAGACTATATGTTAGGTCATAAAAGAAGTTTTAATAAATTTAAAAAGATTGAAATTATACAACACGTGCTGTCCATCCACAATGGAATAAAATCAGAAATTAACAATAGAAGGAAATTTTGAAATATTTGAAAACTTCACAAATATGTATAAATAAAAACAATGAACTCTTAAATTACTAATGGTTCAAAGAAGAAATCACTGTGAAAATTTGAAAATACTGTGAGAACAATTGAAATGAAAACACAGAACAACAAAACATGAGATGAAGATAGAGAAGTGCTTAAAGGGAAATTTATAGTTGTAAATGCCTATATTAAAATTGGAAAAAGATCTCAAATCAATAACCTAATCTTGTAGATATTAAGAACCTTAAGAGGAAACTAAACCCAAATGAAACGAAAGGAAGGAAAAAAAGATTGGAATAAAAAATTAATGAGAAATTAGGAAACAATAGAGAAAATCAACAAAACCAAAAATTGAATCTTTGAAAAGATTTTTAAAAAATCACACATAATTTATGGACTTATAAAAGAAGAGCAAAGATACAAATTATCCAAATCAGCAATGAAAGGGAATAGCACCACTGTCTATAAAGAAATAGGGTGATGATAAGGGCGTACTACAAACAAGTGTATGACAAAAAATTAGATAAAATACACAATTTCATACATGCACACACACAAAAACTACTGAAATTGAATCAAAAAGAAAAAGAAAATCTGAAAAGAATTATAACAAGAAAAGAAATTGAGTCAGCAATGAAAAGAGTCCCTCAAAGAAAATTACAGCCCAGGCTGCTTCACAATTATTACTTCACAAACTATTAAAACAATACAAGAGGATGAAATGCATTCAAACTCATTCTTTGAGGACTGTTTCACTCTGACATCCTGGAGAAAATGTATCATAAAAGCTACAACCTTATTAATATCCCTTATAAATAATGACAAAATATCCTCAGCAAAATACAAGAAAATCAAATCTAGTAACATGTAAAAAGGATTGCCATAACTTACCATAACTAAGTGAGATTTAACTCGGGAATGTAGGTTTGGCTTAACATCTGAAAGTCAATCAATGTAAAAAGACATTTTAATAGAATACAGGACAAAATCCATATGATCATTTCAATAGAGGGAAAATAAAGCATTTGACAAAATACAAAACCCTTTCATTATAAAAAAAAGTTCAACAAATTGGAAATAGAATGTTACTTGTTCATCCCAATAAAACCAGCTAACATAATACTTAATAGAGAAAGACGTTTTCCCTAAAAGATTGCAAATGAGGCAAGGATGTCTACTCTTGCCTCTTCTATTGAGTATTGCACTGAAGATTCTATCTAGGGTAATGAAACGAGAAAAAGTAATAAAATCATTCTGATAGGAAAGCAAGAAGTAAAATATATTTATTTATTGAAGACATGACCTATTATATACATATTCCTAAGGAAGCCTCTAAAAAATTATCATAACCAATAAATGAATTCAGCAACTTCACAAGATACAAATCAATATACAAGAATCAGTCCTGGAGTTGAAAAGTATAACAACTAAAATTGAAAATTTACTAAAGTGATTCAACAGTACACTTGATCTGTGAGAAGAAGGAATCAGCAATCTTGAAGATATGTCAATTGAGGTTATATGGTCTGAGGAACAGAAAGAAAAACAGAATGAATAATCCATATTTTTCTAGTTTCCAAGCTGCTAAAACAAATACGATGAAGTGCTTTGGCTTAACAACAGGAAATATTCAGCTCATGGTTTCTGATGCTAGAAGACTTCCTTCCTTCCAGGGTCAGAATCTTCCAGCTGGCCAGCACTCTTTGGGTTTCCTTGGCTTTTCTGTCATATGGCAAAGCACATAGCTGTGTCTTCTTTCTCTTCTAGGTTCCCTTGACTTTCAGCTCCTTGCTTTTCCCTTGGCTTCTCCTGTGTCCAATTTCCTTTTCTAATAAAGACTTCAGCCATATTGGATTAATGCCAAGCCCCATTTGTTGGGCACACTTACCTAATAACATCTTCAAACGCCCAATTTACAAATGGGTTTATACCCAGAGGACCAGGGATTGGTACCTGAACATGCCTTTGGAGGGGGTAGGGGGACATGATGCAACCCCCAACAATATGTTAACAATATAAAATCGGAAAAATAAATTAAGAAAGACAATTTTTAAACAATAGTATCAAAATTAATAAGTTCTCAAATAAATTATGAGGAGTTAAAATGAAAGCATGAACTGAAAATAAAGTCTTTTACAGCTCTTTCATTACAGCATGCTGGAAGGGATGTTATTCTATCTACCCTCAATATTCTCAATAATACTACATACAACCAAGGCTAAGATTATCCTCCATTTAACAAAACAGAATCTCTTTAGAATGTAATGTCATCTCTTCAGGAAATGGGTCACTTTATGGTATTAAAATATGATATAGGCTTCCCATTCCTAACTTGAGCAGAATTAGCATAAATGGATTGTTTGAACTCCCTGCATACATAATATTTTTAAGGGGATACGTCTTGTAAGATAGATTGAAGAGTAAACCTAACACAAAAAGAAAGACTATAATACACACTTAAATTTTTAAAAATCGTTTCAAAATATTCTTTATAAAGCATATTTATATATGTTTATCACTTTTTCTAGGAAAATGTGAACAATAGGAACTAAGAATTAGTAAAATTGTTCAAGAGAAAATATACACATTGTCCCAAGAACTGGTAAAGATTGGTCATCACTACAGATCATAAACAATAAGGAGGTCCAAGAGGGTGTTACAATATCATATATTAGGCCAATGTCCTGAGAGAAGAGTGGACTGTACAGATATAACCTTCTCTCAGGAAATCTCTGAATGATACTTTGATAGACAGAATAATTGCTCCCTCCCCAAAATATCCATATCCTAATACCCAGAACCTATGAATATGTTACATTACAAGATAATAGGGACTTTGAGGATGTAATTAAGTTAAAGAACTTGAGATTAGAATATTATCCTTGATTATCCAGATGTATCTTTTAAGAGGGAGAAGGGAGGGTCAGAGTCACACAAGGAGATGTGATGATGGAAGCAGATGTCAGAGATATTCAAGGAAGGGAATAAAAGCCCAAGAATGCAGGTGGACTCTAGAAGCTAGAAAAGGTAAGGGAATGGATTTTTCCTTAGAGCATCAGGAAGGAACACAATCCTGCCAACCTGTCTTTGAATAATAAAATAATAAATCTGTGTTGTTTTAAGCCACTAAGTTCATGGCAATAAGAAACTAAATACAAAAATATTAACAACTAATAGTAACAACCACAACCTGCTAATAAATTATACTAAAATAAATACTAAAAGGAATCCAAAAATCCCATTAAAAATCTTCATAGGCATGGAAACAAAATAGGAGATACCAAGTTGCAAGGAGGAACATTGACTTTGAAATATCATTGATATTTGATTCTAAAAGAGATAATGGACCAAGAAATGCCTGATGGTTTAGAATTACCTGCACAGCTCCCGGACCAATGTATGAAACCAGAAACAATAGGCCAAAATATCAGAACCAATTGCTTTAGTTTGTTGTGAGATTAATTATTTTTTTTTAGAGGCAGGGGTGGTGGCCTAAAATAGATTGCTCTTTCTCTAAGTCTGATAAATGTATGAAAACAAATTAGAAATAATGAAACCTTGAATGCATCTTAAAATACCAATACTATTTTTAACAAGATAAGTGGATATAATAAGAAATCTTGAATTATGCTGATAATTGTGTATGCTTTGTTTATTTTTATAGTATTTGAACTATTAAAGGAAAGATGTGGCAATTTCAGATTATTTTTATAAATCCTAAGAACAGAAAGAATATGTTTGTAAATGAATCTCTTCCTATGGGTGTAACATCCTTTAATTGCACTAAATTCATTTGAGGGTACTTTGATAAGATTACTTAATAAGATCAATTTAGGGCTTTTGATTGTACTATGTCAGTGAGGTGTGACTCTGGTTGAATCTCCACCCTCTTGCTATAGTCACAGACACACAGACACAAGAAGAAGAAACTGGCATGTTTGATTCTGCAGTGTGAGTGAGAAGACTACAAGAAAACAGAAGCCCCCAAAAGGCTCAAAAAAGGCTGGGCCAACAGAGCAGCTCAAGAGGAGATGAGTACTGCCAAATGCCTGGTTGCCCTCAGCTGAGCTCATCTTGGCAGAGATTGGTGGCCACCTTGCTTCAGCATATGACAGCTGACTTTGGTGAGAAAGCATCTCTTATGGTGCCTCAATTCAGATATTTTACAGGCTTGGCAGTGTAAGCTTTTACCCCAAATAAATCCCCTTTATAAAAGCCAACCTATTTCTGCTTCTTTGCATCAGCAGCCCTTTGGCAAACTAAACCAGAAGGTGACATATTAAAGCCATTAATTTATTTAAGTATTTAGAAGTTTGTACTCAACTTCAAATATTTAATTGATTTAGTTCATTCAAATCACAGTTTTTAACTTACTAATGTTGTAAGTAGTGTTAATATAGTTCTAGAAAACATCCTAATAACTCTATAAACTTATTAAGTTTAGTATTATACAAAAGCACAAGTAGTAGAAATGTAGTGATAGCCTCATGTACAAACAGAAAACCATGTCATCAAAAATTCTTAATTTCTGCCATTATTTTGAAAACATTCACTCTATTGTTTTTTTTTATTGTTTTAATTGATTACACCACCAACATTTCAAGCTCCATATACTAAGTATATAAGCATAAAGGAAAATATTCAATCTATCTGGCTACTATATCCTGCATAGAATTACCCAATTTTAACAGCCAAACACCTTCGTCCATTCTATTCTGTGATGGTAATTGTATGACTCCTGAAATTGTGTTTCTTATCAAACTTTTTTCTGCCCCTTTATTTCGCATGTCAACTGACCTTTCTTCTGTCCGCCCAATCATTTTAGGGCCAAGATTTATTGTCTCATCAAGATACCAATTAGACATTCTAGAAAATTCTAGAAAATAAATACAAATCAATGTACTAATGAGAGAGTTAAAATAATATCCGCATCTTCCCAACTAATTAATAGAAAACGTATTTGAAATGTGACTCAGAAGTGGTTATAGTTGAGGAAATTCATCTTATACATAGTACATTGGACTCTAAAGTGGGGATAAAAAACATATAGTGTAATTGGGATTATTTATGTCTGTGGTCATTTGGCTGGAAAAGATAGCCTCCACTGGGCAGCTCTATTTTGCTCCATTGGGTCTTTTATAATCCAATTGACTATTCTGGATTTGTTATCATGATAGGGTAGAGGTCCAAGAAAGCAGTGGAAATGCTGAAGTCTAGGGAACCAAGACTGGAGCAGGCATATTGATACTTCAACCACATTCTGTTGTCCAAAGCCAGTCACAGGGCCAGTCCAGATTCCATGGTCAGGAGAAAAAGAGTCCATTTCTTGACTGACAAAGCTATAAATTTATAATGCAAGAGGGGTACATAGAGAGAGAAATGGTAAATTGGGCCATTTTTGCAATTAGTCTACCACAACAATTCTCCCTTCCTGCAGACACAAATCTCAAACATAATTTCCGAGTAAATATGATTAAGTGTGCCCTAAAATATTAGACATATCTGAATTTCAAAATGACATTAAACCAGATTATTTCTGTCATCTAGATGGATAAGATGACAGTGTGTAGTTTGGGTTGAGGCAATAGCTAGATTTGTAATAAATTAAATAGCCATATCCAAACATACTTATTTATAGGAGTGTCAACTTAAGGAGAT
Organism: Tolypeutes matacus; assembly: GCA_026826555.1. Lineage (NCBI taxonomy): Eukaryota > Metazoa > Chordata > Mammalia > Cingulata > Chlamyphoridae > Tolypeutes > Tolypeutes matacus. Next base: position 7,055,169 of record JAKSZT010054350.1, read on the forward strand.
TTTCTTGTGGAAGAACATAAGGGTTTCTTCTCAACCTTGTTCTGTTTATATATCACCTTTTCCCAATCACTTGTACAAAAACATGATTATTCAAATAGAATTTGACATGAGGCTGGAAGGAATACTTAGTATATTGGATGATGGTATTAGTATCCAAAAAAGATTTGACAGGAGAAAATAAAGGATTAAATTAAATGAGGCAATTTTAATGTGTTTCAATTTATGGGACAGCAAGAGAATCAAAATCCACATATTTTCAATTATAGAATTATAGCTGGACAAGCATGCTAAATATTTTATATAACAGCAACCTCAATAATCATCAACAGTGTAATGCAATTTATACAAAAATACTTTGCATATAGATCACATTAATCTATAAGACTATATATTCTATTATAAAAGAAATAATGATCCTGCTTTTCTTTCTGAGCTGCCACACTCACCACAAATTCAATCTACAAATATGCTATTGAATATAATAGTAAAAAAAAACATTATTTTTACTGAATTTCAGTTAACTTCTCAGTATCATTTGAAAATAAATTTCTTTGTGCATCCAAATTCCCACTAATTATTCAAAGTGCATTAAAACTTTGGAATATTTTGGGTCAAATAGCAGATATTGTAAATGCCATAACCTTATTTTAGTGCAAGACAATTAGAAATTAATAGCAAATGTTTTGGAAATAAAAGTAAGGAGAAATGCTTTCCAAGTTTTGAACTACTAATACAGAGATTAAATTATAAAAGATATAATGACAAACTAATTTAAAAATAATTGTGATTTTACTTTATATAAAATTGATAATGGTCAAATATATACTCAGAGGAAAATATATAAAATTATTTTAAATTCAAAAGAAATGTTTAGATTTCTTGCTTCTGCTTAGGATGTTTAAAACTGGAGACAGTGTAATTCTCACCCAAAGAAAAGGAAAAGCAATTTAACCTATAAAATCATTACTTTTCTTAAATCCATCAGAGAAATCAGGTGGCAAGGCAACCAACTAGTCACCTGATGCGCTTGAAGTTTCTTCTCCATGAATCTTCAGTGAGTGCACATGAGACAGAACAAGGAACTGGAAGGAGACTTCAGAACTTTCTTTCCAGTGATGCAAGACAAAAGGAAGGCAGAACTTATTAAGGAAAGGCAGAAAGTCCTCCCCATATGCCTTGGAACAAAAGCATTAAGCAATTGGGTAAGAAGAATAAACATTTTAATCCTCATCACCCAGGTAAAGACCCATTATGGCTCAAAGAGGGAAAAAAATCATTTTTCTCTGAGGAGGGGCAGGAAAACATTCTGGTCCCAGTTGATAAGAGACTTTCCAATATGTAAGGAGAATAAGATCACTGAGAAAGATCAAGCCGAGGGAAACAGGCTTGACTAAGAAGGAAGCTGTTCCAGTACAACAGAAAACTCCCTAACTCTGATCATAGGATAGCAAGACTCAAGGAAGTCTACTGCTTGGGGAAAGATAATATGAACAGATACCCTGCATGATATACATACACAAAAGGAAAACCAAAGCTGAGAGTGGAGAAAAATTTTCCAATAAAAAAATAAAAAATAAAAAGGATAAAAAAAAGCGTTCTGCACTCTAAATATAAGGTAACTCTAGAAGAATTTAAAGACAAATGGTCAGCTGAAGATAATCTTAGCAACAGCATATTCCAAACTCAGAGCAACTCTGAATAAAAATGACCTGACTCCAAAACTAACAACCAATAATATGAAGAGGTAAGCTCATATCCAGGCATAAATGTCATTTGTCTCTATCTCTGATGGCCTAAACATTATATCCAACTTTTAAATGAAAATTATTAGACACAGCAAAGCAAGAAAAAACAACTCACTGTTAAGACATAGAGCAATGTACAAAATAAATCTCAGATATGATAAAGATTTTGGAATTTCTCAGATAAGGAAATTTTAAATAAATACTATGATTAATATGCTAGTGACTGAAGTAGAAAAATGAACAAGTATAAACAATTGGGGAATTTCAGCACAGATGGAAACTATAAGAAAAAATAAAGGGAAATGTTAAAAATACAAAATAACAAAAAAATGCTGGAAGACATGAAGAAAGCTTTGGTAGACTCAATACAGCCGAGAATAGAATCTGTGAATTTCAAATAGATCAATAGATTTTACCAAAACTTAAATACAGAGGGGGGAAAAGAGTTCAAAGAAATAGAAAGATCCTCCAAGAGAGATGAGATACCAAATTGTTTAGCATGCATACATCATACCATAAAGGGAAAAGAAAAAAATGGGAAGAAATATTTGAAGAGCCATTGGCCAAGGATTATCCAAATATAATTTAAAAAATCAAACTATGAATCCAAGAAATTTAAATTACTCTAAACAGAACAAATACTGAACATTTGCAAACACAAACACACACAAACATGCAGACACATTATCTTCAAACTGATAACGAGCACAGATAACTAGGAAATACTGAAGTTTCAAGAACAAAGGACACATTATATAAGAGGAGCAAAGATTACCGCAGAATTGTTATAGAAGATGAATCAAGCCAAAATGCAATGGATTGACATATTTAAAGTGTTTTTAAAAAACTGCCAACCTTGAATTCAATTCTCAGTGAAAATATCTTCCAAAAATGGATGTTAAGGAGATTTTCAGATGAACAAACCTGAGAATATTCACTTTGCAAAATTTTAAAAGATTTTCTTCTTGTCACCCAGAAAGAATATGATACCAGATAGAATCAAATGTAGATCTCCAGAACTGTTTACATTGAGGTAAATATAAAAGATTTTTTCTAACTTTTAGAATTCTAAAAGGTATTGACAAGAATTGCGAGTAAATGTTCTAAAGCAGTATGTTATTTGATAGTAGACTGTGATGGTTAGGTTCATGTGCCAACTTGGCCAGCGATTGGTGCCCAGTTGTTTGGTGAAGCAAACAATGGCTTAATGGTTACTGTGAGGACATTTCATGGGCTTAAATCATCAGTAAGTTGATTGTGTCTATGGCGATTATTTCCACAATCAGCTGAGGAGATTGCTTTCAGCAATGAGAGATGTCTCATCCAATCAGTTGGAGGTTTTAAAAGAAGAAGTGATGGTTTCAGCAGCCAAAAGAGAGAATTTTCATCCCAATTTCAGCAAGCCAACTTCTCCTGGAGAATTCACTGTAACCCTTCACTGGAGTTCTCAGCTTGCAGCGTGTCCTACTGGATTTGCCCCCCCCCCCTTGGTCATGTGACAATTTTATAAAATCTCATAATATTTACAGATAACTCTTATCAGTTCTGTTTCCCTGTAGAACCCTGAATAATACATAGACTGTGATTATTTAAATATGTATATTATAAATCATAAGTCCAACATTATTTTTATAAATAGTATAAATACTGATATTGTAGTGAAGATAAAGAAGATCACTAAAATACCCTCAATTATTATTAAAGCATGCAGAAAGAGAAAGAATGGGACAAAGCATAAAAAGAATAAACAGAAATCAATTAAATGATGACACCTTTTTATGTACCCATGTCAATAATTATATAAATATGGTCTAAATATACCAATTAAAGGACAGGATTATAATTAAAATGATTGTATTAAAAATAAGCAAGAATCAGTTATATGCATTCTGTTATACATTGAATTGTGTCTCCCTAAAAGATATGTTCAAGTCCTAATCCTCAGTTCCTTGAATGTGACCCCATTTGAAACTAGGATCTTTGAAGACATCATTAGTTGAGATGAGGCCAAACTGCATTAGAGTGGTCAATTAATCCAATGTGACTGGTGTCCTTATGAGCAGAGGGAATTTGGAGGGAGTTAGTTGGGGACAAACACAGAAAGATAGAGGCAGATTAAGTTATGCCACAAGTCAAGGAACATTATGGCCAGCCACCACCAGAACCCTACAGTCTTGAGATGTAGCATGGCCCTGTTGACACCTTGATTCCAGACATCTATCATCTAGAACTGTAAGACAATGAATTTCTGCTCAAAGCCATTCAGTTTTTGATACTTTGTTATAGCAACCCAAGTAAATTAAGATATTTTGTATATGAAATTCACTTTAAATATAGACATAGCTAAAGAATAAAAAAAAATACAGTATAGATAAAAGGGATAAAAGTGAACACTAATCAAAATGAAGCATGAGTAGCTACATCAATATCCTGTTAGAATAAGGACTATTACCAGGATAAAAAGAGATTTATATAATGTTAAGAAGATTAATAAAGAAAAGTATGTAAGAAGCCTAAACTTGTATGCATCTACAGACTTTCAAAATACATGAGACAAAATCTAATAGAAGTGAGTAAAAGAGACAAATCCACAAGTATAGCTGGACACCCCAACATGCCTCTCTCAGTAATGGATAGAACAATACTGCAGAAGGTCAGTAAGGATACAGAGAAGCTAAACAACAGTGTAAGCTTATTTGAATGAAAATATATTTATCAGATACTTCAACCAACTACTAACAGAATACACATTATATTTAAGTGCATATAGAACATTTACTAAGATAAATCATGTCCTGGTCCTTGAAAAATTAAAACTCAACAAAATAAAACAACCTAAAATAAGTTCTCTGAACAAAGTGGAATTTAATTAAAAATCAATAACTTGAAGTTATCAGAAAAATCCCCAAATATTTGTAAATTAAAGAGCTCAATGTTCAAAGAGGTAAAAACTAAATTTTAAAATATTTTGTACCAAATATAAATTAAACACAGCATATCAAAATTTGTGATGTCCTACTAAAAAGTGCTTGCAGATAATTTATAGCATAACAATATTAGAAAAGAATAACTGTCTCAAATCAATCATCTAAATCTTATTTTAAGAAACAAGATAAGAGCAAATTAAACTCAAAGTAAGCAAAAAATAAAATAATTATCATTAGAGCAGAAATAAAGTAAATGACAAAATCAATTAAAAATCAACAAAAGTTAAAGTTGGTTCTTTGAAAATTCAATAAAATTTTAAACTTCTAGCCTGATTATTCTAGAACAAAGGACAAAAGGATTAAATTACAAATATCAGTAATGAAACAGGTGACATCACTACAATACCCAAGGATATTAAATCTATGATAAATGAATATTATAATAAGTTTATGTTCTTAAACTCAACAATTTAAAAGAAATGTACAAATTCTTTGATACACAGAAAAATCAAAGCTCACTCATGAATAGATTACCTGCATAGCTCTAAATCTATTTATAAATTAACATTTTAGTTAAAGATTCTTCCAGTAGAGAAAAGCCCAGTCTCAAACAGTTAATAAAGAAATAATATGGATTGTACACAATCTCTTCCAGAAAATAGAAGAGGAAATACTGAAACATAACAAAGTGAAATTTATCCTAAGAAAGCAAATCTAGTTCAAAATAAAGCTTCTGTCAAAATAATTTACCTTATCAACAGACTAAGGAACAAGAAGAAACAATATGATCATCTCAACAGGTAGAGAAAAACCTTTAGAAAAATTCAACAGCCGCTCATGATGAAATAGCTCAGTAAATTATGAATGGAATGCCCTATAAATCAATAAAGTGTACCTACTAAATGACTTCAACTAAAATAATGCTCAATTGTGAAAGACTAAATACTTTTTCCTAATATCAGGAACAAGACGATGTCCATTCTCACTAACCTCTATTCAACATTATACTTGATATCCTAGTCAGTGCAATTAAGCAAGAAATAGAAATAAATGCCATACCAATTAGAAAGAATGAATGAAAATCCGCTCTATTCACAGAGCACATTATTGTCTGTGGAGAAGATCCCGAAGAATCCATGAAGGTAGGAGACAGAGAGAAATGGAGCAAGAGGCACACAGAGAGAAAATATGTGTTGTAATTAATATGAAATAATTATTTAATCCAATATTTTATGATGAGAAAAAACAAAAGACAGCATTAGGAGGAAAAAGTAAAGTTAAAATTGAAAGTATATATCAGAAATAGATAGATATAGGAAATTGTGTTAAGAAATTACATACATATATTAATGAAAGAGAATTAAAATATATTAAAATAATATACAATCATAGTTCAACAGGAAATACAAAAACAATTATTTCTAATTAATTCTAATTTTCAAAATTAGATTAACAAGACTTTGAAAGAAAAATAGAACAATCATCAAATTATCAGAGATCTATCCATTGAGTAATATCTCAGACCCAGGTCATTTTAACTAGTAAATTACCACATGCTTTCAAAGATCAAAGAATGAATCATCAGTATTAACTTGTTATATACAAAACAGAAATATTAAACGTAGTGAAAAATTTAAATCCTGTCTCTTTTTATAAAAGTGTAAAAACTAAGCATCCCAATATCTAAGTCAGAACAAAAAGAACAAGTAAACAAAAAACCGAAATACTTGGAAACAACCTACTTTGAACCATAGTGTCTTTCCTCCAACCCCTAACTGCTTATTTTGTGTTCATTCTAATTCTTCAAAAAATATTTCATACTAAAAATAAAAAAATAAAAAATATATTCCTTACAGACACATGCAAGTGTGGTACATGACTCAACTCTCAGCAATTCTTATTGGGCCAGTTCTCTAGACATAATGATGGGTAGAATTTGATTTAAGAAAGATCTAGTATAGTTCTTCCCTAATCTGTTATGTGGGCCTTCGATAGAGAAGCCTCTTCCCACTGGGGCTGCTTAGAAGGTAAAGCTCAGGATGTCTATAGTCATCATGGATTTTACTAAAAGCAGAATGAAACCAATATGTAAGAAAGGTAAAGAGAGATAAACAGCATTCATGAGCCCCCTAGATACAGTTTTACACAATACCAGCCAAGTTATGCATAATAACCTATTTTCTTTTTTGCTTAAGCTAAGATGTATTTTTATAATTTTTCAATTATAAGTGTGCCATCATATCCTACATACAAAAAAAAAACTTATTCCGAATGTAATGTTAACTTTATATTAAAATTTATACTTAATATAAATTTACATTTCAATTAAATAAAAATATTAAAATATGAATAGAGTTAATTTGCCTGCTGTAATTATGGATATTGTTCCCACATTTTTCTACTTGCTTATTGCTTTAAATTTGAACAATTTTGTTTATATATTGAAAATTACAAAAACAAAAAAATCGCACATAGAATGTTAATATGGAGAAACTTGTTGAATTTTCAAATCTTAAATTTTCAAATATATCAACATCTGCATGTATTCAAATTGAACTTTATCTTAATTTTTAGCATGTGCAGTTATCCTTCAATTAAAGCTATTTTTAAAAAAGCCATTATACTAATTCCTTTCCTAATGAACCACAGGTTTCACTCCCTTTTGTATGATACCCCAACGGGTTTTAGTCACAATTACTCCACTATTAATTATTGCCATATTTTCTTTTGTCTCATTTAATACACTATTAAGAATAAAATTTCTACTTTTCATAGTTTTTCTTTAATCTATTAGGACTTTTGATTCTCTAATCAGATAGTTTCAGGCACATAGAATTCAATTACTCATCCATTTAGAATTCCATCTGGTTATTAAGTTAAAAAAGCAAGAATATGCATATCCCGCTTCATTAAATGTTTCATATCCTCAGTTATTATCTAAGACTTAAAAAAAGAACAACTATATGAAGAATAATTCTATATTTGCAGGAAAATTTATCAGTGAAATTGCTTATAAAATTGTCATCCATTGTGTTAATAATTGGCCTGTTATGGTAAGCATCTTTTAAAAGGCAGGTGGTTTTTTTTTTCTGCTTTAGTGCATTTTAATACTGGCATCATGGTTACTAAATATCTACTCAAATATTAGAAATTCCTTGCCACCCTAACTCTTCTCAATACCCCTATTCTATCAAGAAGCAGGAAAAGAGTGCTCTTGATTTTGTCTTGCTCTTATTTAATTTTAAACATTTTAAAATTAATGCTAAAAATAAACACATCACTTTTCTTCTCTCTGTGAATATTCTCATTTATAAATTCTATAGCGCTCAGTTTATTTTTCTTTGTTTTAAATATCCTCTAAAAATAAAAAAATAAGTGAAAATTCACATTTAACTTATTCATGAATAAATTTCCACTAAAGAGTCATATAAAATATTTATTTATATGTATTTTATATGAACCAAAATACTATTTTCATCAAGAAATAACTGTTTATAATATGTTTATGAATAATCTTCCTGTTTTATCTTGTATATATTCATATATGTGTATAATATATATGTATCATAGTCAATATATTTGTATACTATTTTATAGTCCATTTTTATTCATAATATTCTATAATCATACATCAGATATTTCTTAAAAATCTCTATGCTTAATGTCTTTAACTTCATGTTAATATTTAACACAATTCAATTTACTAAGGTAGTGGAAAACTTCAATTTATGGCATTCTCCATATATAACTAGCAATATTGAAAGATCAGTTTGCTGTGGGAATTTTTAATATACTACGCAGGTTTAAATTGTTTGTTATTTCTGTCAAACTAGATTAATGTCTTTCCTATAAATTTAGCACCTTTGTTAGCCCATAATTATTTCAGGAAAATAGAGCTATTTAGTCAAACCCATATGAGGAATTTTACTGTTTCCATTTTTTTTCCCCCTAAAGCCAGCAACTCTTTCTTGTTTTAAGGGAAAATTTTCTTTTTAACATTGGTGAAGCCTCAAAACAAATATCTCTCAATAGCCCAGTCCAAAGACATTAAAAATTCTCCTGTTAATTTTTCTCTCCCTGCCTTTTCTTCCTAAATAAATTTTAGATAAGATAGCATTTGGCACCTATATTTCTCAGAATGTGCTTAGAAAATTCTACCCTCCTAATTAGAGCACAACCAGCTTCTTCTTCTCCTGTCCAGTGTAGAGTTGACAAGAAGCAGAACTATTTGACAGCAATGTGTGTGGTGGCTAATGGTTCTGTGGAAAATTGGAACAGGGGGTTGAGCCTATATTGTCTGGTATGTGATTTTACATGAGCCAGTTTTTCTTAATAAAGGGAAATCTAAACCACAAATTGGAGGCAGCAAACAAAAAGAGCAGAAAGTGATTTTTATGAGAAGCTCTATTGTCCTTATCTCATTGTTTGACTTCCTAAGAAGGACCACACAAGTTTCACAGAAAGACCATTGCTGGAATCAGCAATTGTTTTTGTGCAGTACAGCACAGATATCGTGCAAGGATTTTTTTGGGGGTTAGGTCATTTTTATTTTCCCCAAGATGAAAAAAATATTAAATTTGAATAATTAAGACAAAATCTCATTCAAATTGATACTGATACTGTCTTCTGCTTAATGCCCTGAATGGCTTTAATTTATAGAAAAATGTCCAGAATAACATTTTCACTGTTTAAATGATAATTTTTGAGAGAAATGTTATTAATAAAAATATTTAATAATTTGAAATATGTACACAGAATATTATTCTCTGACATAGTTGAATATTTGCTTTTCTGAGTTTTGTTGTGTTTTTCCAAAATAATAATAGTAGTGGTAGTAGTAGTAGTAGTAGTAGTAGTAGTAGTAGTAGTAGTAGTGGTGTTTAGGAATTTCATGCACTGTTGGGATGTTTTCTATACCTAAGGGAACGTGACTTCTTTGATGTTAGTTGATACATAAAATTGCATCTTACGGTTACACTAGAGACTGAGGCTCTCAAAGAGGTTTTGTATTTCTCACAGTTTTTTATACTTAATATTTGGTTGTCATTCTAATAAGTAAAGAGGTTCTCATGTTTGTGTTCTGTGAATAATTTTTGGGTCTATCCATTTTCTCTTAGTTTTGTGTGAATGTTTAAATGAGAGCTATAATATGTAATATTTTATGTTGTTCCACGTACACTTGTACATTCCAAATGTTTTGCAGTATTTGTCTTCAGTAGGGTTAGTGTGAACAGGGGATAGTTTTATGGATGTTGAAACAGTCCTTTGATCAAAAACTCACCTCCTCGTCCTAAAACATATGCTTGAAAATTATAATCTTAGGTTAGGCTAAAAATTTCCCAGTGGAAGAAGCACCATAAGTTATTACTTATACAGGTCTATCATGACAGCAGATATTGGTAGGGGTGTGAAAGGGAGACATAAGGTTCCTGAGACCTAGAAGAGTTGGGGTAGTGTGTTGTTTGTGAAATGCTGCCAACGCAATATATCAAAAATGAATTGGCTTTTACAATGGGAATTTATTAGGTTAAAAGCTTACAGTTCTGAAGCCATGAAAGTATCCATATCAAGGCATTATCAGAGATGCTTTCTCATCGAGCTGCACTTGTGGGTGATCAGGCTCATGGCAAGGTCCACTCTCCTCCAGGCTTCATGGCTTTCAGCTTCAGGCTGCTTCATCTGTGGCTTTTCTCTGTCTCTGGTTGTTGATTTCAACTCCTGGAGGCTTCTCTCTGTCCCTGTGGCTTTTTCTGTGTCTGTGGTTTTTTATTCTTCCATTTATAAAAGACTCCAATAAGAGGATTATGACCCACTCTACCGTAGCAATCTAATCACATGGCCCTTAACTGATCTAATGTAATCAAAGGTTCACATTAGTTTCATTTAAGAACATAATTTTCTAGAGTCCACAAAAGACTCACACCAACACAGATAAATAAGTGATGGATCCAATGAAAGCCTTCATGTACTAGAGTCTGATGAAATAAGGACTAAATTTGAATCTGTTTGCAGTTTTCAGTAGAGGTAATGCTTCTCCATGGAATGAGCATGAGAGGGGGAAAGGGAGGAAAAATCAAGAGAGTTAAAACCCATAGTAGAATAACCGGCCTTGAAAACAACTATTTATCTTTCACATAGATTTAATACTAATCTTGATTATTTTAATACAACAAAATTAAGAAGCAGAGGACAGGGACAGGGTTGTAGGAATGTCTCGTTACAGCATTCCTCCCTTTTAGATCAAGTTTTCTATTCATTGATAACTCCAATAAATATAGTCAAAGGATATTCTGCAGTTTTACTAAATGCTCAGTTTTCAAAATAAATTTAATATTTAATATTTGTTGCATTAAATTAGTGAAATAAAAATGCAAACTTGTTCATTTTATTTAAAGTGAATTTCATATAATGTGAATGTATTTTCACCATGCCTAATCAATTCAGTCTATAACAGAAAACTGTGACAACTGAAAGGAAGGCTCTTAGAATATTGTGCAAACTTAACATAGAGTGATAAAACTCTGAGATTAAAAAAAAATAAACTTTTAACTTTAGTGTAGAATTCTATCTCCAACAATGGAAGAATACATGTAGAAAATAGCTTTTAAGCTCAATTAAGAAAATTAAATGTTTATACGGTTTTATTAACCATTAACATTTTTAAAACAAATGACTGCTTAAAGAAACTTACTAAACTAGAAAAGTAAACTTTAAACTTTTTCTCTAAAATGTCCTATGTAATGTTTTATCAAATTAATTGTTTCTTCTTCCTTCACAATAATTATTCAAAACTATTGTCTGATTGCTTTGTTTCCTTGATTTCTCAGGCAAATACCGTGCAAGGAGTTGCTTAAACAATGGGAATTTATTAGCTCTCGGTTTTGAGACTAAGAAAAAAGTCCAAATCATGGCTTCATCAAGGCAAATGTCCCTGAAGACATTGGCATTTTAAGGCTGGCTGTTGGCCATCCTTGATCCTTAGCTTGTCATATGGCAAGGCATATGGCACATCTTCTGGCATCTCCATTTTCTTCCAATTTCTGGTGATCTTCAGTTTCTTGCTTTCCATGGCTTTCTCTCTCTGTATCTTACTTTTATTCTATTTATAATGGAACCCAGTAATAGGATTAAAACCCATCCTAGGCAACACCTCAACTGAATTAACCTCATCAAAAGGTCTTTCTTACAAAGGGTTCACATGCAAGGAATGGATTATGTTTAAAAACATGTTTTCTGGGGTACCTACAGTTCCAAAGTGCCATACTGATTATTAGATGATTTAACATCATATACTCTCTCTGGCCACACTAATGCTCCGTATCCTTACCTTGTAATTATTCCCTTTATGAACATCATAAGCATCCTTATATTAGGTATTATGTTCTTCTGGATTTATACTTTATCTATTGAATTGGACTGCAGTTCTTTTAAGTACAGGAATGCTACTGTGCCCTCTCTCTCCATAATACACGGCATGCCTCTTTTTCCTATGGTGGTATTGAAAAATGTTTATTGTAGATAGTACTGGAGAGGATATTAACTATTGCGAGATTCTTAAAAGTTTATATGTAGAGAAAATCATCACTCAAGCATCTGTTTAAAATATGGATTTACTCTGCTAGAAAAATGTCTGGAACTAAACATAAAACACTATTAATAATTGTTTACTATTAGTTGTAGGTGATTTATTTCTTCCTACGGAGACTATGATTTTCATGAGGGGGAAATAGCATTTAATTTACACATATATTATTTAAATATTATTTTGATAAGTAAGTTCTACAGTATGCTTGAAGAATATGTACTCTATGTAATTTTATAGATTACCATTGATATAGGCCAGACTGTAAAAGAATAGATCTTTTGGCTATAAAGGGATACTAGTTGTACATACAAATAAGATAATCAGTAAACAAAATCCCTCTGCAGAAATATCAGCAAATCAAGGAAATGACTCCCCTCTGAACTGAAGAAGTGATGCCTGTAGTGATCATACTGGCAAATTTATGATAAACAAAAGATGTGCACTTTAATCATATAATTGTGGTAGAGAAAAATTGCTGAGAGAGCACACAAAAACTTGAAGGACTAATGTAATGAAATTTTAAAAATGTATCTTTAAAAGAGAATTTTTTTAATTTGAGGAATTAAAACTAAAGATCTTTTTTTTTTTTTTTTTTTTTTGATATCTCATAAAATGCTGCCAAATGTCCTAGAAGTTATGGGCACTCTGGAAGTCAAAGAAAGCACAATGATGAATTATAATAATGTGTATAATATAGAACTCTAATCTCAAGAGATGCTCTCTAAAATTGAGATTCCTCTGCCCAGTTAATTTGGGAGAATCTTTAACTATATATTCCTATGTAGCGAGAACAATGTAATGACATAACAGTATCTGAGAATTCTGCATAAAAATGCAAATTTGACACACACACTCACAACTCTAGTCAATTTCCTTCCATTCTAAATGAAAGCCTTTTGTGGCCTACACCAGTGAAAGCATCAGAACTGGTATTCCACTAGCAAACTTTAGAGGAGTTAGTATATTGTTCTCTACCAAAACAGGTAAAAAATATCCTGATTAGTTGTAACATTTTTTGATGATTATTCAAGTGTAGTGAGTAAAAAATGTGTATTTTTGAAGCATCTTTTTCTTAGCCATGCAATACTTTCAAATTAAATTTCATGGAATGTTAATTAATATTTATGTTTAAAAGATTGAACAGAAAGCTTTATTTATATGAACAATAATGATTTCAAAAATTTTCTGATATTTGAAGTGGGGATCTATCCTGCTTTAAGCAAATAGATTACAAGCATTGTCTGCCACAGGATAGGAATAATCATCTTAATAAGTACTTTTTCTGGAGTGATTACTATGTGCCAGGCAGCGAGAACCTCCACTGAATTAAGAACTAAGACTCCAATATTTAATTCAATTCAATTCAATTCAATTCAATTCCAATGAATTTTTTAAGATAGTGGCAGAATCACTATAGTTTGAGTCTATAGATGACAGACTCCAAAAATTTATGTAAATTTCAAAATAATTACTCAAGAATGAACAAAACAAGCAAGCCCTAGAACAATAGCTTTTGAAATGTCTATACAAAGATCATCCTAAAATGTTACAGCAAGATTTACACAAGTAAAAGGGAGAAAGGTTGTAACTTCAAAGAGAATAGTATCAGTAATGATCAGAATGATGATTGCCGTAGTGGGTGAAGCCATAGTTAGCTAATAAGATATCTAAACTTTTTATAAAACATGTGGAATCATATAAGCTGTGCTTTCTTTCATTTCATTCACAAAGGAAATACAGCATAAATATTTACAGTGTAGCCACCAGTACTTCTTTCCAGAATTTTTCAGGTATTTATGACCTGCACCTTATACTGCATTTGCTATAATTCTGAAGTTAAGATAGGGAAATGGTATTAAGTGGTCCATTATTGCCCATTATTGCCACAGTCTCACTGCTGTTATGAAAATCTGTTTTTGTTTCATTGAAGACTAGGAAATAGCAAACTTGGAAGGCGATCAGATCACCATCAGCCATGGATGAAGTTATCTGTACTGGGAATTAGGCAGAGAAAAATACACCAGGGACTGGAATGCAAAGCCTTTATATCACTGGACTCTGAAGCTGAAAATAGAAAGTCTTTGTAAAACTTAGGAAAAGAATAGTCTTCAGAGAGTCAAAGACCTATTGATGAAAGCATACTGTTGATAGGTGAACAAAGGAAGACTTTGTGTGAACACTGGCTAATTAAGTCTTGCAATTACTGAAAGAGCCTTCTTTTGTGTAGAAGAGAGGGACATATAAGAGTGTTGTACAAGTTCAGATTCAAAATACTTATTTATATTCTTTGGGGAAGGGCCATTTGACTATTAAACAAAGCCAATGCTATCCATTCCCCACTTTGAGCAGAGCATGAGGAGAGTGGGAATAGGAAGACTTCTAAAGCAGGTGACATTGTTGGCCATGAAAAGTGCCTTTGACTCACGGTTTCAATGGGTTTAACCTTTATTAAATATAGACCTCTATCAAAATAGCTATAAGCTGAGAGAATTGCTTCCAAGACATACTCCTTTTCTTAGTAGTCATAGAAAAACAAAGCTTGATAAGCTCTTGGGGCTGAAGTATTCTTCTTCCATATGGGAGTTATTATTTCCAGTTCACTGTGTCTCAAAGTAGGGGTCAGGTCTCCCAGAGGCCATAAGGGTCTGAGAAGGTTAACACAGAACAGAACTACAGAACTCCAAAGTGATCAGTGTTGATGATGGTGTTGAACTCTGAGCTATAGAAACCAGATGAAAAGACCTCTACCTACCCAGCCCTCACCTTCAGCTGTCTCTTAGCAAATACTCAGATTTTCTCCATTTCCTAGAGGGGGCTCCAAACTGCTGTTTGATGGCAGTGGCTAATAGGAAAAAATTATGAAAATTAGGGCATGTTTGTTTTTCCATGTGGCAGGCACGTAGCCACCGTAAAGTAGTAGGGCAAAGAGGAAAGACACAGTTATAGGGCAGTTTCAGATTTGTGAGGGAAGTCGGCAAACCCCTATGGAGATATACACCAAAGTTTCAGGTGCTCAAAATTGTATGGCCCCCTAAAGTGTGGACTCCAATTACTTTTTTGCCTTGACAAAGTTTTGTTCAACTTTTTTCTAAAAATTTCTCTTGCCCTTAATCCTTGTTATTGGCTCTTAAAATCTACACAGGAGCATTACATTTCAGAAAAGCAGTCTCATATTAGAAATGTCTCAGGGATCCATGGAATAAGTAACAAGGATTTTGTTCTTAACCACCTAATTATTGTCTGCTTTCTGAGCCCTTTATCATGCTCATAATCAATGACAAATGAGTAAACTGAGATGTGGGATAGAGATTTTGCTGATCATCAGAATCAACTCTTCCGTCATTCAAAACTTTGACTCATGGAACAGTAAATAGCAACTCCCCTTTCTTTTTCCAGCATTGTTGACACCTATAGTAATTTCTCCCAGGAAGGTAACTCTCTGAGGCAATATTTCTCTTCTCCTTAATTACACAAGTACAGCTTACACACCATCAGCATTGATAAGCAGTGACACCCTCCTGTCAACCAGGTAATTTGTTAGCAGAAAATGCCACAGACACTTTAGTTTCCATCTCTCAAAACTTCTCATGCAAAGGAGGCTCAATAATTAGCACTGACCTTCCACTAATACCAGTTGTCAATCAGCTGTGCGTCCTGCTCAAAGACTGCCTGCCTAATTCCATGCAAAACTTAGACAAAGCATATGTAGCATCCCAGGGAGCACTGACAGAGTGTAAGATGGCATTGTTCCAAAAATTAGGCCCTGTTAGAGAACAGTGATGGATTCACAGAAGACAACATGCTATAACTGTTAAAACAAACAAAACTGTGTTTTTCAAGGTATTTTTCAGGAAAACCTGTGTCAGTATTATTATGATAACTTTATACATTCAGATTTTGAGGCCACGTCCATGCATCCTAAACAAGAATATCTGCACATGAAGCCCCTGAATCTATATGCCACACAAGCATATTATAAAATTCCCTCACACTAAAATTTGGGAATTACTGGTTTAAAGCCATCATTCAATGTATTCACAATGATAAGGTCAGAGAGTATACCCTACAATCACAAAAATCAATAAAAATTATTACATTTCATTTGTGTAAGATGTCATTACATCTATAAACACATGAATAAGACATGGCACCTGCTCTGAAGGATTTTAGAATTTATCAACCAGAGAAACATACAAAATGAAGAGTAATAGAATGAAAGTTATAAAGATCTCTTATTAAGAATGGAATAACTGGCTTACACTGAAAAAAAGTCCTAAATTAGAATGTTTCTATTCCTTTGCTTTGCCTGCAGAATGATATACTCTTAAGGTTATGCATCTTTTATATTTAGCAGTTAAATTTGTGATTCAAATTGTAGCACAGATTTAAAAGCATATAGCTTTAAGTCCTGGATTGGCTAATAAAATACTACTTTCTGGCTATTTGGGTAAAGTATGCACTTAAAAACTTTTTGTCATATATGTGCTAATATATGAGAAATATCTAGAATTTAACCTATACAGATATGTATAATTTTTCTAAAACATGTGTTTCTTTAGCAAGATGTAATAGGTGATTTATCACAGTCAAAGACCTCCTAAAAGCTATTGATATTTCCTTATTCAGGATAAAAAATTATTAGCAAAAATTGGAATAAGCATCCTTAAATATTCATAAAATGAATGAG
This sequence comes from Tolypeutes matacus, assembly GCA_026826555.1. NCBI lineage: Eukaryota > Metazoa > Chordata > Mammalia > Cingulata > Chlamyphoridae > Tolypeutes > Tolypeutes matacus. Next base: position 7,072,113 of record JAKSZT010054350.1, read on the forward strand.
ATAAGCCGACCTGAAACTCAAAGATGCTTATATAGTTTGAGCAAGTTTATTTTACAAAAGTGTAGTAAGTGGACATCTTCACTTTATATACATTTCTCTTTTAAGTAATTAATTTTTTTTCCTGGAGAAATACTCATATTTTCACTGCCAAGATCATCTAGGAGATAGTAAATATCCAAAGAAGTCTATTTACTATGACTAAAATTGTTACTTAATGTCTTTCTGAATTTTAAACAAACGAGGCTTGATCATTTCCCACTGTGTTGGCTATTCCTCTTGGGTAAGATCTGACAACTAAAGAACCATTTGCTTGTTGATGAGAAAAAGTGTTGAATATGAAAGTGCTGACTCAACAAGACAGGAGGTAGTAAGATTAATGGACACCAACCTGTAGGGGAAAATATCTGTGAGAATAAAGGGCCTTGGTGGGAGAAACATTCCCCCAGTAAAAGAGAGAACACACACACTTCGCCCTTCCATTCACCCCATGGTCAGACTTCCTGTGGTATATATCTGAGTCCCATGTGGTGGTAATATGGGAAATTTACATTTGTATTCAGTAAATGATTGATTCAAGCAAGAACTCATCACACATCTCATCATTAACTCTGTGATACTTTTAAATGAGGGCAATTTTACTTTCATGAATAACATTCATTCTGCTTAAAATAGTGAACGTAATTGTAAAAAGAATCTATCAAAAATCTATATGAAAACAAGATATACTCAAAGGCATTTTTTTTTAAGTTCAGCTTATCTACTGTAAGATATTGAGGAAAATAGTGAATATATAATTGAAAGTAATAAAAGTAGATAAAAAGGAAATAAATAGCATAATAGTTAGCTATTTTTTGATTCTTTAAAATTTATGTAAAATTTGTATAGAGTGAGAGGATAGGCAGGCAAGAGTTTTTCTGTGTCAGAAAAAAATATATTCATGTTTTAATGCAAGTATTCAGTACTAGTTCATGTTGTTAGTTTTATTCATTTGTTTGGTGTAAGCAGTCTGAGTTTCCAAGTGGATCTCATGCACCCTGAAAACAAGAACTGACTCAAATACTGCTTTGTTATATTGACTCAAAACACTCTTTTCTGTGGAAGAAGAAAAGGGAAATAATAAAGAATAAAAAAGGGAAATTGATCTATAAAATAACATGCTTTCACTAGATTATTCAATAAGTATTACAACAAATTGCAAGCTTAATCAAAATGGGCCACTGTAAAACTCAAAATCTGGCAATATATTTAATTAAAATGTTTGCCTCTTAAGTTTATTACTAGCTGCACTTCACATTTATTTTCTTGCCTTCATATAGATCTTATACTGTGTGAATCAGATCTAAACATTGGCACCACCATTTTAAATACTCTATTAATTTCAAACATTAAATAAATGTCTAAAGTAGTTATTGTGTGATAGTTTTTTTTTGTTTGACTTTAGTTAAGCAAGTGGTAAAAGCAATTGGTGCACAGAACATGCAAAGAAATAAAATTAAAGGAAAAGATAAAGAAAATATGAGCCAATAGAAGATGGCCAACATGTCATAGGTTAACAAAGCAGGGAAATGCAATACACTTTGAAAATAAATCCAAATTTTGGTCAGTTAATCTTGCATTCATATTGATTTCCAACACAATGTTAAGATACAGATTGTGTTTTTATAATTATGTTTTCATAATTAAAAAAAAACAAAGATTTATCATTTAGTTTAAAATAACTTTATTAAAATTATATATTTGTGATAAATTTAATCTTGAACTATTAACTCTATTCCATTGCAACTATTTATCGAGGCTCTGTAAAAAGCCTCTTTGAAATGATAAAAAGAAAAAATGATAGCTCAAATTCTGCAAGGACTTTGCTTAAATCTCAGACTTCTTAATGATAATATTGTAATATAAGCTCTTAAAAAAAAAATGTACCTAACAGTAATTCTCCCTTCAGACTGTCACTTTAGGCTTAAATTGTGTTTAAAGCACATAATGGTGTTCTGAATATTTGCAATAAATCAAATCCAAGTTATTTCAAAATTAATTTCAACATCAAATGTTTTTCTTGGATGAAGGTTAAACTTCCAGTTTTAAGCTAACAACTAACACTTAAATACTATGCCTCTAATCACAGTTTCTTATTGCAGGATTCTAGATATAGAAATGATCTTAATACTTCAACTCATCAGTTTACTTGGAAAAAGTATTCACAGAGATAAAAAAATGCGGCTTTCCCAATGTCTCATAGCAGTTAATGATAAAGGTAAGGAACTCATAAGCTGTCTTAGGTCCTAAGTTAATTCCCTTCATCACAATTTTAGCTATTCCTTTTGAAGTAGAGAGAAAAGACTATTGGAATAAGTGGAATTTGCTTTTGGAGTTCCTTACACTGTAGCTGGACTAAAGACACAGATGATAGCTTAAACCTAGATACATAAGCTGTTATTGTCATACATATAAAGAGGTCTTGAATAAATTTTTTACTAAGTTTGTGAGTTTTTCTTTCTGGAAGAAATTGCAAAGTCAATCTTCTTGTGTTCTTTTTTCCCAAAAAGAAGAAAATGACTCTTAACTGAATAGTTAAAGATTTCCCTGCTATATATCTCAATTCTGCTAATTCTCTCTTTTAAAGGATATACTTCACATAGAATAGCTATCTAAATTACATATCTATAAGTGAGTTTGTCAGTGCTTTGGAAACTGAACACATGCAGAACTGAAATTTATCTCAGAATAAAAAAATAGGAAATAAAAGAGAAGGTAGTGATTTCCTTTTTCATGCCCTGTGTAGTAATATATATTGAGTTGAAAGTTATGTTGTTTATATAACAAAGGGACAATCTTGATTAATGACACATGTTACATTTATGAAAAATGAACAAATTATAAAAACATAAGAGATGGGAAAGAGTTCTAAAATAAGGTGAATGACATTAAATATTGACTCAAAATAAAATTGGTGAATGGAAATGAATAAATAAGAAATGGTCAGTTTAGATCACTTAGTTTAATATTATGGCATGTTCTAAGACCCATCATATAAAAGACGGCTATTGAGAAATCTGAAGTCCTTATAGTTCAAAGGTGATAGAAGGTTTGGAAAATTTGGACAATGATAAGATGTTAATTGACAATAATAAGAGAAAAATGCATAAAAATGACATTTTAAGTTATTCTCAAGTAGGTAAAAATATGTAAAAATTCTTAAAATATTATCACATCATATTCAGCAGTATATTTAGGGAAAAACATACCGAAATTTTTTTTCCTGGAAATCAAAGATTAGAAAAATAGTGGAACAGTAGAAAATCTATCAACATAATAGTCACATTTAATTATGTTGCATTAATAGAGAATTATTATATAATCATTTCGTGGGTGTTGAAAAAGACAACTATTAGCACTCATGTTAGAACCTATTAGAGAGAATGTCCAGGGAGGATGGCAGAGTAGGGAGTTCAAGGAATCAGTTCTTCCACAAAAATAACTCTTTAACAGGCAGAAACTGTGTGAAACAACTCTTTTTAAACTCCAGAGGTCAAAAGAACACTGTACAGCATCCAGGGAAGAGCAGGAGGAAAAGGCTGATACATCATGGTAAAGAGCTGCAAATTGTCCTCTCTGCAAGTTGGCTACCACTGCCCATCCCTCATTCTTGTGGCAGGATACTATGGAGTCCAATTCTGCCAGTGGCAGAAAGAGATGTAAAAATCTTCTTCCCCAAGAACAGGGGTGGGCAAGGCTGATCACTGATCATGTCTTTTGATTAGCAAACTAAGTTTTCTGGGTCCCATCTCTGAGGGTGTCTATTGTTTCAACCAGTCCCAGACAAAGGCAGTGGCTGCCATAGTTTAAATCCCACCTTGGACAAAAGCAGGAGTGGCCATTGTTTCAACCCTCCCTTGATAAGGGTGGAGGCAGTAGAGACTTAAAGATGCTGCATTTCCTTAGGACTGCGGAGGACAGCAAGTCAAAGGGCTGCATTTACTGTAAGAAAGCTCAGCTTTGGAGAGATATTGGAGAAGCTTTTGGAAAAGCACTTCCTGACCCTCCTCCATAGAGCACTTTGGAGCCAGTCTATGCACCCTTCATGGGTGACTGGCCCTGTCATGGTTGGTAAAGACTGACTTGGGAAAGTTCTCCTTGGGGTGGCATTCCTCTGAGAATTAGCCCTTCAGGTAAAAGCAGCATGGCATAATGAAAGGAATGTAAAAAACTATAGAAATGGACAGTCTGAGACAAAAGTATACTGACATCAAATACCTTGGAAAGGGAAGTTTGGCCCCTGGGAAAGAGGAGCCAACCAAACCCTTGTTAAAAAAAAAAAAAAAAAGAAATTCCAAAACAACTAACAAGCAAAAGCCCAGAAGAAGACAGAGGCAGACCTTTTTGATAGTAGAGCTAAGCTCAAGAAAATCTATGACATCAACAGCTAGTTACAAAACCAAGAAACAGAATCCCAGAGAGTCAATTCCAGAGTTAAGATTTTAAAATATTAAAAAGTAAAGTCTTCAACAAAAGAGTACAAGACAAAGAAACAGGGAATGATGAACCATCCAAAGGAAGAGGGTAAAATTACAAAAAAACACCAATGAAGATGAGAATATGTAAACGGTATTATATATAATAACAGTTATAAATATATCTGCATCTATATATGAAGCAAATACAGACTGATTTGAAGGGAGAAATTGATGTTTCTACATTAATAGTGGATACTTTAAGAAACCACTCTCAATAATGGATGGAACATCTAATCAGAAGATCAATAAAGAAGTACAGGTCATGAATGATACACTAAACCAACAAGACCTAACAGACAGAACAATGTATCCAATGAAAACAGAATACACATTCTCATGGAGTGCCCATGGATCATTCTCCAGGATATACCATAAACTGGGTCACAAAACAAATCTCAATAAATTCAAAAATATTGAAATCATACAATGTACATTCCCCAACCTCAGTGAAATGATGCCAATTCTCCTAAATCAATTCAAAGAACTGATAGAAAATGTGATTAAAGAAATAAAGGATATTGTGAAGACACTGGGTGAGCACAAAGAACAATTTGAAAGCCTACAAAGAAACATAACAGTCCTTGTGGTAATGAAAGGCATGATGAATGAGATTGAAAACATATTGGAGGCACATAAGAGCAGCTTTGAATTGCTCAAAAACAGAATTAGTCGTTTTGAAGACAGAACATCTGAACTGGAAAATACAGGGAAACAGAAAGAGAAGAGAAGGGAAAAAAAGGAACATAGTCTTAAAGAATTGACAATGAGAAACACACAAACATATGCATTATTGGTGTCCCAGAAGGAGAAGAGAATGGAAAAGGGGCAGAAAGAACATTTGAGGAAATAATGACCAAAAACTTCCTAACCCTTATGAAAGATATAAATATCAATATCCAAGAAGGACAATGTGCATCAAACAGAATAAATGTGAATAGACCTACCCTGATACACCTACTATTCAGATTGGCAAATATCACAGATAAAGAGAAGATTCTGAAAGCAACAAGAGAAAAGCAAAGCATCACATACTAGGGAACCTCAATAAGATTAAGTGTCAACCTCTTATCAGAAACCATGGAGAAGAGAAGAAAATGATATGATGTATTTAAGGTGCTAAAAAAGGGAAACTGCCAGCCAAGAACTCTGTAGCCAGCAAAGCTGTCCTTCAAAAATGAAGGGAGTTCAAAGTCTTCACAGACAAACAAAAGTGGATAGAATATGTTACCAAAAGACAAGAAGTACAAGATATACTAAAAGGAGTGCTGCAGCCTGAAAGGAAAAAAACAAGGGTGAGAGGCTTGCAGAAGAGTGTAGAAATGAAGATTATTAAGAAGGGTAGATTAAAGGGTAAAAAGACAGACAATAGTAAAATATGACAACAGTAAGCCAAAGGACAAAATGGATGAAGTAAGTAATGTCTTTATAATAATAACATTGAATGTTAATTGCTTGAACTCCCCAATCAAAAGACATAGAAAAATAGAATGGATGAAAAAATATGAGCCATTTATATGCCATCTAGAAGAGACTCATCTCAGACATAAAAACACAACCAGGTTAAAAGTGAGAGTTTGATGTAGCAGTTTGATATTATTTATGAATTCCAAAAAAGATATTGATTATGTTTGTAAACTGGTCTGTTCCTCTGGGTGTGATACCCTTTGATTGTATTAGATTCAGCTGATATGACTTTGATTAAATTATGTTAAGATTAGGACTTTGATTTGAGCACATCATTAGGGTGACTCAGTTTGAGTCCCTGCCCTCTTTGTGGACTATAAAAATGGACATTCAATCAAGGAGATACACAGAAGTAGATACACAGAAGTTGATACAGAAGAAGATATGTGGGAAAAGACAGAGAGCTCCATAGACATGAAAGAAGATCCTGTGGCCCTAGAGGGAGATGAGCCATCTGCCTGATAGTTAACAGCTGACCTTGTGAGGAGACCAGAACAGCTGAGCCCAGAAAAAAATGAGCCCCAGAAAGAGAGAGGAGCCCTATGCCAGCCTACAAAACTGGAAGAAGCTGAACCCAAGGAGCCTTAAAGGGAAGAGGAAGGCTGAACCCCTGCAGATGTCACCTGCCATCTGGCTTCTACACATGGCAACAGAGTTTGGTATGGAAGTAATCTTGAGTTGTACTCTTTAGGGCCTTGTAACTGTAAGCTTTTACCCGAAATAAATACCTTTTATAAAAGCCAACAGATTTCGGATACTTTGCATCAGTACCCCTTTGACTGACTTATACAGAATTTGATACTAGAGAGTGGGGTGGTGTTTTGCAATTACCAAAATGCTGGAACAGTTTTATAAATGGGTAAGGGGTATTTTTTGGAGGAATTTAGAATGATGAAACTATTATTGGAAACTGGTGGAAAGGCGATCTGTGTTTTAAAGTTGCAGAGAACTTAGCATGATTAATTCCTGATGCTATATGGAAGGCAGAAATGTAAAATTACTAGCTTGGACATTTAGCCAAGGAAATTTCCAAACAAATGTGGAAAGTGCAGCCTGGCTTCTTCTTGCAGCTTACAGCAAAATGTTAAGGAATGAGGTTAGCTGATAATTGAATTGTTGGGCCCAAAGAAATCAGAAACTGATTCAATAAATTCCAAGCATATGAAAATCAAGCCCCCAGATGATAATGCCCCATTTGAAGAATTAACTAAACTTGGAATTTGTAAGTCAGAATTGAAAAATGCTGTTATCTAGGAAAGACTTATGGAGAGTCTTATTGTCTGATGGCTTGGACCCCTGCTTCCTGCATGCTAAACCAACAAGCTTTTTGAGAAAGCTGTATGAACAAAACCACTGTCAGTCTGGAATAAAAAGGACATGGAGAGGAGAGATAGAAGGGAAAGTAGCTTTAAGAGGAAAATCATGGAAGACAAGGTCTGGAATTAAGACATCTCCTTAGACCAAGAGAAGGACCCACCCATGTGTATGGAGAGGGTGAGTTTTGTATTTGAAGAGTGTGCATGTTCCAGCCTGCTGTTCAGGGAAATTTTTGCTGCCCTAGGCTACAGAGAGGGTGGGCATATTCCCCAGCGGTTGGGGAGAGTGAGATCAACACTCCAGTGCTCTGAGAGGTGTGGACTTGTTCTCCATAGGTCAGGGAAAGTTTGGCCATCACTCAAATGTTCTTGGAATGTGAGGTATAGAGCTCAGTCACCACACAGATGCTTGATGAGGGGGGAAACAAGAAAATGGCCACTGGGCAAGCCTGTGTAAAGGGTGTGCCCTCATGTGGCTCCAAGGATAAGAAGAAACTATCTTAAGAATGACTCTCAGACTTTGAAATCTAATGAAGTTACCTGCAGGTTTTTGGAACTGTAGGGGACCAGTGACTCATTTCCCTCCAAAATTCTTGTTATGGTAATGTAAATGTTTATCCTTTGTCTGTTCCTTTGTATATTGGATGCAGATAAATTGATTTGTAAGTTTCACAGGTCTAGAGCTAGAGGGGAATATGCCCCAAGACAAACTATTTCTTTAAACTGATTGTGATATGGTTTTGTACTTAGCACTGTTAGTGATTTAGTTTTTTCCGATATTGTAATATCTCTTTTGGATTTCAGAGGGTGGGGTATAGCAGTTTGATATTATTTATGAATTAAAAAAAAAGATATTTCATTATGTTTGTAAACTGGTGCGATACCCTTTGATTGTATGAGATTCAGCTGAGATGCCTTTGATTAAATTATGTTAAGATTAGGGCTTTGATTTGACCACATAATTAGGGTGATTCAGTTTGAGCCCTTGCTCTCTTTGTGGCTAGAAAAATGGATATTCAATCAAGGAGAAACACAGAAGTAGATACATAGATACAGAAGAAGATACATGAGAGAAGAGAGAGAGCTCCATAGCCCCAGAGATAGATGAGCCATTCACCTGAGAGTTTACAGCTGACCTAGTGAAGAGAACAGAGCAGCTGAGCCCAAAAAGAAATAAGCCCTGTGAAGAAAGATAAGCACTATGCCAGCCTACAGCTGAGATTTGAAGAAGCTGGACTCACAGAGCCTTAAGAGGGCAGAGGAAGGCTGAACCCTTGCAGACACCACCTGCCATCTTGCATCAACATGTGGCAAAAGAGTTAAGGAAGTAACCTTGAGTTGGACTTTTTAGGGACTTGTAAGTGTAAGCTTTTATCCCAAATAAATATCCTTTATAAAAGCCAACAGATTTCTGTTACTTTGCATCAGCACTCCTTTAGCTGACTAATACAGTTGGAAAAAGATATTCCATGCAAATAGTAACCAAGAAAGACTCATGTATTTTAGGGCACTTAGGTTTGGTACATGAATATTTAGTATAGTTATTTTTTCTTGGTGAATTGCCCCTTTTATTAATATCTAATGACCTTCTTCATCCCTTATAACAATTTTGCATTTAAAATCTATTTTGTCTGATGTTAGTATTGCTACTCAAGCTCTTTCTTGGTTACTATTTGCATGAAATATCTTTCTATTTTAAATATATATAACTATATAACTGTATTAGTCAGCCAAAACACTGCTGATGAAAAATACCAGAAATCTGTTGGCTTTTACAAAGGGTATTTATTTGGGGTAGAAGGTTACAGTTACCAGGCCATAAAGCATAAGTTACTTCCCTCACCAAAGTCTATTGGTATGTGGTGGGGCAAGATGGTTGCTGACCTTTGCCAAGAATGCAGGCTTCTTGGGTTCCTCTCTTCCTGAGGCTCCATTTCTCTCTGGGCTCAGCTGCAGTGCTCTCTCTATAAGGCCAGCTTTAGACTATCATGCAAATGGCTTGTCTATTCCCAGGGCCTTCTCTCCCTCCTCACTACCAAGCTTCTCTGTGTGCTTACTTCCTGATTCTCCAGCTTAAAACTCCAGCCTCACTTCTCTGTGGTGTGGTTTCTCTGTGAGTCCCTGGCCCCTTGGTGGGCAGGCACTCGACATCCTACCGATGTGGCCCAATCAAAACCTTAATAATTATTTAATCAAGCAAAAGCAAAACCTCTGAATCCAATATAATCTAATAGGGCCAGAGGAAAAGACTAATGCACAAACATAATCCAATATCTATTTTTGGAATTCATAAATAATGCCAAACTGCTACATGGGTATTATCCCAGGTATGCAAGGGTGGTTCAACACAAGAAAATCAATTAGTGTAATAAGCCACACTTTAAATTGAAGAAGAATACCCACATGATCCTCTTGATTGATGCAGAAAAGGCATTTGACAAAATACAGCACCCTTTCTTGATAAAAACACTCCAAAAGATAGGAATAGAAGGAAGCTTTCTCAATATGGTAAAGTGCATATATGAAAAACCTACAGCTAGCATTGTACTCAATGGTGAAAGAATGAAAGCTTTCCTGCTGAGATCAGAAACAAGACAAGGATGCCCACTTTAATCATTTTTATTCAATATTGTGCTAGAAGGCATCTGCACACCAATGTTCATAGCAGCATAACTATAGCCACAATATATAGTTCACAATAGCCAAAAGTTGGAAACAACCCAGGTGTCCATCAACTGGTGAGTGGAAAAACAAATTGTAGTAGTGTATACACATGAGAGAATATTATGCAGCAGTAAGAAGAAATAAAGTCATGAAGCATATGACAACATAGATTTACTTGGAGGACATTATGTTGGGTGAAGCAAACCAGACACAAAAGGACAAATACTGTCTGATTCTATTATTTTGAATGAAATGTATTATGCAACCTCATTAGAATATAGGTCATCAGAAAATAGAAGGAGGGTAGAGAATAAAAGGTGATGGTTAATCTGTGCAGAATTCATTAAAAGTTTGTTTATAAATATTTAGAAATGAGGGGAAATGTTGAGAATATATTATGGTGTCTATTACTAGCAAAGCTATTATATGGGTATAACAGTGTTTGAAAGGGAAAACCTAAGGTCATGTGTATTACTAGAAGGAAAGCTAAAAAATGTAACATGGAACTCTATAACACAGTGAAATCTCATGTAAGATACAAATATGTTTGATATTGCATATATGTCTATTTTTACAAAATATATATACAAATAAACTAGAGAGAAGAAACAGAATAGCAACTATATATGGCAAGGGAAGCATGGAGAGATTGAGAGGTGATGAATTTTCTTTGTTTGGATGGTTTTTGTTTTTTAGTATTATTATTATTATTTCTGGAATAATGAAAATGCTCTAAAAATGATTGGAGTGATGAATGCACAACTATGTGATTATAATGAATATAATTGTTTGCACACTTTGGATTGATTTATGCTTCATTAATATATATCAATAAAATTGATTTGTTTAAAAAATGTGGAAATTAAAAAACATGCTCAACCAACCAATGGCTTAAAGAGAAAGTCAGAAGTGGAATTAGAAAATATCTTGAAACAAATGAAAATGAAAATACAACATACCAAAGCTTATGGGATGCAAGCAAAGGCAGTGCTGAAAGGAAAGTTAAATTTATGACTTTAAATGCTTGCATTAAAAAAGGAGAATGATTTCAAATCAAAGACCTAAAACTAAAACTGGAAGAATTAGAAAAAGAAGAAAAACTTAACCCAGATTATGGAGAAAGAAGGAAATAACAAAGGTTAGAGTAGAAACAAATGAAATAGAAAAAAAAAAAGAGAGAGAGAGAATTAACAAAACCAAAAGTTAGTTCTTTGAAAAAGTCAATAAAATCAATAAACTTTAGCTAGACTGACAAAGAAAAAAGTAGAGAGCATACAAATAATGATAATTGGAAATGAAAAGGGGGGACATTACTATCAACCCCAGTGAAATAGAAAGGACTATGTCTGCATACTATGAACTGCTGCATTTAAATAAATTAGATAAGATAGATGAAATGGACACATTCTTAGAAATACTTAGAAACTACCTACAGTTACTCAAGAAGAAATAAATCTCAACAAAGTAATTACTAGTTAAGAGATTGAATCAGTAATCAAAACTTCCCAACAAAGAAAATCCCAGTCCCAGGTGGCTTCACAGGGAAATTCTACTTTAGTTTGCTAAAAAACTGCTGATGCAAAGTACAAAAAATGTGTTGTTCTTTATGAAGGATATGTATTTGGGGTAAAAGGTTATAGTTCCAAGGCCTTGAAAAGTCCAAACCAGACACTGTTAGTGATGGTTTCACACCAAAGTTACCTACTGTTTCTTTTGGCATATGGCCATATGGTGAAGCAAGATGGCTACTGATCTCTGCCAGGTTTCAGCTTTCCTCTCTGGGCTCACTCTTGCCCCTTGAACTTCTCTATGGGCCCAGCCTCTTGGGGCTTCCTGCTTAAGATCAGGAACAAGACAAGGTTGTCCACTGTCACCACTGTTATTCATTATTGGACTGGAAGTTCTTACCATAGCAGTTAGGCAAGAAAAAGAAATAAAAGGCATCCAAGTTGGAAAGGAAGAAGTAAAACTTTACCTATTTGTAGATGATATGATTCTATATACAGAAAACCTTGAAAAATCCACAACAAAATTCCTAGAAAGAGGCAGGGAATGGGTCAACACCCCCAAAATCAGAAGTGTTTCTATAAACAAGCAATGAACAACCAGAAGAAGAAATCAAGAAAAAAATTCTATTCACAACAGCAACTAAAAAAAAAAAACTCAAATATATAGGAATAAATCTAACCAAGGGTGTAAAGGATTTATACATATTAAAATCAAAACATTAATAAAAGAAATCAAATAAGACCTAAACAAATGGAAGGCATTCTTCATTCAGGGATTGGAATACTAAATATTGTTAAAATGTCAATCCTACCAAAAGCAATTTATAAATTCAATGCAATTCCAATCAAAATTCCTACAACCATCTTTGCAGAAAAGGAAAAGCCAATCATCAAATTTATACAGAAGGGTAAGGGGCCCTGACTGGGCAAAGTGAAGTTGGAAGACTAACATTTCCTGATCTTAAAACTTATTACAAAGCCACTACAATCAAAACAACAAGGTACTGGCACAAGGACAGACATATTGCACAATGGAAGAGAATTAAGAGCTCAGAAATCAGTGCTCACACTGATTTTTCATTTTTGACAAGGTTACAAAGAGATTCAGGAAAGCAGAATCTCTTCAACAAATGGTGCTGGGAAAACTGGATCTCCATTTACCAGAAAATATGGAGGACCCCGACCTCACACTATATACGAAAAGCAACACAAAATGGATCAGAGACCTAAATATAAGAACTAGAGCAATCAAACTCCTAGTGGAAAACATAGGAAAACACTTTAAAGGCATTCTGTTAGGCAATAGTTTCTTAGGCTTTATACCCAAATCACAAGCAACAAAAGAAAAAAATAGATAAATGAGACCTTATCAAAAGTAAAAACTTTTGTTCCTACAGGACTTTATCATGAAATTAAAAATACAATGCAACAAAATATTTGGAATGCCACATATCAATAAAGGATTAATATCTTATATCCATGAAGAAATCCTTCAACTCAGAGACAAAACGACAAACCACCCAATTAATAAACATCTTGAATAAACATCTTTCCAAAGAAAATGCACAAATGGCAATCGAGCACATGAAAAGATGCTCCAAATCATTAGCCATCAGGGAAATGCAATTCCAATCAAAACCACAATGAGGTACCATTTTACACCCATTGTACTATTAAAATTTTCAAAATAACAAGTGTTGGAGAGGATGTGGTGGAATAGTATCACCCATTCATTGATAGTAGCAATGTCAAATGGTGAAGCCACTGTGGAAGACAGTTTTGTGGTTCCTCAGAAAGCTAAGTATAGAGATACCATATGACCCAGCAATCTCACTACAAGTATATCACCAAAAGAACTGAAAGAAAGGCCTCCAACAGTTATTTGCAAATAATGACAATATTCACAATTGAAAGAATCTGTGCTGGTTTGAGTCTTTTGTTAAACACAGAAAATTATATTTTTAAACTAACTCATTCTTGTGCATGTAAACCTATTGTATATGGGACCTTTTGGTTAGATTCACTTAAGGGCTTTTCACTAGATTGTGGGACCCAGGGTTGGTCCTTATCCTGTTACTGGAGTCCTTTATAAATGGAAGACTAAAAGCAGTGAAAAAAACTGCAGTGAGAGAGAGATGCCACAGAGAGAGCAGCCTGAAGCAGAACTAGCCACAAGACCCAGAGGAGAAGGGAGAGATGACTGGGCTGACATTATGCCTCGCCATGTATTTGTACTCCCACAGTTGAGCTCTGACAGAAAGAATCTTTAGATAGTACAGCCATGTACCTGATCACCCACAGCTACAACTTGGTGAGACAACATCTCTTGATGCCTGGATTTGGACATGTTCACAGTTTTGGAACTGTAAGCTTTTACCATAATAAATTACCATCATAAAAGCCAACCCATTCCTGGTATATTGCATTGGCTGCCTTCAGCAAACTAAAACACAAGCCAAGTGTCTCTCAACCACTGAATGGATAAATAAAATGTGGTATATACATACAATGGAATATTATTCAGCTGTAAAAAGAAATGAAGTCCTGATACATACGAAAATATGGAATAACCTTGAAGACATCATGGTGAATGAAGTAAGCCACAAAAGGACAAATGTTGTAGGATCTCACTTATTTTAAACAGAATACACAAATCCATAGTATCAGAATCTAGAATATACATTACCAGGGGTGGGGTGGGAATAAGGAATAAGAAGTTAAGGCTTAAAATGTATAGGTTTCCTGTTTGGAAACCTGGAAGTGGTTTGGTAATGTTTGGTGGTGATGGTAGCACAGCATTTTGAATGCAATTAACAGCACTGAAATATATATCAGAATATGATTAATAGGGAAAATGTTAGATTGTATATATGGTAACAATTAAAAAAAATCCATGGAATTTCACTACACAAACAGTGAACCCTACATTAAACCATGGATTTCAATTAATAGTACAATTATAAAAATATTCTACCATCAATTGTAACAAATTTTTCACAACAATGCAAGTTGGTGGTTGTGGGGTAATATAAGGGAATCCTCTGTTTTATGAATGTTTGTTCTGTAAACTTACACCTTTTCTAATAAAGAAAAAAACATAAAATTCATGATAAAAAATTTTTGTAGCATAAGAGTGTTTTCTACCTGATAAAGGTTATCTACATTCTTCTAAAAACTTCCTTCTTAACGATAAAGCTTTGGAAATAGAAATAAGGTAAGGATGCCACTATCTCCCAAATTTTTAACATTGTATTACATTCACAAATTAAATTAGAATACTAAATATTTTATACAAAGTAGTATAGCTGTTATTTTTTATAGAAAATGTTATTTATTTTAGCTCAAGAAGGAAAATTTGAAAATATATACAGTCATTTATAAAAGACCTCAGGAAAGCATATATCTAAAGATCAACTACCAAAAATCAACCCTAATAATAATAACAAAATTATACTAGATTTTAACAATTCATTCACAGCAGATTACAATAGTTACATAGCCTTAGGAATGAAAATAGCAAGAAATATGTAAGAACCTAATAAAGGTAATTACAAAACTTGGCTAAAAGACTTAAAAATCTATATAAATATATAATAATAATGGATGGAAAATCTTAATATTGTAAATAGATTCTAACCAAATTAATCCATTGATTCATTGCACCTCAATCAAAACCACAATAGGAATTTTCATAGAACTTGAAACACTACATTTAAACTGCATAAAGAGTTAATGTGATAAAATAGCCAATGAAGTTTTAACAATGAAGACCTAACCCCAAATGTGAAGAAAAGGGTTGGCATGTATGCTTTCTTTTATAGCCCTCCCCCCTCCCCAGGTGATAACTCCCATGATGCTGAGCAAGTGGAAGAGAGAACAGGAACATATCACCTCACAAGACTACCTGGAAATATTGAATTTTTCTTTCTGCTGATCATCATTACTGATATTTTTTAAAAACATATATGGATGCTGCTAATTTTAATGGTGGAATAAGAACTTCTGAAAGTACTCTCGTCCATAAAAGTAATGAGAACACTGACAAAAATTGTCAAATTTAACATTATCAGAACTCTGGAAATTAAGCAAAGACTTCAATAATCTAAGGAACATTCCTTCAAGAAAACAGGCTGAATCAAAGTAAGAACTAAAACTTCTGTGAAATTTTAACATGCTCTATCCTCATCCCTGTACCTCTTCCCCAGTTTCCTTGTAGGGTGGAAAACCAACAGCCTGACAATGACATTGAATGTCAGCAGTCTACCAGTCACTGGAGGGGATCCAACTGAGTTGTAGTTCCTCCAGAAACTCATTCCCAGAAAACTGACATAATGGAAAATCTCACTGATCAATGAGAACATATTTTACTCCAGGAAATTTTTTAAAAATCAATAAATAGACAAACACAAAAGTGACAATTCTTTAGCATTGTAGCTGCATGAGGCTGTATAATATCTAGAACAAACAACAAACTGTCCAAAACACTTAAAAAGAAAGCTAGGAAATGAGATGTCCTTAAGATATTTTGAAATTTCCAAAATATTCCTGAAAATCTAGAAGGCCATATATATGTGCAGGGCTGTGCACATTCTTAAGAAAGACCTGAGAAGGCCTAATTCTTGCTGATGGAAGACTTAAGGCTCTGTGCAAGAAGATCTGAAGGCTACAGTAGTGTTGCTTGTCTAAGCATTTAATGCATTTCCCAACACACACACAGAGCCCCTTGGGAAAGGTTAGGAGACTTAGAGTTTCCATTTAAGGAAATATTTGTATAATCAATAGCTGATCATTAAACTAACCATGCAGAGATTTCAATGTCCACACACAATAAAGAATGCTATCTTTACATAATCAGCTCAGGAAAATCACTTAACAAACAGCAATAATAACGACATATAAAAAATATATATATCTGATTTCCAGGGTTGACATACTATATTATTTAAAGTGTATAGATTTCACCAAAAAATTTCTTAGATGTGCATTGAAACAAGAAAGCATAGTCCATACACAGGGTAAAAATCACTCAATAGAAATTGTCCCTGAGTAAACCCAGATTTTTCACTTAATAGACAAATATTGAAATATGCTAATTTAAATATGCTTTAAAAACAAAGGAAACTATATCTAAAGAACTGAAAAAAATATGAGAATGATATCTTAACAAATATAAAATAGCAAGAAAGGGACAGAACTAATTAAAAATATATACACAGAAATTCAGAAGGTGCAAAGTAAACCAACTGAAAAGAAAAATTCACTACAGGGAATCAATAGCATATTTGAGTTGGTAGAAGAAAGAATAAGTAGACTTGAAGATAGGTTAAATTAAGATTATCCAACTGGAGCAAAAGAAAGAGTAAGATGAAGAAAAATGAACAGGGTCACAGAGATCTGTGAACACCATCAAGAATGCTGAATATATGCATAATAAATGTACCAGAAAGAGAGCAGAAATAGAAAATGACAGGAATAATATTTGAAGGAATTGTGACCAAAATTTTATGAAAAACTTTAATCTATTATCCAAGAATTTCAACAATTGAACCAAAAGTTGGTTCTTTAAAAAGATAAACAAAATTGGCAAATTTTCACAGGCTGACCAGAAACAAAAGAGGGAACATTAAAATTACTAAACTCCTGAATGAAAGAGGAGTCATCACTACTGATCTTAGAGTAATCAAAATGATTATAAAGGAAAACTTGAACTACTATATGACAATAAATTAGAAAATGTAGATGAAATGGGATACTTTCCTAGAAAGTCACAAACTACTGAAAATTACTCAAGAAGAAATAGAAATTCTGAATAGACCTATAACACATAGAGTAATAGGATTAATTAAAAAACAAACAAACAAACAACTCTCCAGAAAGAAAATTCCAGGAACAGATCACTTTACTGGTTAATTCTACCAAGCATTTAAAGAAGAATTAAGACCATCCTTGTGACAGTTTGAAACTTTTTGTAGATTCCAGGGAAGATCATGTTTGTGAAGCTAATCCATTCCTGTGGGTGTGGGAGACTTTGTTTGGATTGCATTCAGTCAGGGAGACCTCTGATTGGATCACTTCAGTGAGTCATGACCTTTTTTATAAATAGAGGGCTGAAAACAAAGAAACACAGAGAAAAAGCTGCAGCAACAGAGAGAAAGAACCTAGGCCACAGATGGAGCTGCCAGAAGCTGAAGCAATGAGGCTCTGAAGAGAAACAGATGCCTCCATGTTCCTGCCCTCTGAGAGAGTATTCCAGGAGCACCAGCAGCTGACCTTCAGTGAGACAGAACCTCTGATGATGCCTTGATTTAGATATTTTCACATTCTTAGAACTGTAAGCTTTTTACAATAAATTCCTATTGTAAAAGCCAACCAATTTCTGTTATATTGCTCTGCAACTTTCCTTCATGAAATTTTCTAAAGAAATTGAGGGAGAAACACTTCCCAATTTATTCTACGAAGGCATTATTATCCTTATACCAAAACTAGACAAAAGCATCACAAAAGGGAAGCGGATGTGGCTCAAGTGGTTGGCCTCCCCCTCCCATCTACCACATGGGAGACCCTGGGTTCAGTTCCCAGGATCTCCTGGTGAGGGCAAGCTGGCCTGTGCCCACAGAGCGCTCATGGCCTGTGCCAATGGAGAGCTGATGGCCTGCACCCCTAGAGAGCTGGTGTGGCAAGATGACGCAACAAAAAGGAGACAAGCAGACACAGAGGAAATGCACAGCAAATGGACACAGAGAGCAGACAGTAAGCACAAGTGGCGGGGGCGGGGAATAATTAATTAATTAATTAAAAATAATAATCAGAGAATGATTGTTTTAAAAAAAATCACGTGTAATATTTTGAGTAATCGAAGCACCTCTTAAAATATATGTATATATATATAAATAACATTTTTGTAAGCAAATACACATATGTGCATATATATTTATATATCATTTTGCAAATGTTTGTATGTATTGTGAGAATTTTGATTTTTACCCATAATAAAAAAATAAAAATAAAAATAAAAAATAAAATAAAAAAATAAATAAATTAATTTAAAAAATCACAAGAAAAGAAATCTGCAGACCAATACCCCTTATATATATATAGATGCACAAATCAGCAATAAAATACTAGAAAACTAAGTCCAGAATAAATAAAAAGGTGTATGTACCATGATCAAGTCTTATCCCAAAAATACATGATCATCTCAATAGACAAAAAAAGAAGCACTTGCCGAAATCCAAAATACTTTCATGATAAAAACATTCAACAAACTAGAGAAATAAGGCAAAATAAGGCAACATCCTCAACAAGATAAAGTGCCTCTATGAAAAACCCACAGCTAACATCATACTTTAGTGTGAAAATCTTTCCCTTAAGATCAGGAAAAAAGCAATGTTAATGCTTGCTTTCACTACTTATACTCAATCTTTTACTGGACATTTTAAACAATAAGTAAAGAAGAAAAAAATATAAAAATGCATCTAAATTTGAAAGCAAAAAGTAAAACTATATTCACAGATGGCATGATATTGTATATGGACACTTGAGGAATTTACAAAAAAATCTGTAGAGCTAATAAATAAGGTCAACAAGATTGCAGGATACAAGATGGTATCACAAATCAACTGTATTTATATGCAGTAACAATGGGCAATGCAAAAATGAAATTAAGAAAAAAATTCCATTTAAAATAGCATCAAAAAATAAAATACTTTAGAATTAAGTTAATAAAAGGAAATCAAGACCGCTACACTGAAAACTACTAATTATCATTAAAATAAATTAAAGAAAACCTAAATAAGTGGAAAAGTATCCAGTATTCATTGATTGGAATACTTAATATAATTATGTAGGCAAAATATTCCTTAATTTAATCTACAGGTTCAATGTTATTTCTATTAAAATTTAACTAGATTCTTTTCAGAATTTTACAAGCTGATCCTAAAGCGTATTTGATAAATGTAAGGGACACAAAATAGCCACAGAAGACTCACTACTTATTGACTTTAAAATTTACTATTACATAGCTTGAGTAATCAGGATTGTGTGGTACTGGCATAAGAATAGACATATAGGTCAATGGAATAGAATTGAGTTGCCAGACATAAACCTTTACACTTATGGTCAATTCATTTTTGATAAGGGTAACAAGAAAATGCATTGGGGGAAAAAATAGTGTTTGCAACAAAAAGTGTTGAGACAACTGGATATCCACAGGCCAAAGAATGAATTTGAACTGCTACCTCATATCATATACAAAACCAACTCAAAAGGGATTGAAGTCCTAAATGTAAGAGCTAAAGATAAATAACTTAGAAGAAATCATAGGCATAAATCTTTATGACATTGGGTTGGACGTGTTTTCTTAGATATGAACCACAAAGCACAAATAACCAAAGAAAAACAAATAAATTGGTCTTCATCAAAATTAAAAATGTCTGTTCTTCAAAAGATGCTATCAAGTAAAAAGATAACCCATGGAAGGGAAGAAAATATTTGAAAATCATATATCTGCAAAAGGGCTAGTGTCCAGAATATACACTGAATTCTTATAACTCAACAAAAAAGAAAAATAATCCAATTTAAAAAATGGGAAAATGCTATGAATAGATATTTCTCTAAAAGATTTCATTTGCAAAGGGCCAAAGCATGTGAAAAGATACTAACATCATTAATCATTTGGGAAATGCAAGTCAGATCAACTATGAGACCACTTCAAATGCACTAAGATGATATAATAAAAAGATGGACAATAGGCGTTAGCAAGGATGTGGAGAAATTAAGTTTCATTCTTTGCTGGCAGGAATTTAAAATGGTTGTAAGTTCTTCCAAAAGTTAAGCATGGAGTTACTGTATGACCCAGTGATTCCACTCTTAGGTACATAGCCAAGAGAAGTGAAAACATATGTTCATCAAAAAATTTGTTCATAAAAGTTTATAGCAGTAATAATTTATAGTGGTCAAATGGTTGAAATTGCTCAAATGTTCACCAACTGATGAGTAGATAAATAAAATGTGGTATATCAATACAATAAAATATTATTCATTCATAAAAAAGAAATGAAGTACTGATTTACACTAATACATGACTAAACCTTGAAAACATTATGCAAATTTAAAGATGCTAGTCATAAAAACGTCACATATTTTATGATACCATTTAGAAGTAATGGCCAAAATAGGCAAAATCATAGAGACACAAAGTAGATTAGTGGTCACCAGGGTTTGGGGGAAGGGGAAGATGGGGAATGACGGCTAAAGGGTACAAGAATTATTTTATTGGGGAACGGGGGTTATAAAAATATCTTGGAAATAGATCGTGGTGATAGTTAAAAGTTTACAAAAATGCTATTACCACTAAATTGCATGCTTTAAATGGGTGAATTTTATGGTATATGAATTACATCTCAATTAAAAAATAGCAAATACACGTGAACAGATGATGGCTTCATATTGTCCCACTGAGAATGGACTCACTTCCAAGCAGCTTTCCTAGATATTGAGGAAGATATCTCTGTCTTCAGGCAGATTCTGAGATACTAACCTCATGTTGCAGTCCTCAGATGTGATTGTATTTCTCGTTTCATATTGTAAAAGTTCTTGGCAAGATTATGGTACTTAATCTCATGTGCTACTTTTAGCTTTGACAACTATGAGTAAGCTCCAGGTTCTGTACCTCTCAGGACTGGGAACTAGAAAGTGTGACATGTCTAGCTATAACACCAGCTGGTCTATGCTCAAGATTATTTATCTGCTCTTGTTGCATAAACTAGGACAGAAGAGAAAGTCAGACATATATGCAGACATCTAACTATGGACACAGATGTCAGTCTGTACAGGAAAGTGCTAACTCAAAAGGCCCTGGTTGCACAAACATTGCACATTCACCAAAAAACCCTGTCTTCAGGACTGTCACTTGGCTGGCTCTCAGAAGATAACCTGTGTACGCTTGGAATATTCTGCCTGCTAAAAGGACTTTTATTGTGCCTGAATCCTTGGGCCACATAGTAGGGGTTTGATCAAATAGCTATGTTAACAATGTGATTTTTTGGTATCTGTTTTTGCTGTGGAGGACTAGAGTCTGAGAAGCTGAAGTCAGTTACAAAGGTGTTGCAAAGTGCCTGGCCCCGTAAAAACCCCAGGCACCAAGACTTGGGTGGACTTCCCTTGTTAGCAGTTCACATGTGTTGTCACACATAATTGCTGGGAGAATTAAACTCATCCATATCTGTGTAACTCCACTGGAAGAGCACACCTTGAAGCTTTTCCCTGGTTTCTCTTGAACATAACACCATACTTTCAATATACCAAACGTCTATATTTTCAATTTCCCATTTATATCTCTAAATGTTCTAAATGCCAAATCTCTGTATTTCCGATTTCCTGTTTATATTTCTAAATGGTATGGAAATTTGGTTTTCTATAGTGCTGGTGGTGATGCAAATTGGTTGTATATACCCTATGTTATAGCCTTTTGCTTCTTAGGATGTAACCAAGAGAAACACACTTATTCAAATGGGAATGAATATTATTTTCTGTTGTAACAGCATTAAAACTTTGGAAAAAATTGAAATGTGTGTTAATTGGAGAATGGCAATTGAATAATGTACAACAGTGTTTTAGGTTGCTTAAGGCAGCCAATGCAAAAATACCAGAAATGGGTTGGCTTTTAAAATGTGAATTTATTATAGGGTAAACTCTTACAATTCCAAGGCTGTGAAAATGCCCAAATCAAGGCATCATCAGAGATGCTATCTCACCAAACGTTGGCTCCTGGCGATTCTGGACTCTTGCCTCACGGCAAGGCAAAATGGCAGCCAACTTCTGCCTTCTCCCCCAGGCTCACTTTCTCCCCGAGCTCAGCTTTAGGCAATCAGGCATATGGCTCCTCTTCCCTGGGGCCTTGTCTCTTCGGCTTTGGGCTGCTTCACTGATTCCAGCCTCTGGCCTCTCTCTCAACCTCTAGGAATTTCTCTATCTTTCTGTGGCTGTACATGAACCCAGAGTCCTCTCTCACAAGGCAGGTTGAAAAACGGCAGCTTTCTTTCTCTATGTGTCTCTAACATGTGTCTGCCATTTATATAAGACTCCAGCAACGGAGCCAGACTCCTCCTGGGTCATGCCTCATTGAAGTAACCCAATCAAGGACCTCAACTGAATTCAATCCGTTCAAGGGTCCCACACCCACAGGAATGGATCAACTCCAAGAACATGATCTTTTCTAGGATTCACAAAAAGCTTAAAACTGTCACAAACAGTTTTTTTTTAAAAAAGGAATAGGGTAAATCAGCATATATTGACTTTATGGAAATTTTCGAGTTGGTATAGGTGAAAAACAGTGCAGATTCAGAACCCCTTTAACAAAAGGGGGGGCCAGCTCCCCTTCAGGAAGGACCTTGCTACACTGACAAAAATTTATGTTGTTAATCTTTCTCCCAGCCTTCCCCAAAGGGAACTTTGGCCATTTACTAGGAAGACGGTGGTTTGAGGAAAGGGAGATGATCAAACTTTTCAGGAATTACTGTGTGCCAGTTCTGAACTGGCATTAATTCTAGGAGACCCAAAATGTCACTGTGTTCCACCAGTGAGAGTAGACACTTGTGGAGATCAAATGATTTATAAAGTTTGTGCTCAGTTCTGTATCACAGAGGGCCCAGTGTGTTCCTGAGACCATCTTGTGGTTATTTTCCTAGTTCCAGAATGCATAATTGAAACAGACATACTCAGCAATTGGCAGAATCCTCCATTTATATATGTATGTGTCTTATATATTAAATATATACATATATGTGTATATATATGTGTGTGTGTATATATATATATACGTTATACATACATGCATACTTTCTAGAGTGACATAGATACACATGAATCCAGGGAAAGAGCTTGAAAATTAAAGATCAAATTAATGTCAGTGGTTACACCTAAGATTGGTGCAATGAAAATGCAGAACTTAACCTAACATATAACTTTTAAATTTTGTATTACAAAAGAATATGTTCATTTTTAGATTGTTAATTAATGTTTTAAAAAGAAGAGTCTAAAGTGACTAAGATTATTTATTTTGGGTAGCTGAAAAGTAAATGAGCTCTTAGGGCATATGGGAATCCCCTATATTTTTTATGTAACAGTTGTGTAATCTAAATATCTTTTTTAAAAAAATTAAAAGAAAAAGAAACAAATCAAAGCTACTATGTTACGTAAAAACTATATGGAGAAGACTTCAACATCCATAGCACCTATCTACCCATGAATCCAGAAGGAAAACATCTAATCCTGCTTGAAACTGAATTATAAAATCAGTCTGCCTTACAGAGTAGCATATATGTTCATGCACCCATGATTTGGGACATAATTATTTAATTTAATCAAAGTATATTTTTAATGGAAACCTTACTAAAATAATCAAATGTTTAAAAATGGGGACTATTGCTTGTTTTTCTTATCCCTGCCTATTGTTACACCTTGAAGAAGTTACTGTACCTCACTAAGCCTCTGTTCTCTCTTTATAAAATGGGGATAATAATAGTTACCTCATAGAGCAGCATGTAAATTACTTATACTTAGTCCAATGCCTAGCATACATTAAACACTTAATAAATAATCACTTTTATCATTTCTACAACTAAAAAAAAAATTAAAATAAATAAATTTATATTTACATGAATATGGATAACTAATTCCCTATCTGCATTTCACATTGCATCAAAAGTATGTGGAATTAATTTACATTTTAAAAATGTAAGTATCATATACTTCATGATAGTTGACTAGTAACACAAATTGCTTATGAATGTGGAATCCTCTTCTGTATAGGTCCTTAACAATATTCTCATAAATCAGGGAAAAGACAAAAATGTGTACAGGATGATTATAGAACCATGTGCACTAAAATCTATGGGTGTTTTTAACCATTTATAATTTTTCATATAAAAACAAAAATCCATTGGCTCACTATGAATGAAATGTATTGATCATTACCTATGAGGTATTATTTACTTGACCATTTTGCTTTGCAATGATAAATAGCCTGATTATTGTTTTATTAGGCCAATTCTTCCATCACATTTTAAAAAACCCAGCACCAATCCCTTCATGTGTTAAAACATAATAAAATGTAGCTTAATCTCTTATTCCAAAACGACAGAAAACTGAGGACAAGTGCTAGATGGGAACTTGATAATCACACAACCTTTCTAATCAAGAAATGAAATGAACAAAGTTGGTATTAATACTGTTCTTAAATTGAAGACTAAAAGCCTGTCCAGTTTTAGTCATCCTTTCCCTAATGGTATTTAGATCAATTGCAGTGACATTTCCCTTTCTGCTTCAGTATAGTTGTAAACAGGTCTCTGACTCCAGAGAAAAGCCTGATTCCATGAACCCACCCACAGTTTTGTAAACATCCAGGATTCGACATGTGGTATCACTCAGTTATCAAATGGAAGCCTGTGCTTTCACCCTATTCCTGTCACTGTGTGGATTTCTCCAGTTCCATGTAATGTATCATCTTATATTAGACAAGTTACAAACTCTTCTGATTTGAACTGCAGAAAATATAACAGACGAAAGAATTTAGTAAAAGAAGAATGCTGGGTCTTAAGACCCCTCTTTCACAACATCCTCTGGGATACGTCAACAAATGGCAGCACACAGCACTATTTTTGGTAGGCATCCATATTTCCATTTAAGAGGCTGCCTTGTACTGGGAACAGCTTCAGGGTAGGAGAAAGGAATACGCACACATAGACCAGCCCTGATAGAATTGTACTCAGTCAATGTTCCTGTGGAGGAAATTAATATTCTCATTGTGTGATTACAAACTCTAAAAAAAGGCCTATATTCCCTGTACATGATAAAATCTTGTGAGGTAAGCTCACTTCTAAATTCGTAGCATTTAAATTAAGTATTGTTAAAATCTAGAACCTACATAATAATATTGCTTCTTTCTCTTGGTATTTACTGTTCAACTTATACTCTGGCAAAACAAAATTCTGCTACTGTACATGATTCTGGTGTAATTCACTTGAGTTTCAGAGTTCCAGCCTGACATTTAAAGCTCTCCAAAGATAAATTCTGAATGGTTTTATCAGGTGCTTACTGAGCTTGAAGTTCTAGAACTAGAAACCTAAGAAATTTGTCTCTCATAGGTGTAAGTGAAGGTGATATTCTACATGATATTTAAAGAATGCTCTAGCTCATTTAATTGTTTTTTTTTTTTTTACCTTCATGCCTGAGAAATTGTCTTCCCTTAAGTGTACATCAGGAAAAATTTATATTTCATAGAATTTAAAGATATTTGAAAGGTTAATTTTGTTTTAAAAACAAAGGGAAAATTATTTCAGCCTGCACAGTGTTCTTCAAATATGACTGGAAACACTTACATTACCTAATATGAGATAAAAATGAAATCTGGAAGCATCCTATTATCCATGAATAGCTTCATGTCTGCATAAGAACAAATTCTGATTTGACTGATTTGCATCTGGCTTGATACTAGTTGGAAGTAAAGGCTCAGCTCCTGCCTGCACAAACCTATTCCCTGTTAGAACCATCAATCAGGTCTTTGCTTCAAGAGTAGTAGAAATTCAGGAAGTCATTGAATTTATATTGTTGATTTCAACAGTCAGGCACCCAAAAGAATAGATGCAGATAAAACTGCAGTGGCTGTTATACAGGGTAGAAAGCACTAAATATTTTTGAAAGATTCTACATATGGTATCACTCAGTTATTAGATGCTTTATCTTTTCCTGTCATGATGATAAATTTCCCCCAGTTCTGTGTAATACACTATCTCTTATATTAGACAAATGAAAAACTCTGCTCAGTATTTCTCCAAGAGGTCACTGGCCAGCTGTACACTGTAGCCTGAAGATATACATTTAAAATGGGATAGAATTAGTTTCAATGGAAAACAAACACTGGTCCTCACTTTATTTCACATGTTATTCTTGACTAAATACCCTGTAGGTCAACCAGCTTTGATCATGTAGATATTAATGAACATTTTCACATTCAAACAGTTTTGCCTCTATCACTGACAACATTCCTGGTTAGAGATTGTATTTGTAATCACTAAAATCTCTTTGAAAACGTTCAATAGTAATTTCTCCAAACATTGTGACAAAGTTAGACATATTGTAGTTCAAATTTATAAGTACCTTGTGTGGTTTTTCTAGCCTAAAGAGCCTTAATATGGCATCTATACTGCATACCACAGGGTGACTGACTGGACTGGCTGAATCAATCTGGAGAAACATGCAGAATTATTTAAAGATATAAACTATTAGCAGGAAGCAGTCAAGAAAGAGTTGAGGTGATCTCATTGTTTTAGTTTGTGGCCAAAAAATTTTAAAAAGTGGTCAGGCTTGGGTCAAAGCTAGTAAAGATATTTAGACTTTTAAGGGAAGAATTTATGCATATGAAGACTTGTTTTCCTTAAATCAATTCTGATATATGTTACTGCTCTCAATTTTATGTATTATATCTTACATTTCCATTTTATGTCAAAATCATGATTCTAAACATACTAGTGTATATTAGCAACCAATGAACCAGCACTGAGTGGCTTTCCTTAAACAGTAGTTCAGAAACCTCTGACTCCATTTATTCTGTGTCACTCACTTGGATGCAGCCAAGTGCCCCAAGGAGACCCAGGAGGCAGCAATAGTTGTAGGTCTAATTGATGAACACGAAAGCACTATTACCTGCTGATTTGTACAGAAGGAACATTGCTAATCTACTCTATGCCATTCTGGAAGCAAAACTGAGTTAAATCATGCCCCAAGCAGTGTTTTCTCCTACTTATCATTCCCTTACTCCAGGCCTCTTGGGCTGTCTAAATATTTACCATTCCCACATTTAGTTATAGCAAGCTAACTAAGTAATCAAGGACACATTGGGTCAATAGTGAAAAAGTATAGAGAAAGGTAAGCAAATCAATATTTCCCTGGAATACAAGGTATTTCATATTTCATATTTAATTATAGAGCAAGGGAAACAAAAATATCAAAGAAACTTCATCCTGGGCACAATTACTAGATCAGTTCTGCCTCATGATCTAACCCAATGCTTCTGTAAACAATTTTGTTTGGGGCCTGTCTGCTTCTCATGTCTTCATATGCTATTTTAGGATAAAGTGACTCACTCCAAAGAAAATTCTATTTGATGAGAATTATTTTCAAGCTGAACATTAATTATCTCACATTTTCATCAGATGAAACCTTAACATTTACTTTCATTTGTTGGTTGCAAAGTGGCCTAACACTTTCTTGGTATGAAATTAAGTATCTCACACAAGCCACAAGGTCTGACATAATTCATGTTCTTCACGGAGAAGATCATTTTGCATTATTTAAAGAACATTAAATGGGGCACATATGCTAAATTTATTTCAGTAAAATGAAATAAAATGATGTTCTATACCATCTGAATCCTGAGAAATATGGAGATTTAATCCTATTCTCATTGATCAAGTTATTTCTAATAAATCTTAGCTTCTTTTACACTTCAATTTGTCTAGAGAAAAAATAGTCTTAAAATTTCCTGTTAAATCAATAGTTCTGCTGAAGAGGCATATATAACACCTTAGGAAAAGAGACATCAGCTTGTATACCCTAAAAAAGATAATAACAAAAAAACCCCAAAGAAACAAAAAAAGGGAGGGGTGTGGGTGTATTTCAGTGGTTTAAATCCTGTGTTCAATCCCCAAAAAAAAAAAAAAAAAAAAAAAAAAAAAAAAGACAGAGAAAGATAATAGTAAGTTTCTTGATAGAGTGCTTTTTATATTTTGCCATAAAATTTCTAAAATTAAAAACAAACAAGGCACTTCAGTCTTTAGTTATCATGTCAGTACAACATGCTGCACTATGATTCAGTACAGTACAGAACAGGATTTTGTAGCATGTGCTCTGCAAAACAGAAACCTAGCATAAAAACCTTCTCTGGTGAAATAAATTTGAGAGATATAGAATGAACACAGTTAAATGCTTTTAGTGCTGTACTTCCCAGAGGTCTTATCAAAAAGCAAGCATAGAGGTTCATCAATAGGAGGCAGAGAGTATGTACTATTTCCCAAACTTTTTTAGTCACAATTCCATTACTGCTTTCTCCAAAAGCATTTTGTGTCGTTTTCTCTCTGCCCCTGAAGCTCTTTGAGTTTTTATTTAAAAGTATGTAAGCTGTTGGAATAATTATTAGCAATGCACATTCATTGTGATGTTTGGAAATGAATTGAACATAATTCAACTTGGTACAGTAACTATTTTTCTGAAAATGGAAAAAATGAAAGCAAAATAGGAATGCAACACCATTTACGTTGAGTTCCACGGGTAGTTCAATTCATTTCTTGTACAGAAATCCCCAAAAGACTGGTTTGGATTTTGTAAAATACTTAGAGTATGAAGGGTTCTAGATATAACAGCGAAAAAAATCCAAAATGTATAAGCTAAGTATTATCAAAGCAATTTTTCAGATTGTCAATTCTGTTTTTCTTAACAGAGTAGTAAGTTATGTAGATATTTTCTGTGTTATGGGAGGGAATTAATGCCAAATAATATATTATTGACCACTTATAATGCCATTAAGGAGCTTTTCAAAAATTTGTGTTCTCAGAGAATAGAAAAAGTGAGGAGCTATGTATAGTTTGAAATTTATTTTCCCATCAATTATAATCTTAAATTTCTCTTAGATTTTTTAATACTAAATAAAAGCAATCAATAATACCTTTTAATGCTCCACAACAAAACTTTTTAAGTCTATATAGAAAATCTAATAAGATGTTATCTTTGGTAAGCATGACTCATAGACAATAATATTTTCTGGGGGCAGGACATGATGAAGCCATCTAAAAATGTTTTGTGTCAAAATCAGTGAATAATTTAAAATCATTGCTTTCTTTTTTATTAGAAAAGTTGTGAGTTTAAAAAACAATTATGCATAATGTGTAAATTTCAATCACCACCCCACCACCCACACCTTGGCACATTTGTTACTAATGATGACAGCTCTATTTTTTAAAATTGTACTATTTTTTAACAGTATTACCTTTATTACAATTAATGAAAGATTATTAAAATAATTGAAGAAACAATGGAGGAAGGCAGTATAGTGTATTTTTTTCAGTATTTTGAAAATGTATTAAATATTAAAAAGCAGCCAAATTTTTTTTCTTGAAGAATTCTGAAAATGGACACAGGTCAGACAGGAACTCTGGGACTAAAGAGTCCTATAAAACTCCAAAATTACGTGCAGCTGGTTTTCTCAGACTCCTGTGAAGTGGAAGGCTCTGGTTCAAGAGTTTTCTTGTCATGCAATCAAAGGAAGGAAACATTAAGATTGCAGATGTAGAGTGGTGACACACTGTAATTTCATACAGATCATAAGATAGTTTGGTGACATAAGAATTACTAGACCATGAGTCCCGGGCTCCATGAAATGGATAAAAGCTTTATTGCTCTTTGGAGTTCTGACAATGACAAATGCTCTCTGTGATGTTGGGATTATCTTGTCTAAACTTTTGTTTCCTTAGTTTCAGGTTTCACTTTTTCCTTAACCATCATCTAAATCACAAATAACTTCCTTTTTCATTATTATTGGAAGTCATTTAGAAATGCCTCCCCACCCCCTTGTTGTATGCCTTCATCTCTGGCATCATTTCCATGCATAAACTATTATTCAATTTCTAATTTCCTGCTAAGTATTTGAATGATAATCTTAATGACATAGTCACCTGGTCAACCTGCAAACTACTATTTAAAAAAATAAAAGAAAGGAAAAAAATGAAGACAATAACTAAAGAGTATTTTAAAGAAAAGTTCAGGTACAAAATATTATGCATATATGAGACTATTCAATGAAATCAATTAGACAGATGTTTGATAAACTAGTTAAAAATCATATCATATATGTCCTCCCTACTGGGCTTTCATATACACACACTTAAATAGTTTCAATAAGTAAGATTACAGATTTAAGTTGAAAATGAAAAATTTAAGCAAATTAAAACTATATTTTACAAATACATTCAATTTTCTTTATCTGAATGGGAAAGATAACTGAGAGTGAAAAAAAGTTTTTGTTTTCTTTTGACTCAACCTGATGGCACTTTCCTCTTTTCCTGTCATTATATCATTAACATGCATTGTGAAAACACTACTTCTGGTGAAGTTAAGTGGGTGAAATTTTTAATATGAAAGGAGTTATATGGTATACTAATTCAGCAAAAATTGAAGACATTAACATTCAGTGTTTCTCTGGTACCTGATAAAAAAAGTGTGTGAAAGTCTTACAGATGGAGACACATTCAGATTTTACTTATTACTAACAATTTCCAGTAAAACAGACTGAAATATTGTTCTAAAAGCATTGCTTCCCAAAAGAGTTTCAGTACACATTTAAATGCATTCTTTTTCCAGATGTAGAGTGAATATTTTAAATTTAGAAGTAAATATCTCCTTTGATTTGAGATGCATTGCAAGAAGAGATTTTTTAAGAACAAGTGACAATATATGGGCGTTGTTTTAGTTTGCTAAATCTGCTGGGAACAAAATGGCAGAAATGGGTTGGATTTAATAATAGGAATTTATAATGGCAAAAGATTACACTTCAGAAACTGTGAAAAAGTCCAAATCAAGGCATCATCAGAAATGCTTTCTCACCAAAGCTTGGCTGCTGGCCAGTCCTGAACCACATGGCAAGGCAAAATGGCGGGTCTGCCAGTCTCTGCCTTCTCCTCCAGGTTCAACTCCTTTTTCAGCTTCTAGCTGCCTCACCTCTTGGGGGTCTCATTGCTTCAGCTTCTTTGCTGATTCCAGCCTCTGGCCTCTTTCTCAGCCTGTCAGGGGTTCACTGTCATTCTGCAGCCTTACGCCATCCTGGAGTCTTCCTTCACATGCAGAGTAAATCACAGCTGTCTTTCTCTGTGTGTCTCTGAATGTTTCTCCCACCATTTATAAAAGACTCCAGCAAAAAGGCTGAAGCCTACCTGGTCACACTTCACTGATGTACTCCAATCAAAGGCCCCAACAGAATTCAATCTAATCAAAGAGTCTGACACCCAAAATCTAATCAAATGCCTTTAACTGAAGCAATCTAATCAAAAGTTCCCTTACTGAATCTAACCAAAAGGTCCCACCACATACCATAGGTTCATAGGCACAGGAGTGGGTTCGTTCTAAGAACAGGGCTCTCGGAAGTCCACAAAATGAGCAAACCAGAACAAGAGTTTATTTCACTTCTTATTCATTTTGTTTTATCCCAGGTGACTAGTGCAGTGTTTGGTATATTAGTGTTCAAAAACTGTTGAAGTGATTGAGTAGCTGATAACATAACAATTGAATCTCCATGGTGTGCTGAACATTGTTTCAGATTTTAACGTACACATAAAACAACAGCAGGAAGAAAATTCACCACCACCAATGGATTAATATGCCAAAGTATTTTAATTTTTTGAGAAATTAGAGCAAAGAAAGAACACAGATTTGGAATTGGACAGACCTGGGTTTAAATCTCAATTGTCACTAGCTGTGATATTAAGCAAATTTCTGATTTTTTGCCCTAAGTCCAAGTTTCCATATATATACATTGAATAAAGTGATACCTGCATTATAACTATGGTATAAGGTCAAAGGAAATATATTATTTGAAATTGTCATATAAAAGGCAACCAATAATATAATATCTCCTCTCCTTTTCATCAGAAGATTTAAAATCACAATTAGTAGAAGAATGAATTCTTAGTTTGACATAAGAAAACTTCAATACTGTTAGTCACATTATATGGCTTTACTGCTGCTTGCTTTCCTGTTGGGAAAACAGGGCAACCCGGTTTTAAATAGGCAAATCAAAATATTCTTCGCACTTACACCTCCATTTGTTTCTTCTCTGAAGAAAGACAAAAGCTTTCTGGGCAGGCTGCCATAGTCAAAAGGCACCTTCTACATTTCAAAATATATTATAGGCTACATAATGTATAATTGCATTTATATAAAGATTCTAGAGAAGGAAAATTATAGAGACAATAAGAGATGAATGAATACCTGGGACTGGGGTTGGGAGTAAGTATAAGGCAACTTTGGGGAGTGTTTAAATTGTTCTAAAATGGGATTGTGGTGATGGTTGCAAAACTGTAAAAATTTTCAGAAAATCTTCAATATGTATACTTTATTTATTTTAGGCTGGGAGTGGGGAGGTACCAGAGATTGTACTCAGGCTCTCGTACATGGGAAGCAGACACTCACTCACTGAGCTACATCTGCTCCCCTATCTGCACACTTGAAATGGGTGAATTTGATGTTATGTTAATTATACCTCAATAAAGTTCTTTAAAAAACAAGTACAGAGTTATATTTATATTCTGGAAACATCAATAGCTCAGCACCACTGATTTAAATGCACCATTTTTTTTGCATACACACTATTTAATATACTTAAAAACAGAGTCTATCTTTCGTCTCTATTATCTTTCTCTCCCATTTTCTTCACCAACAAGTGGAGTCTTCCTCCAGAGAGAGAAGAACATCTAATTCGTTCCTGTATCTTTAGTACTTCACAGTACCTGGCACACTGATGTTCAACAATATTTCTTTCTAACAAATTTTGTACAATAAGAAAAGTAAATAGAAGCATTAAGAAGGGTAAATAACGATCGATAAATAAATTCACTTATCAATACACTGAGATAGTCTAAAATGTATTCATCTCCGTGATTTTGAATTATTTAGAAATGGTTGAACACTGCATTTAGCAATAAATGAGACTACTGACAATTTACACATGAGAAAAAAATAAACACTGAGTAAAATCTTTAATGTAGAATATAATAACTTAGGCTTTTTCATCATTCAGGCACCTTGCAATGAAGTTCATCTTTGCATCAACAATGAATAGGAATATTTTGCAAATTACAAAGTAACTATGAACACCATATGATCTAATGAATTTTATATTTGTGCATATTTTATCTGTCTTCTAGTGTTTGTGAGAATATCAATGACATACAACTGTACTTCTTATCTATTTAGTGTTACTGAATACATTTAAAATTGATTAAATTATTTTAAATTACTTTATAAGGTACACATTATAAATTATGATGAACATCTCTAAAGTTGGAAGAATTAGTAAGATTTCATGAAAGTCTTATCCACAATTTGGATTGTTAACTTATGAGTCATGAGGACATTTGGGATAGATTCGTTTAAGAATATGTCTATGAAAAATTCAAAAGAGCTAAATCTGTATCATATAATTACTTACAGTGAAATATATGGAAAAGTAATGCATATAAATTAGGACATACAAATTATAATAAAAACAAGAAATTAATTGGAAAATTGAATTGCTTTTAAGAATTGTGATCAGCTTCATGTTGTTGAGAATATGCAATTTGGGATATTACAGGCAATAGCAAGGGCATGGCTGGCAACCAGTAAAAATCAATAGAAATATGGGAAAAAGGAAGAAAGGATGGAATGGAAGGAGGGGGAAGAAAAGCAAGAAAGAATAAAGGAAAAATAGTGAGTAGTCCCTTTGTTCATTTTGTCAGGAATGAAAACAAGGCTTTGTATAGCCAACTTCATGAGCAAGATATGCTGGTAGTTTTACCATTAAATGCTGCAAAAATCCCCTAAGGCAAATGTAGAAGTGGTGACAGATGTCCTTAATCATGAGAGTTCATACAAAAACATACTCCATATGGTTCAGGTATGATTCAACTGGCCCAAGAACAAGAGGAACATACAGAAATGGAGAAGATGAAACAATACAAGATCAGCACCATGTTGATAATAGTGTTGATAGCATAGCAGCTATTGATAGCATCAAACTAATCATGGCTCATCTGTAGGTCCAAGACTGAACTTTAATTTTTAAGGGTTTTTTTTCAAGTCATGTAAGACTCAGTTACTGCATGAAAACAAAACTAAATAGAAGAGAAGGCTTTATCAAACTTCATCAGTTGATACATATGCCCACGACTATACTAAGGGTGAAAAAAATCATTAAAATTTGTTTTAGAACTAAAAGAAGAAATTGTATCCAGCCCTTTAGGAAATTGTCTGTCTATTGCATATGTCTAAATATCAAGTCAATGTGCACTAGCTCTATTACAAGATCAACTCCAGAGATTTTCATCCAGCATTTTAATCTAATGCTTCCTGAAATAAGCAGTTACTCTTAGGTAAACCAATAAAGGTGCTTTTTGCACAAAATTGAATAAGGAGATTTCCACCATGAGTAAACAAATTCAATCACAAAGCTACACAAGGCTCAAACTTTGTATAAGAGCCGTATTTTCTTCTCCAATAAGCACATTGAATCAAACAGTTGGCCATCTTTTCCCATACACTTACTGTGTAGGATCAAATAGTTCTTTTAATCAGAATACAAATTTGCTGCACACATCAGATCTTCTCAGAATCTTACATTTTTTTTCCTATTAATTGTTAAAAGACCTTGGAAACATTCTTAATTATTTCAGGCTAAATTTAATAATTTATCTGTCCTGTAGTATAAAAAAACTATATTCACAGAACAGTCATTTACTACCTTTATTATCTACTCTTTTGAAACTATGTTTTCAGCCTTCTAAATGTACATAGACCACAGTAAAATAGATAGCCTATAAATTAAGTCAGGAAAAGAAACCAACTTTTGTGTTATTTAAAGTAAAAAAAAAAAAGCTTCCATAGAATGTCAAGATATTCAATTTCACTGCGGGAAATTTTCAACCTTCTATAGCTTTTAATATTTACATATTTCAAACAAAAAAAATCATTTTATTCACAGTGAGAACAGTAGAAAACTTCTTCTGTACTTCACAAAAGCTAACTATTGTTAAGCAAAATATTAAAAAAATATTATCAGAATTAGCCAAACCTCTAAAATTTTGGCTTCAGAAAATTTACTCTTTAAGTTCACTTGTTTTGGAGTTCAATTTTGATAAATAGAAATCCTAAAGCCAGACTTTTTCTTGGATCTAGGGAGACATGTGGGGAAAAGAAATAGTTTTTTGAGAAGTTCTGCTAAGGGAAGCATTTTACTTATATTTTCCCATTTTATGGTTAGAACTCTATTAGTTTGATATAATTATTCCCATTATTTCCAGTGATGAGGAAATTGAGTCTCTAGAGTCAAGAAGGCATTGAGTTCAACTAATAAAAACCAGGTAAGTGTTTGAAATCACGTCCGTTTGACCCTAAGTTGTGATGCCTTTCTACTACAGAACTTTTGAACAAACATAATAGTAAGAACTCACAGTGACAAAGATCAGATGGCATTCATGTTTATTTGCTTATACAACGAGCGAGTTTTAAAAAGGTTATGCTTATGCACATTTCAGCAGGAGCTCATTGACTGCCACAGTAAATATTGCCTCAAATAGCGGGGTTCCTGAGGGCTCTAGAAACATCCAGACACTATAAGCAAGGCAGACAGCTCAGGAGTTTGGCACCTTGACAGTGGGCCTTACCTTGGAACTTATGCTCCCCCATATGACAGAGTTGGACTCATTTGTGGTTTCTCTACATGTGGCTCTTCTGTCCCTTCTATTTGAAACTATAGTTAGTACTATACTTGATAGATATATGTCCAAGAGATGTAAATCTTTGTTCCATCTATGTGCCAGTTGGGCCTTGAATCTCAGCAGAGATGCAACACCTATTCTCCAGTTCATTGGACTCACCCAGGAAAACTAACAAGGAAATGAAGATGGACAATGCCCATCTCAAGGAACAGAGAGAGTCTGCAACTGTAAGCAAGTTAGTCCATTCATCTGCCCCTGGGATCTAAGCCCCCTCTCAATTAGAGGCAGAGTGGGTAATACCATCCCCATATCCTCAAGATTCGGGAATGAACGATGGATTAAAGTAGACTTATTATTGTTCTACTATAGACTTATTCTAGCAATGGAAGAACTTTTATCATTAATGTGGAAGCAGTGGCCACCAAAGGCTCTGAGGGGAGGGAGAGGGAAAAATAAGTGTAATATGGGGACATTTTCAGGACATTGGAATTGTCGTACATGAAGTTGCAATGATGGATGCAAGCCCTTATATATTTTGTCACAACTTACAAAATTCCATGGGACAGAAGTATAAACTATAATGTAAACTCTAATCCACAATTAGTGGTAATGCTTCAATATATGTTCATAAATTGTAACAAATGTACCACACTAATGAAGGATGTTGTTAATGTGGGAAAATGTGGGAGGGGGAGGGAGTAGGGCATATGGGAACCCCCTATATATTTCTATGTAACATTTATGTAATCTAAAGCTTCTTTAAAATAAATAAATAAATAAATGTCCTTTCATGTTCAAAACATAGAGGAGCATATAGAAAAAACTGTCCTAGGTTATCCCATAGGAGTTTCAAGTATAGTAGCTAAATGTATTATTTAAGCTCTTTTAGAATGTAAAGGAAAGAAAACAAAATAAAATCCAGTTCATGGAGGGAAATTGTGTTTATCTAATGTGACAGCTTGTCTCAGTATCTGAACTCTTTCAGGTATCAAAAAAGACTAATCTTTTTTTTTCAGGCATCATCAGTAACTTCAACATCCATCTTTACTATAGTATTTGCCTATCTTTTTCATCACTAACATGTTATGGATTCAATTGAGTCATGTCCTTCAAGTTTAGATGGGGTCAAATTGGATTAGGGTGAGCCCTAATCCAATATGACTGGTCTTTATAAGGAAAGGATATTTGGATAGAGACACAAATGACTGATGCAGAAACAGAGAGGGAGAGAGACAGCCATGTGACAGAGGCAGAGACTGAGTTATGGATTACTAGCAAGCCACAGCCAGAATCCTACACACATCAGAGGAAACACCACCCTGCAAACACCTTGATTTTGAACGTCTCACCTCAAGTACTGTGAGACAATGAATTGCTGCCATTTAAGCCAACTAGTCTGCAGGACTTCGCTACACAAGCCTCAGCAAACTAAGGCAATACACAAATCTTAGAATCATAAATGACAGAGGGTATCCAGTACCAAATTAGCAAACAAATTAAAAACAATATTGTTTTGTTGCTGTTGAATGAATGCATGGATTATTTTTAATGATCATAGATATTTCAGTTAACTTCCTGAATTTTTTCTATTGGGTCTGTTTCTATCAATTGATTTTACATGCCCCTTCTACCCATGTGATGGTTTGAAGCTGTATGGACTCCATAAAAGTATATTCTTAAAGCTAATTCATTCCTGTTGGTGTAAATATATTGTAAGTAGGGCATTTTGATTAGATTACTTCAGTTAAGACATGGCCTAGGGTAGATTTTAATCTTCTTTCTGGAGTCCTTTATAAGAGAATGAAATTCAGACAAAGAAAAAGAAAGTGGCAGAAGCAAGAAACTGAAAGCAATGAAACATGGAAGAGAAGGGAAAGACTAGCAGATGATGCCGTGAACCTTGATTTGTGACACAGGAGTTCAAGAGCACTGGCGGCCAGTCTTTGGGTAGAAAGCTTCACATAATGATGCCTTGATTTGGACATATTTCTCAGCATCAAAACCGTAAGACTGTAAACTAATAAATTCTCACTGTTAAAAGCCAGCCTATTTTATGATACCTGTTTGAGCAACTTTGGCAAACTAGACAACCCATTTCATCAACTTTTGCTTATTCGATGCTTTTATTGCCTTGTGACTTCTCATACTTTTTGCTTATTCTTTCCACATGTGTCTATCCCATATTCACCATAACTTTCTATGTGTCCCTAGTTAAGGAATAGAAAATGCAATTGTATTCGTTGGTTATGTTCTCATACTCAGAGACATCACTGGTTGCTGGCTGCTTAAGAATGATGGGGACCTCTAGTCTAATCAGCCTTAGCTGAATGACTTTTCTTACATGATGCAAAGAAAATATTAGAAATCACTTAGAAGGGCATTTGCATGTAGCACCAATACTGAAGCTTCTTAGATGAAGACACTACAGTGTGGCGTGTACATCAGCAATTACAAAATATAATTGAAATATAAACTATATAGTTAAAATATAAAAAAGAATGACAAATAATGTACATTAAATGCCATAAAAATACAAAAGCTCTAGCAGTTCATTGGGGGCAGAGGTCAAACCTCAGAGTATTGAATATTGAGAAGTTGGCATCTAAGCTGAATATTAAAGACTGGTTATGATATAAATATAGAGAGATGAATATGGGGAAAACATTTTCATGAAGAAAAAAGCACATTCTAATGAATGAAAAAGGAATAGTAAAGCCAAGATATAAGCCATAGTACAGAAGTACCTCCACATTTCTTTATCACAGGGAGTATTTGTTAGTGAATCTTTTCTCATAGCATAAACCAGGTTCATTCATTTATTGTGTAATATTTATTAAATGCCCACTTGGACCTTATAACATAAATATATGACAAAGTTTACAAAAATATTTTTAAAAGCCCACAAAAGGAAAAATGTGCATGTGTGTGTGCATTTATTATTATTATTATTTAGGTGTAAGATATATTTATGTCATATATTTCTATTATATGGAAATGTGTATGTATAGACACTTAAATGTAGATAGACTAGAGGCTCATAATAAAATTGCAGCTCCTCAATATATTTTTAGTTTCTGCATCCTTTAACATGGAAAATAT
This sequence comes from Tolypeutes matacus, assembly GCA_026826555.1. Lineage (NCBI taxonomy): Eukaryota > Metazoa > Chordata > Mammalia > Cingulata > Chlamyphoridae > Tolypeutes > Tolypeutes matacus. The sequence continues at coordinate 7,111,196 of JAKSZT010054350.1, forward strand.
TCTGCTATCCTAATCAAAACAAAAAGTCAGTCACATTTCTAATTTCTAGCAACACATATGTGAAAACTAAGATTTAAAATATTGCATTATGTCCAATTGTACAAAAGAAAATGAAATACTTGGGTACAACTCAAGCAAAACTTGAACCCAATCTCTATAATGAATATTACAAATGCTGACAAAAGAAATCAAAGATCTTAATTAAAGGAAAAACACGTCATGCTCACAGATTGGATGAATCAATGTAGTAAATGCCAATTCTATACAAATTATCTATATATTTAATGAAACTCCTATCAACTCCCAGCAAGTTTAGAATTCCTTGACAAGCTTATTCTAAATTTTTATTAAAAGTCAAAGGACCTAGAATATTTAAAACCATTTTGAAAGTAGAATAAGGTGGTATGAATCATGCCTAATATCAAAGCTTAATATATAGCTTCAGTAATCAAGACAATGTGGAATTGATAGAAGAATAGAAATGAACATCAAAGAAACAGAATAGAGTCTCCAGAAATACATCCACATGTGACAGTTTGAAGCTTTTGTGAATCTCAGGAAAGATAATGTTCTTGGAATTAATCCATTCCTGTGAGCATAAAATCTTTGATTGCAGTAGATTCAGTTAAAGGACCTTTTGCTTAGATTGATTTAGGGATTTTGATTAGACTATGTCAGTAAAGCATTACATAGGTTGGGTCACAGCCCTCTTGCTAGTCTTATTTAAGTGTAGATATGAAAGCAGAAACACACACAGAGAGAAAGACAACTGCCATTTTATCTTGCCAAGAGAGAGAGGAATCCATGATCAACTACCAGTTGCAAAAAGACAGAAACCCTGAGAGGCTGAGAGACCAGAGGCTGGAATCACAGAGCAGCTAGAAGCTGAAGAGATGAAGCCCAGAGTAGAGGGGAGAGATGAGCCATTGTGCCTGATTCCTCACAGCTGATCTCAGCAAGAAAGTGAGCTTCAAGGAGAAAGCAGAGTGAGACCATTTGTTCTTGCCGAGTGGCAGGAGTCTAGCATCCAGCAGCTGATCTTTGGCAAGAAAGCATCTCTGCTGATGCCTTGATTTGGACATTTTTTGCAGTCTCAGAACTGTAAACTTTACCCTAGTAAATTCCTATTATAAAAGTCAACCCATTTCTGGTAAATTGCACTGGCAGCCTTAAGCAAACTAAAACACCACACAAAAATGCACAACCGAGTTTTGACAAACATGCATAAAATTTAATGGAGGACAAATAAACTTTTCAACAAATAATGTTGGAGAATTTGAACATCCATGGGTAGAAAATAGTAATTAAATAAATGCCAAACTAACTCTCACACCTAATATAAAATTAGCTGTCAATGGTACACAAACTTAAATATAAAGTGAGAAACAATACAAGCTTTTAAAAAATGAAAATCTTTTGATACTTGGGCTAGGCAGAGTAGTTAGACTTGATACCAAAAGAAAGATCTATAAAAGGAAAAAGGATATGACAAAGTGGACCTCATCACAATGAAAATTTTTGCTCTGTGAAAGACTCTTTTAAAAGTATATATATATAAAAAAAGTATAAAAACACAAGTTACAAAAATCACACAATAAATGAGGGAATCTGAATTCCTAGCCTGGAGAACTCTGCCACAGTCTCCAAGGGAGCAGCAATAGTCCTTTGAGTGTAGGGACAGTGCCTGTCAAAATAGGATGACCCACTGATGTTTTTTTTTTTTATTGATGACTACCCTTGTGAGTCTTTGCTCTTGTAAATGAGACTTAGCCTGCAGTTGTGGGGTGCCTAAGGGTTGCCACCTGAAAGCCTCCTTGTTGCTCAAATGTGGCCTCTCTCTAAGCCAAACTCAGCATATGATTGCATTACCTTCCCCCCAACGTGGGACATGACTCCCGGGATGAGCCTCCCTGGCAACGAGGGATTAATACCAAGTGCCAACTGGCAACACAACTGGAAAAAGACCTTGAATAAAAGGGGGAAATGGTAAAGACATATGAGTTCAAGTGGCTAAGAGACTTCAAAGAGGGTCGGGAGGTCATCCCAGAGGTAACTCTTATGCACACCTCAGTAGGAGCTCATAGAACATCTAAGTGCCTATCACCCCACTCAGAGGGGTTCCTGAGAGCTCCGGAGACACCCTGGTCCTATATAAGGGGGGATAGCCCCAGAGACTGATGCCTTATCAGTGGGTTCTATTTTGGAATCAAATAAGTCCTCCCTGCACATGGTTCACCAGTCCCTTCTATTCAAACCTATATGTGATGCTGGAGTTTTTAGGTATACTTCCAGAGACTGGAGCCACCCACCTACCTATGTGCCAGGTGTGCATGAAATCTAGGTGGAGCTGCAACTCCTACCCTACAGCTCAATGGACTCATCCAAGTCACCTGGTGAGGAGACAACGATGGGCAATGGCCATCCCAGGGAATGGAGAGGGCCTGCATCTGCAGGCAGGATCATCCCACCCACCATATCCATGGGATATAAGCCCTCTCTCACTTGGAGGTGGTGGACATCACCATCCCAGTCCCCTCAGGATTGGGGGAAGAACTATGGACTAGAGTGGACTTGATGGTATTCTCTTGTTCACATATGGTGATTCTAGCAATGCAAGAAATTATAACAATGAGGTAGAGCCAGTGGCCACTTGACACTTTTGGGGTAGGGAGGGGATGAGCAGTTGAAATACAGGGGCTTCTTTGGGAGTTGGAGGTTGTCCTGAGTACTGTTGTGGCAATGGATGTAGGCCATTTTAAATCAGCACACACCACTCAGAACTGAATGGGAGAGAGTGTGGTCTACAGTGTGAACTGTGGTCTATGGTTGGTGGCAAGGCTCCAGGATGTGTAAGTCCATTGAGGGTGGTGGGCCACACTTGTGGGAGATGTTTGTGTGGGATGTGGTGGGAGATGTGGGAGGTGGGCAACATGGGAATCCCAGTGGGTTCTGTGTAATATTTTGGGTAATCTAAGCACCTCTTAAAATATATGTATATATATAAATAACATTTTTGTAAGCAAATACACATATATGCATATATATTTATATATCATTTTGCAAATGTTTGTATGTATTGTGAGAATTCTGATTTTTACCCACAATAAAAATAAATTAAAAAAAAAAAAACAACACACAAGTTACAGCTTGGAAGAAAAGATTTTCTAATCACATGTCCGACAAAAGATCTGTATCTATAATGTATAAAGAACTCTCAAAACTCATCAGTAGAGGGGAGAATGTAGCTCAGTGGTTAAGTGCCTGCTTCCCACGTATGAGGTCCTGGGTTCAATCCCCAGTACCTTAAAAAAAAAATCCAATTATAAAATGAAAAAAAAAACAACAACCAGCAGACAATACACTAAAGAGGAATGTCACATGGCAAAAAAGCACACGAAAATTTGTCAACATCATTCTTTCTTAGGGAAATGAAAATTAAAACAATAAGATATCATTACGTGTCTATCAGAATTGATACACACACATGCCACAACCACCACCACCACATACTGGGAAAGAGGTGAAGAAATCGATACTCTAATACATTTCCACTTACACGTGGGAATGTAAAATTCTACAACCACTCTGAAATAGTTTGGCAGTTTCTTGCAAATACCATATACTCCCAGAGAAATGAAAAATTCAGGTTATTGCAGCGTAATTTATAATGATCAAAGCTGGGAAAAATCCAAATGCCCTTCACCAGGTGAATAGTTAAGCTATGGTACATCCATAATAAGAATACTACTCAGCAGTAAAAAAATGCTATTAATAAGCACAAGATGAAGATGAATATAATAAATTGAATACTACAAGCTTACATTTATATAATAATCTTGAAATAATTAAATTACAGAAACAGAGAAGAGATTAGTGGTTGCCAGTTGGTCAGGCTGTGGGGAAGGCTGGGTGTGGCTATAGAGGGGAAATATAAGAGAATCCTGTGATGGAAACATTCAGTATCTTAAATTTGGTGGTAGTTACAAAAAATTACACGTATGGCAAAATTGCATAGATCTACACACACACACACACACACAAATGAGTGCATGTAATACTGGTGTAATCTGAATGAATTCTGTTGATTGGACCAAAATCAATGTCCTGGTTTTAATACTGTACTACCTGCATTTGATACTATAACTAGTATTGTACTACTAGTTATGTAAGACATTATCATCGGGCAGGATGCACAGGGCTTACCAGTATATAATTTTTAAAACTTCCTGTGAATCTACAATTATGTCAAAATTAAAAGTTAAAAAAATAGTCCTATATGTTTACATAAATACTGTGAGAATTTGTATTATTTTTCAAACATCTGTTAATTGCAATTGTTTCTTTTTTTTTTTTTTGTCTTCTTTTTTAATTTATTTATTTTTTATTGTGGGTAAAAATCAAAATTTTCACAATACATACCAATATTTGTAAAGTGATATATAAATATATATGCATATATGTACATTTGCTTACAAAAATGTTTTATATATATATATATACATATTTTTTTTTTTTTAAGAGGTGCTTAGATTACCTAAATATTACACAGAACCTACCGGGATTCCCATGTTCCCCACCTCCCACGCCTCCCACCACATCCCACACAAACATCTCCCACAAGTGTGGCCCATCACCCTCAATGGACTTACACATCCTGGGATCTTGCCATCAACCATAGACCACAGTTCACATCGTAGACCACACTCTCTCCCACACAGTGTTGAACGGTGTGTGCTGATTTAAAATGGCCTACATCTGTTGCCACAATGGCACTCATGACAACCTCCAAATCCCGAAAAATCCCCTGTATTTCAACTGCACATCCCCTCCCTGCCCCGAAAGTGTCCAGTGGTCACTGGCTCCACCTCACTGTTATAATTTCTTCCATTGCTAGAATCAATATGTGTACAACAGAATACCATTAAGTCCACTCTAGTCCATAGTTCTTCCCCCAATCCTGAGGGGACTGGGATGGTGATGTCCACCACCTCCAAGTGAGAGAGGGCTTATATCCCATGGATATGGTGGGTGGGATGATCCTGCATGCATATGCAGGCCCTCTCCATTCCCTGGGATGGCCATTGCCCATCGTTGTCTCCTCGCCAGGTGACTTGGATGAGTCCATTGAGCTGTAGGGTAGAAGTTGCAGCTCCACCGAGATTTCACGCACACCTGGCACATAGGTAGGCGGGAGGCTCCAGTCTCTGGAAGTATACCTAAAAACTCCAGCATCACATATAGATTTGAATAGAAGGGACTGGTGAACCACGTGCAGGGAGGACTTATTTGAGTCCAATTCTGTCACTCTCAGGAGCACAGATTCCAAAATAGAGCCCATTGATAGGGCGTCAGTCTCTGGGGCTATCCCCCCTTATATAGGACCTGGGTGTCTCCAGAGCTCTCAGGAGCCCCTCTGTGTGGGGTGATATGCACTTTGATGTTCTATGAGCTCCTATTGAGGTGTGCGCAAGCATTACCTCTGGGATGACCTCCTGACTCTCTTTGAAGTCTCTTAGCCACTTGAACTCATTTGTCTTTACCTTTTCCCCCTTTAATTCAAGGTCTTTTTCCAGTTGTGTTGCCAGATGGCACTTAGTATTAATCCCTCGTTGCCAGGGAGGCTCATCCCCGGGAGTCATGTCCCACGTTGGGGGGAAGGTAATGCATTCATATGCTGAGTTTGGCTTAGAGAGAGGCCACATTTGAGCAACAAGGAGGCTCCCAGGTGGCAACCCTTAAGCACCCCATAACAGTAAGCTAAGTTTCAGTTACAAGAGCAAAGACTCATAACGGTAGTTATCAATAAAAAGAACTCATCAGTGGGCCATCCTCTTTTGACAGACACTGTCCCTGCACTCAGAGGACTTTTGCTGCTCCCTTAGAGAATGTGGCAGAGCTCTCCAGGCTAGGAATTCAGATTTCCTCATTTATTGAGTGATTGCCCACCCACCGTGACCATGCCCCATGCTTTGATCTTTTGAACAATTTTGTATAACTTTCATGTATATTCGGATGAACTTACTCCCATGAATGCCCCCTCGCGGACACCCCCCACCAATAATCCCTTGCAGTACCCTTTGTAACCCTTCTGTGATCTAAATCTTCCATGAAAATGTAGTCCATAAAATAATCAAATACACTTAATAGGAAAAAGAAACAACAATGATAAGCTTACATGCAAGAGACAAACATAAGGAAACTCAGGAAAACAAACAAACAAACAAACAATCAAACAAAAAGCAAAACAAAACAAAATATAATTAGCGGATTGGGACATTCAAAAAAAAGGGGAAAAAAGCAAAAGAAATGCCTTTAAAAAAATATATATATATATATATTCTTTTTTTTTCCTTTTATCACTGTGTTATCGGATGTCCGGTGTGCCATGACACCTTCCCCCTCTCAATCCCCAATGTCTCCCAAATTTTGATTTAATTTTCAAAGAAGTTTTAGGTCCCAGCAAAGTCACACACAGAATAACAGAGACTCCCAGGTACCACCCCCGTCTTCCCCACCCCATATTAACCACCCCCTCTTTTTTTGGATGTTAGCATTGTTATAACTGTTATACAGATAGCAAAATATAGCAATTAAACATTGTCAATGATTTACAGTATAGTTTACAATTTAGACGACACAGTATAATAAGTTTTGATGATATTTACCATGTCTTGTGTCCATTACTGTAAGATAATGAAAAACTTTTCCCATGATCACTAAATACCCCATTAGATCTTAACTGTTCCTTCCTCTCCACCCCCCTGGGGCATATGACACTCCCCTGTCTTGACTCATGGAATGTCAAGATTCATAGTTACATCCCTGGGTATTTGAACCTGCCCTTCCTAATCTACCCACCTGTCAACGCTGCACCACCAAACCCAGTAATATTGCTACCCATCTGTCCTATCCTTCAATATACAACTATACTCTATCCCTTTACCTTAGATTATGTCCATATGGGTGATGGCTCAAAGCCTACTCTTTTCTTTCTCTCCCTTGTTAACCTATCTTTCAGACAATGGTTCTCAGAGGCTGCTCACTTTCCTCAGTTCAAATCAGTGAGGTCATATACTGTTCATTCTTCAGTGCCTGGTTTGCTTCACTCAACATAAGGTCTTCAAGATTCATCCACGTTATTCCATGTGTTAGCACTTTATTCCTTCTTACAGCTGAGTAATATTCCATTGTATGTATGTACCACATTTTGCTTACCCATTCGTCTGTTGATGGGCACCGAGGCTCGTTCCAACTTTTGGCAATGGTGAACAATGCCGCTATGAACATTGGTGTGCATATATCTGTTTGTGTCTTTGCTTTCAGTTCTTTTGGGTATATACCCAGCAGTGGAATTGCTGGATCATACAGAAGATCTATTGTTAGTTTTCTGAGGAACCGCCAAACTGTCCTCCACAGTGGCTGGACCATAGCACAGCCCCACCAGCAGTGGATGAGGGTTCCTATTCCTCCACATCCTCTCTAACATTTAGTGTCTGCTGTTTTTTTAATAGCTGCCATTCTGATGGGTGTAAGATGGTATCTCATTGTAGTTTTGATTTGCATTTCCCTGATAGCAAGCAATGTTGAGCATTTTTTCATGTGCTTTTTAGCCATTTGTATTTCTTCCTTGGAGAAGTGTCTTTTCAGGTCACTTGCCCATTTTTTTAAAGGGATTGTTTGTCTGTTTATTTTCAAGGTGTAGGATTTCTTCATATATGCAGGATATTAGGCTCCTATCAGATATATGGTTGCCTTATATTTTCTCCCATTGGGTAGGCTGCCTTTTTATTTTCTTAATAACATCCTTTGAGGTGCAGAAGTTTTTTATTTTGATGAGATCCCATTTATCTATTTTTTCTCTTGCTGCTCGTGCTTTGGCTGTGAAGTTCATGAAACCATTTCCTATTACAAGGTCCTGTAGATGCCTCCCTACATTATCTTCCAAGGTCTTTATGGTTTGGCTCTTATATTTAGATCTTTGATCCATCTTGAGTTGATTTTTGTATAAGGTGTGAGATGGTATTCTTCTCTCATTCTTTTGGATATGGATATCCAGTTCTCCAAGCACCACTTGTTAAAGAGGCCATTCTCTCCCAACTGAGTGGGCTTGGTGGCCTTGTCAAATATCAGATAACTGTATATGCGAGGATCTATATCAGCACTCTCAATCCGGTTCCATTGGTCAGTAGGTCTATCCTTGTGCCGATACCACGTAGTTTTGATCACTGTAGCTTTCTAGTATGTTTTAAAGTCAGGTAGTGTGATACCTCCTACTTCATTTTTCTTTTTCAATATGTCTTTGGCAATTCGGGGCCCCTTGCCTCTCCAAATATATTTTGTGGTTAGTTTTTCCAGTTCCTTAAAAAAATAGAGTGTTGACTTTTATTGGGATTGCATTAAATCTGTAGATTAGTTTGGGTAGGATAGACATCTTGATGATGTTTAGTTCCCATCCATGGACAGGGAATATTTTTCCATTTATTTAAGTCTTCTTTGATTTCCTTTAACAGTGTTGTGTAGTTTTCTGTATATAAGTTCTTTACATCTTTAGTTAAATTTATTCCTAGGTATTTGATTATTTTAGTTACTATTGTAAATGGTATTTTTTTCCTGATTTCCTCCTCAGTTTGCTCATTATTGTGTATAGAAATGATACTGATTTTTGAGCATTGATCTTATAGCCTGCAACATTACTGAACTCCTTTATAAGTTCTAGAAGACTTGTTGTAGATTTCTCAGGGCTTTCTATGTATAGGATCATGTCATCTGCAAATAATGAAATTTTTACTTCTTCTTTTCCAATTTGGATGCCTTTTATGTCCTTTTCTTGTCTCAGTGTTCACGCAAGAACTTCTAAGACAATGTTAAATAGGAGTGGTGATAGTGGGCATTTTGTCTAGTTCCCGATCTCAGAGGGAAGGCTTTTAGGATTTCACTGTTGAAAATGATGTTAGCTTTGGGTTTTTCATATATACCCTTTATCATATTCAGAAAGTTTCCATCTATTCCTATCTTTTGTAGTGTTTTTATGAAGAAAGTGTGCTGTATTTTGTCGAATGCTTTTTCTGAGTCTATAGAGATGATCATGTGATTTTTTTCTCTCAATCTGTTTATGTGGTGTATTACGTTGATTGATTTTCTTATATTGAACCATCCTTGCATACCCGGGATGAAACCCACTTGGTCATGGTGTATAATCCTTTTGATATGCTGTTGAATGCGATTAGCAAGTATTTTGTTGAGGATTTTAGCATCTAGGTTCATTAGAGAAATTGGTCTGTAATTTTCCTTTCTTGTGGTATCTTTATTTGGTTTTGGTATTAGGGTAATGTTGGCATCATAGAATGAGTTAGGCAATATTCCTTCTACTTCTATTTTTTGGAAGAACTTAAGTAGAATTGGTGTTAGCTATTTCTGGAATGTTTGGTAGAATTCAGCTGTGAAGCCTTCTGGTCCTGGGCTCTTCTTAGTTGGGAGGTTTTTGATGACTGAGTCTATCTCTTTACTTGTAATTGGACTGTTGAGTTCATCTATTTCTTCTTTCATCAATGTGGGCTGTTTGTGGGTTTCTAGAAACTTGTGCATTTCCTCTAAATTTTCATTCTTTTTGGCGTATAATTTTTCAAAGTATCCTCTTATGATACTCTTTATTTCTGTGAGGTCAGTAGTGATATCACCTTGCTCATTCCTTATTTTATGTATTTGCATCTGTTCTCTCTTTTTCTTTGTTAGTCTGGCTAAGGGTTTGCCAATTTTATTGATATTCTCGAAGAACCAGATTTTGGTTTTGTTTATTGTTTCCAGTGCTTTCTTATTCTCTATTTCATTTAGTTCTGCTCTAATCTTTGTTATTTCCTTCTTTCTACTTCCTTTAGGTTTAGTTTGTTGTTGTTTTTCCAATTCTTCCAAGTGTGCAGTTAAGTCTTCAATTTTAGCTCTTTCTTCTTTTTTAATATATGAATTTATGGCTATGAACTTCCCTCTTAGGACTGCTTTCACTGCATCCCATAAGTTTTGATATGTTGTGTTTTCGTTTTCATTAGTTTCAAGGTAGTTACTGATTTCTTTTGAGATTTCCTCTTTGACCCATTGTTTGTCTAAGAGTGTGTTGTTTAATTTCAATATCCTTGTGCCTAACCTGTTTCTCTGGCCCTTAGGGATTTCCAATTTCATTCTGCTGTGGTCAGAGAAATTACTTTGTAATATCTAAATCTTTCTGAATTCATTGAGAGCTGTTTTGTGGCCTGGCATGTGGTCTATTTTGGAGTATGTTCCCTGTGCACTCAAGAAGAATGTAAATACCGCTGTATTTGGGTGTAATGTTTTTATGTCTATTAAGTCCAGGTCTTCTAATGTATTGTTGAGTGCCTTTGTTTCTTTATTAATTCTCTGTCTAGATGTTCTGTCTAATGATGATAGTGGTGTGTTGAAGTCCCCTGCTATAATTGTAGAGGCATTTATTTCTCCTCTTAGTTTTTCCAGAGTTTGCTGCACGTATTTTGACGCATCCTGATTAGGTGTGTAAATGTTGATGATTGTTCTCTCTTCTTGAGAGATTACTCCTTTTACTAATATGTAGTGTCCATCTTTGTCTCTTACAATAGTTTTGCATTTAAAGTCTATTTTGTCTGATATAAGAATAGCTACTCCTGCCCTTTTTTGGCTATTGTTAGCTTGTAAAATGGTTTTCGAGCCATTCACTTTCAGCCTCCTTGAATCCCTGGGTCGAAGTTGGGTTTCTTGTAGATAGCATATAGATAGATCATATTTTCTAATCCATTCTGTCAATCTGTGTCTTTTGATTTGTGAATTTAATCCATTAACATTCAGTGTTATTACTTGTAACGAATTTCTTACTTCAGCCATTTTTTCTTTGGGTTAATGTATGTCATATATTGTTTTGTTTCTCTTTTTGTCTTTTCAGTTGTTTTTAAACTATCCTCCAACTCTCTCTCCCTTGTTTTTTCCTTTCAACTTGTAGAGATTCCTTTAGTGTTTCTTGAAGTGCTGGTTTCTTCTTGACATACTCTATTAATTTCTGTTTATCTGTGAATATTTTGAACTCTCCATCATTTTTGAATGCCAATTTTGCTGGATAGAGAGTTCGCAGCTGGAAGTTTTTTTCTTTTAGTGTTTAGTGTTTTCTTTTAGTGTTTAGTGTCATACCACTGTCTTCTTGCCTCCATGGTTTCAGCTGAGAAATCAGCACTTAATCTTATTGTGCTTCCCTTTTATGTAATAGTTCTCTTTTCTCTTGCTGCCTTGAGTATTTTCTCTTTGTCTTGAGCATTGGACATTTTGACAAGTATATGTCTTGGAGTTGGCCTGTTGGGATTTGTACTATTTGGGGTGTGCTGCGCTTCCTGGATCTGCACATCCATCTCTCTCAACTGAGTTTGGAAGTTTTCGGCCATTATTTCCTTCAACACTCCTTCTGTTCCCTTTCCCTTCTCTTCTCCTTCTGGGATGCCCATAATGCATATGTTTGTGCGTTTTGTATTATTGGTTTATTCCCTGAGTCCATGCTGGATTTTTTCTATCTTTTCGTCTATCTGTTCTACTCTTTGATTTCAGCTGTATTGTCTTCCATATCACTAATTCTTTCCTCTGCCTGTTCAAATCTGCTGTTACGTGAATCCAGCATCTTTTTGATTTCTTGGATTGTGCCATTGTTCACCACCATATCCATTACCTTTTTAGGCATGTTTGCTATTTCTTCAGTATGTTCTCCTAGTGTCTTCTTTATATCCTTAATCTCTTCCTTCCCTTCTTTAAGTTGGTCCATGATATTTGTTTGGATAGCTTTGATTAGTTGTTCGATGTTCTGCATCACTTCCTGGTTTTTATTTTGTTCATTGGGCTGGTCCATGTTTTCCTGTTTCTCAGAGTCATTTGTATTTTTTTGTTGCCCTCTGGTCATCATATTATCTTGATGGGTTTGTTCAGTTGATTAGCTTTTCTCTATGCTCTAGAGTTTTATTTAGCTGGTGGTCCTGCGTGTGAGTTAAGTTTTCTCTTTGGCAGTTTTTCTTCTTATTTTATTTCCTTGCTTCTTTCTATGTTCCCTTGAAGGAAAAGATTAGGGCCAGAAGAATCAAAAGATGTAAGGAAGGCAGAAGGATAATAGTAATATTGATAAAAGTTAGAAGAGGGGCCAAATGAGACTTAATGAAATGAATATTTAACTTGTGTATGCAGTGTAGAGTAAAAGGGAAAAAAGTGGAGTTCCTACAATGGACTGGGAAAACAAATGGAGGAATATATATATAGTGATTTAGAAGGCTAGAATTATGAGGAGGGAGAGAAATAGTAAAGAAAGGGCTGAAAGGAAAGAGTTAATAGTAATTAAAAAAATAAGAAGAAAACAATATAGATGGAATAGAAATTGACACCCTTAAGTTGTGGGCCTATGAAAAAATGTTATATCTAAGAGCCACAACAGAATGCAAAAGGCAGAAAGATGAAGGAAAGATTAGCGATAGTTTGGAATACAAATTCAATATCGACAGCAAGTGGGAAATTACTGAAGAAGAAGCACAGCAAAGAAGTGACAAGCTAGCAGCACCTAATTTTTAAAAATGAAAGAAAAAAGAAAGGGGGGAGTAAAGAGGAAAGAAAAGCAAGAGACCAGAAATAAACAGAGAAAAACCAAAGATCCACACAGGCAAGCAGTTAAACAGAGCTAAGGGGGGTCAATGATTCCCCTAGGGTCCATGTGGATCCTCTCTGCCTGCTTGTGTTTATCAATCAATTTCCCTACAGGGTTATATATGCATGTCCTGAAACAGCTTTTAGCTATTAAACTAAATTAAAAAGAATTTATTTTTCATTTATTGAAGTGACCTTCTCACTTTTTTTTTTTTGGCGAAATACAGGACCCAAAATAATTCCTCCTCTAGACCAACCCACTTACGGAGGGGACCCCGTGGAAATTAATCAAGCACGTCCCTCTTCCTGGACTCCCCAGGGTAGCTGTAGCTCTGATGTTAGTCAGTGCAGAATGCTAAAGACGGCCGACTCTGCCCCTTCTGGAGCCGAGCACCAGCATCACTGGGTTGCTGTGTAAATCAGTTTGACTCTGCAGATTCGTCTCTCCTCTCAGCCTGATGCTGCTTCAAATCGGCTTATATACTCCCCAAATCTATGGGGCAGCCCAGGCAGCCAGATCGATGGCAAAAAATAAAAAAATAAAAAAATTCCCTTCCCTGCCCTCCAACAGAACCCTCCCTCTTTTAGAGAGTGTCCCCTCTTCCTGGCTCCGCGGCGGCCCGGGGCTTATCCCTGGGCAGCTAGGCAAATAGACTCCCTCCCCCAAACAGAATCCCCCTCCCATCCACTGGGTGCCGATTCGCTCCGGCTGTTCTGTTCACCCAAGGTCCAAGGGGCTCCAGGCAGCTAGATCCCCAGAAAATAAAACTTTCTCGCCCCGCTCTCGGCTCCAACTGGCCATATTATTTTTTTCTCCCTAACCGCGGGGCTCAGCCGTCCGTGCCAACCACCACCAGCAGGCTTAAAACCCAAGAATCTCTACCGTTCCGTCCATGCCGTTGATCCGCGCAGATAGATGTCCCAAGCTTCTCACTCCACGCGTGCACAGCACAGACCCCCAGGCAGGACCCCATCCACAATCTGCCTTGCTCTGGGAACTTGCAGTGTGTGCCCTCCTACACTAACGCCATCTTGGCCTCTGTTGCAATTGTTTCTTATTATAAAATAGTGGTCACTGATTGAAAATATTTGAACAGTGCCTGACAGTATTTTAGGACTCAAACATATTTTAAATAAGAATATACATATAAATGGCAATCTTCATATAAGAAGCATTATTTTACTCTTTTATGCTCTTGAAGATACTAAGAATCATAATTTTCCAATATAGTCATTCTTAACTAAGTTGGGAGTGGGGGCGGTTGATCGCCACACTTGAAAAAGAAAGCATGATAAACATAAAATAGTGGAATTTTGTAAGGGAAAATATTTTAATGGATTTATATCATTTTCTCTATTGCTCCTAACACCAGACACTAAAGGGATTTTTTTTTGGAGGGCGGGGGCGAGGGAATCTCTGTAGGTCTCTTGTGTTTCTGAATGTCTTACCAGAAGAAGCACTAATCCTCTCTTTTTGTGGACTATCTTTTCAAAGATGTTTGTAGAATGAGCAACTTTGGAAAATAGAGATTGTTGTTTCTCTTTGCAACAGATGGCACATTTATTTATGTCCAGTATGATAAAGATAATATCTCCTTCTGAGACAAGTATTAGGCAGGGTTTCTTGCAGCCCTACTATAAAATTTGAGGTTTCTTAAACTTGGGTTTTCTTTCTTTCAATGCAACCCACTGCATGTGCAGGCATCACCTAGAACTATGTAAATTAGGGCTTGGGGAACTGGCACATGACAATGTGATGTTCTAGCTAACTTCTGTTGCTGTGAGTGCCAGACTAGCCTTGTCTCTGACCCAAAAGTCTCATGTCTTCTGCCAAAATTCATGAGAGTGGGTCAAGCTAACGTGTTAACTTTTAAAAACAGGGTAAAATATGACACCCTTTATGGTTCTTGAAATTTTTAAATAAATGTGCAGGATAGATAAGCCTTATTATCAATAGTAATATTACAAATTCCTTACAGTTATTTAATGTTTACTAAAAGGCAATCTTGACCTTTGTATTATTTATATAATTTCCACAACTATCCTCTCAAGGAGGTACTATTAGTCCCAATTTACAATCAAAGAAACTGAAGCACAGAAAGTTTCTGTAGCTCATTTAATGTCCTTCAGTACATGAGGGGCAGAGCTGTTGCAACACAGGTAGTCTGAAAACCTACCAGTATACTGTTGATTTGTTGTCTTTTAGGAAAAAAATGTTATATGTTTAGCTCCAATAAAATTTTGGTTACCTTAACATATGCCTTTATAAAATATTCATCACAAAACTCAAAAATAATTGCCCTCATGACCTTCTTCTCCCAACAATTTTGAAGCAAATTCCAAATACACATGATTTCATTTATAAACATAGGGATACTATTAAAAACATACCTATGAAACTATTTTAACACCTGGAGAAATAAATGATAATGCCCAAATATCTTCCATTATTGTGACATTGGCATTCAGTGTCTTATAACTATAGCATATTTTTTCATGATTCTATGGATTGGTTGAGTAATTCCGCTAATCTTGTTCAAACTCAACTAATCCTTTCTCAGTTAGCTTAAGCAATGCAGTCAGCTGGTGTATTATTGGTTGGAGGCTGAATGATGTAGGATGGCCTCATTTAGCTGGCTTTCCTCTGCTCCCTGTAGTCTCTTTTCCTCCAGGCAGGCTTTTACTTGTGTTGGTGGCGATGGTCCAAGAGAGAATATGAGGCGCACAGGCCTCTTGAGGCATAGGCTTAGAACTGGCATACATCTACCCTGATGTAGTCTACTGATCAAAGCAAGTCATAAATCATATACAAATTCAAAAGGTGAGGAAATAGAGAGAATGAACTGCACAGTCATATTACATTGGAAGTTGTTACATGGCAGGGTGGTGAATTGGAGCTGTTTTATATTCAATTTACAAAACGCCCTTAAAAAGGAATATGAAATAAAGAAAAGCCTCAATTTTAAAATGTTAAAATGGATATAATTTTTGTTTCTATCAACCCAATTTTTAGTTTCTTCAGTTTCCCTAACACAAAGCACAAAGTAGAAATGAACAATTTGGGCTTCTTAATGAATTCCTATTCTGCACCTGACACTTTACATATACATTTAAACTCCCATATAAACTTTGAAAATATGCATTATTATTTCCATTTTACATATTTATACTAAGTTCACTCAAATATGAAGTGCAGATCAAGGCCTAGCTTTAAAAACTGCATTTTCCATTGCATTGCATTCTTTCTCAACACAATTTAACATGGATTACCTTCTTTTATGATCCCAGAGTTACTGTTGTAGTTAAAATAATGTATTGTACTTTTTGTTTTGCTTTTTTTTTTTTCTAACCGATTCTTCAACTAATCTCTAATCAGTGAAAAGTTAAGGACATTTAAATCATATGTGTATCCCCATGAGTAGCATAGCACTTGGCACATTAAACATAGATCTCAAAAAACATCATTTAATCAATCAATAAATAGCCAAAGAATTTCATTTCCACATACATTTACATTTGAGTTCCTTGTATGTTAACTTCTGCTCAATTATTTAATTATTCCTAATATCTAGGAAGGCTGAGACAGTTTCTTTGGTTTCATACCTGCAGAAATTGTGTACACAGTATTTGTTCATTTGAATTTTTGATCCATATTTTGCCCAAAACATTTTGCAAAGAATTGCAGTGAGATTGAAGTATTATTTCCATTTTAGTTAGAGATAGTCATTATTCATTCATTCTTTCAATCAGCAGCAATTTATCAAGTATCTACTATATTTTAGGCAATCGACTAGACCTAAAGAATCTAAATATGATTAATCCATATTAGCCATTCTCAAAAAGCTCAAAGTAATATAGTGGCCATTGGCTCCAGAAAACAGGTATGTAAAATTTTAGGTGTTGCACTATAATTAGCAAAGCAATGCTTTCAAAGATGAATGTTATCACTCATTTTGGTCTAAATGCCTGATAACTGAAACATTATTAAATGTTTTTAAGAAATGAGTTTGGTTGTATTGTAGAAGAATCTGTAGAGAGTTTGAGTAAGGTAATTAAGACAGAAGTTAAAGAACATTTTCCTGGCTAGTTTGGCTTCATTAAGTACTAATTCATCTAAATTACAAAACTACAGGTCCATAATGTCTTAGTTTACCAAAGGGCTGTTGATGCAAAGTACCAGAAATGTGTTGGTTTTTATAACTGGTGAATTTTATTAGGGAAAAATCTTACAGTTCTGAGGCCATGAAATATCCAAATCAAGACACCATCAGAGATGCTTCCTCACCAAAGTCAGCTGCTGGAGATCCTGGTATGCTGCCACATGGTGAAGCAAGATGGTAAGTGATCTCTGTAGAATAAAATTTTGTTTACCTTGACATATCCCTGCTTTCCCATCCAGGCTCACCATCTCCTGGAGCCCAGCTCCCAGAGTTTGTCTTTTCAGCCTTAAGCTGCTCCATGAGCCAAGCCTCTTGGGGGATTTATGCTTCAGCTTTGGCTGCGAACAATCCTTGAATCCTCTCTCATGCATGGCAGAGAAATGATGGTGGTGGCTCTCTTTTCTGTGTATCTCTTCATATGTGTCTTCTTATACATAAGACCCAGCAAAAGGGCAGAGGCTGAACCTGTGTCACACTTCACTGACATGGTCCATACACCCTAAATTGATCTAATTGAAAGTGATCTAATAAAAGTGAATCTAATGCAATCAAAGGGTACCACATCCACAGAAATGGATTAGTTTAAGAGCATAATCTTTGGAAATTCAAAAAAGAACTTCAAATTGTCATACATAATTACCCACTAATAACACAGAAATTGACGTTTTCTCATATATTACTTTCTTAATTGTTTCAGAAGTCTATATTTTCTCTTCCCAACTAAGGAGAACATTCCATGAGGACAGAGGCTGTAAATAAAACGTCTTCAGCACCTTCGGTTTTTCTTCCTCAGTGTTTGTCACCACGGAGCACATTTGATCTCAGCAAGTACTCATTGAGTACAAGTTCCATATATTCATTTTTTTCTCCTTAAGAAATCTCTGCCTATCCCATAGCTTTAAATATATTCTAAATGATGATGAATACCAAAATCATACTCCAGTGTCAGCTAATATATTGCTTATTAGACATATTTTCTTGGATGTATAAAACATATCTTGAATTATTACATCCAAAATAGCAGTATAATTTTTTGCTCTTAGCCTCTTCTATTTTTCCATATCTCAGTTCATGGTAAAACCATCCACCCAGGTTTTCCAGAAACATATAACTAAAATCCATCCTTTTTTCATCCTTCCTCTAAGTTCCAAAATTAAATCTACTAGCAAGTTTTGTTTCTAAAAAATATCCAGAATTTCATTTCTCACCCTCTCTTTCTTCAACCATAAGCTTTGTCAATATCATCTCTTGCCTGGACGACTGAAATAAAGGACTAACTGTTCTCCTGAATCTACTCATTCCTATCTATGGTACATTCTTAACATATCCACTGGAAGCATAAATTTAAGAACAAATAATAAATTGCTTTCTCACATAAAACTCTTTCAATGGTTTATTGCAAGTAGAATGAAATCCCCCAAAAGTGTTTTATGACTTATATATTCATAAAATATAGACTATGGCCAGCTCTCTAATTTCCTTATCAAATCCATTTCCTCATGTGCTCTTTTCCAACTGCAAGATTTTTTGCTTCTCTTTTTATACACTTCGATCGATCTAACTCTTTTCTCCAAGATTTTGCCTCAGTTCCTCCTTCCAATTAAAATGTTCTTCCAATATACCACATGACTTAATACTGATTAGTTGGAGCTGTGCTCCGTTATTAGCTTCCAGACAGAGGCCTGTGCTGACCAGAATCTCTAAAGTATCTATCTCTTTATTTCTGTCATTCTTTATTACATTTTTAAATTTTTTTCTCAAAATCCAATATTTAATTTGAATAATCATATTTATTTTTTCAGTTTTATATTATGTCTTTCTCTCTAGAATGTATATTCCTGTAAACAAGGACTTCATTTGTCCTATCACGCTAACCCCAATATTTAATAGCGTTCCACACAGAGTCAATTTACAGAACATAATTTTTGAGAAGAAGAGTAAATGAATGATGAATAGGCAAAGTAGACAATCCAAAAATAAAGGTCCAGGTATCAGAAATCAAATATCAGTCAAATAAGAAGTCAGAGCAGTAGAGTTATTCCATGACTGAGCATGCTACAAGTCCTTACAGTCAGAGAAAGGCTTCTGGTGATCTAAAATGCCTTCTCCATCCTAGGAAGTTTCCTGAACCCAACCCCATCCCACTGTTGTGTCCTGAAAAACACAAGTTTTAGGAATTTCTGATTGATAAAATGCCTGTCTTCATGAAACCTAATAAGCAGTTAATAACTTTGATTATTTAGTACATTCATTATGGCAGATTGAATTTTCCAAACATGATTGCAGTAGTCCACATGCTCTTCTATAAATAAATAGAATATTTGCTATTATTACTTATACCTTTGGAGATATTTGCAACCAAATAAGTCAACAAATTTAATATGGTAGAAGTGATAATGCCTGCTTGCTTAGGCTACATCATAAAAGACAAGCAGGTGAGAAGGCTTTGTCCTGGTTCTCTCCCTCTCTCTTTTTATCCCTCAGGATTCTTGTACTGGGAATCAGCCACCATGTTTGTGAGTAGTCCAGGCTACAAAGAGAATCAATAGTTGAGTGTTCTGACTGATAATCCAGCTAGACAGCCAGATGACAGTCAACATCAGTCACCAGACAAGTGAGTGAATGAGCCTTCAGATGAAGATGATTTGCAAACCCCAGGCTTCCAGGCTTACACTGAGGTCTTGACATCCTGAATTAAAGACAACTTGTCAATGTTGTGCCATATATGAATTCCTAATCCACAGAAACCATGAGTCATAAATGGCTTTTATTATTTTAAGCCACTAAGTTTAGGGTGATGTTACATGTCACAGTTTGAAATTTTGTCAATCCCAGAAAAGATCATGTCCTTAAACTAATTGATTCCTGTCAGTATTGGACCCTTTGATTGCATTAAATTCAGTTAAAGAATCTTTTTATTAGGTCACTTTAATTAGGTCACTTTGGGGGCTTTAATTGGACTACATCAGTAAGGCGTGACTTGGAGTAGGTCTCTGCCTTCTTGTTGGAGACTTATGTAAATTGAGAAGTGAAGGCAGAAACACACAAAGACAGTTGCCATTTTTACCCTGCCATGTGAGAGTAAAGAAAGAGAAACCCCAAGAGCCTAAGAGAAACCCAAGAGGCTGAGAGAGAAGCCAAGAGGGAGGCTGAAGGCTGAAATCAGTGGAACAGGCCTGAAGTGAGGAGAAGGGTGAGACCCAGACAGAGAGCAGCCATTTTGCCTTGTAACATGGTAGGAGTCTAGGATCTGCCAACAGCCAATCTTGGTGAGACAGTATTGCTGATGATGCCTTGATCTGGACATTTTCACAGGCTCAGAACAGTAAGCTTTTACCCTAATAATCCCCCTTATCAAAGCCAACCCACTTCTGGTATTTTGCATTGGCAACAATAGCAAGCTAAGGCAGAAATTGGTACCAAGAGAGTGGCATGCCGCTGCATGAAAGTACCAAAAAATGTTGGAACAACTTTATAAAGGGGTAGATGCTGGAGGAATTGTGAGATGCTTGATAGAAAAGGCCTAGATTCAGAATACTCAATGGGAGAAAATGTTTGGTAACCATCTATACAATAAGGGCCTAATTTTCAGCATATATAAATAAAGCCTACATTTAGAAAATAAAAGGACAGCCATTTAAAAAGTGAGCAGGAGATTTGAATAGTCACATCCCCAAAGAAGAAATACAAATGGCTAAAAAGCACATAAAAAGATGTTCAATGTCACTAGCTATTAGGGAAATGCAAATCAAAACTACAATGAGATATCATCTTACACCAATAAGACTGGCAGCTATTAAAAAAACAGAGGACTACAAGTGTTGGAGAGGATGTGGAGGAAAGGGAATACTTATCCACTGCTGGTGGGAATATGGACTGGTGCAGCCTTTGTGGAGGACAATTTGGCAGCTCTTCAGGAAGCTAAATATAGAACTGTCATATGATTCAGTAATCCCACTGCTGGGTATATATGCAGAAGAACTGAAAGCAAGGACATGAAGAGATATATGCACAGTAATGTTCATAGCAGCATTATTCACTATTGCCAAAAGTTGGAAGCAATCCAAATGTCCATCAACAGATGAATGGATAAGAAAACTGTGGTATATACATACAATGGAATATTACTCAGTTGTAAGAAGGAATGCAGTATTAATACATGGGATAGCATGGATGAATCTTGAAGACCTTATGTTGAGTGAAGTAAGCCAGGAACTGAAGGACAAATATTACATGACATCACTGATATAACTTAAGCAAGTTGAGCAGACTCACAGAGCTAGAGTCTGGAAGATAGGTTTACAGGAGACAGAAAGGGAGTAGAGGGTGGTGAGCACATGCCCATATGGGCAAAATCCATGATGAGGTGCAAAGGTGTGGTTGGGCAGTGGACGGATGTGAGAGTGGTGCAGTGATGTGATTGGGTTAAGCAGTGTTGGTCTGTAAGGGGAAGTGTGGTGTGTGGGGGTTCGGTTGGACTATCCATAGAACTAGGGGGAGAGTTGGAGGAAGGAGCAGGTAAACTCTGGGGATTTGCAGGTCTGTGGTTAAAACTACAATGTTCTTTTGGCAAATATGGCAGGGGAGGAGCACTGGTGTAGGGCATCATATGTGGGGGATAGGGTGCACCTGGGGCATGCTTCTATGGAATATGTAAATGTTCATCTTGTCATAGTGTGTTGAGACCCACACAATAAACAAGGAAATATTAAACTCCCATCCTAAGGAGTTCTGCTATGTTCTCAAATAGAGGGACAAGAATCCTTCAGGAACATAGGCAGTGCCTAATAACAGAAAACAGACCAATATGTCAAACCCTCAATATTATTGCAAGTAACTATGAATCTTATACTCCAAAACTTGAAACTTAGTGCTTACTATAGTTTCTGAGGCAAGGGGCATGGAAGAATAGAATCGATGAACATAGGGCATTTTTAGGAAAAGAGAATTGTTCTGCATGATCTTACAATAACAGATATAGGCCATTTTAAATTACGTCAAAATCTATATACGTGTACGGAGAAAAATGTAAACCATAATGTAAACCATTGACCATGGTTAGTAGCGATGAGCCAATATTTGTGCATCAATTGTAACAAATGTACCATCAACATGTAAAATGTTAATAATAGGGGAGAGTGGTAAAGGGGGAGGGATTTAGGCATATGGGGATCCCTTATATTTTCTATTTGACTTTTCTATAACCTAAAATGTCTATGAAGATAAAATGAAAAAAAAAAAAAAGGATACACTGAGAGAATATACAGAAGAAATTGTCACAGTACATACAAGACAACAGATCATACAATGATGAAATACACAAAGTATAAATATTTTTAATATTATTTCAATTTTTTAATTTTTATGTATTTTAGGTGTTATTCTTAAAACTATTATTATTTCATTTTCTAATTAATTTTATTTGGTTATTTTGTTGACTTTGTTTTTGGAGAGGTTTTGGATCTATAACAGAAGGGTCACAACTGTGTCAGGAGAGGATCATTGGTGCGGGGAGTCAGTGATGGGGGGATATTTGGGGAGAGGTTCACCTGGGGCATGCCTCTAAGGCATATAAATATGTTCAAGTGTTCATGGGGTATGTTTCAGTGGGTGAAGACCCACACAATAACTGAAAGAATATCAAATTCCCATCCTGGGGAGTCCTGCTACATTCTCTAACACAGCAGAAATAATGCACCTAGTATATGGGGAGTGCCTAGTGGAGGAAGACAGACAATTACACTAGGCCCTTAATATTGATGATTGTGGTTATGAACCTTTACTTGTGAAATTGAAACTTAGCCTAGTATTGTATATTGCCTAAGAGTTACTTCCTGAAAGCCTCCTTATTGCTCAAATGTGGCCTCCCTCTAAGCCAAACTCAGCATATAAATGTACTACCTTTCCCCCAGCATGGGACATGACTCCCAGGGATAAGCCTCCCTGGCACCAAGGGATTATTACAAAGTGCCACCTAGCAATGCATCTGGAAAAGGACCTTAACCAAAAGGGGAAAGTACTAGATACCAATGACTTTTTATGGTGAAAAGATTTCAAAGTGAGTCAGGAGGTCATTCCAGAGGTATGCCTATGCATGTCTCAGCAGAATCTCATTGACTACCACAATAAACAGTGCCTCAAAGTCCAGAGGGCTCTAGAGATACCTAGACACTATAAGCAAGGAAGACAAACTCAGGAATTCTGCACCCTTTCAATGGGCCTTATTTTGGAGTTTATGTTCCCCAGTGTAGGAGAATTAGACTCATTTATAGTTTCCCTGCACATGACTTTTCTGCCCCTTTTATTTGAACCTATAATTAGCACTATACTTGTTAAATATATTTCCCAGAGACTTAAATCTTTGGTCTGTCCATGTGCTAACTGAGCCCTGAATCTCAGGAGTGTTGCAACACTACTTTCAAGTTCATTGGACTAACCCAAGACAACTAACAAGGAGATAATGATGGATAATGCCCATCCCAAGGAACAGAGAGTGTCTGCAACTGCAAGCAAGATAGTTCCACCCATCTGCCCCATGGGATCTAAGCCCCTTCTCAGTTAGAAACAGAGTGGGAATCACCATCCCAAAACCCTCAAGACTGAGGAATGAACAATGGATAAAATACACTTATTATTGTCTACTATAAACTTATTATTATTCTAAGAATGGAAGAACTTTTGTCATTGATATAAAGGCAGTGGCCACCAGAGGTTCTGAGCAGAGGAAGAGGGAAGAATAGGTGTCATATGGAGGCATTTTCAGGTCATTGGAATTGTTCTGCATGACATTACAATGATGAATACAGGCCATTATACATTTTGTCATAACCTATAAAATTGTGTGGGACAGAATGTAAACTATAATGTAAACTATAGTCCATGGTTATTAGCATATATGTTCATCAATTTTAACAAATGAACCACACTAATGAAAGTTGTTGTTAATGTGGAAAGTTTGGGAGAGGGAGGGGGTGGGGCATATGGGAATCCCCTATATTTTTTATGTAACATTTATGTAATCTAAAGCTTCTTTAAAAATGAAAAAAATAATTGAAAAGAAAAGAGAAGAAAAGGCCTAGATTGCTGTGACGAGACTGTTGGCAAAAATATGGACTCTGAAGATAATTCTGATAAGGGCTTAGACAGAAATGATGACTGGATGGAAGTCACCTTGCTTTAAAGTGGCAGAGAAATTGGCCAAATTGATTCCTGATTTTAGATGGAAAGCAGAATTTGAAAGTGACAAGCTTGGACATTTAGCTGAGATTTCTAAACTAAAAGTAGAAAATGCAGCCAACCTTCTCCTTGCAACTTATAGTAAAATGAGAGAGGAATGAGTTAAACTGGGAACTGAATTTCTGGGCACAAAGATACCAGAAATTGATGGCTTGGGAAATTCAAAGCTTCCTGAAATCAAGTCTCCAGAATATAGTGCCCCATGTGAGGATTTAACTGGACAGGGATCTAGGCAGCCATTTCTTTGCAAGTCAGCATTGGAAATGTAGTTATCCAGAAAAGGTATGTGAAAATGTTGTCTGATGTTTGGGACTCCTGTGAACAGCATGCAAAACCAACAAGATTTCTGAGAGATTTGTATGAACAAAACCTCTGTCAGCCTGGACTAAAAGGTACAGAAAAAGGAGAAATTTAAGGAAAAACAACTTCAAGAGCAAAACCATGGAATTGAGGTCTAGACTTAAGACATCTTCTTAGACCAAGAAAGGGACCCCACCCATGTGTGCAGAAGGGGTGAATATACCCTGGGGCTTGGAGAGGTTGGACCTTCTGCAACAGTATTCAGGAAGAGTTTGGCCCCAGACTATAGAGGGTTAGGACACATTCCCCAGTGATTAGGGAGATTTAGGTCTCTACCCAACTGTTCTAAGGGGGTTGGGCCTATAAGCCAAAGAATAGGGAGAATATGACCACCACCCCACTGTGCTAAAGTGGTTTGAGACTGCTTCCTAGATTGGGGGGTGTATTTGTCAGGGTTCTCTAGGGACACAGAAGCAATTATAAAATTGTCTCACATGACTGTGGGGATATACAAGTTCAAACTCTGCAGGGCATGCTGCAAACCAGGGGTTCCAGTGAAGGTCCTTAATAAGTTCCCAAGAGATGCCGGCTGTCTGAAGTAGAGATGGGAATTCTCTCCTTCAATGCAGATATCACTTCCCCTTTTAAGGTCTTCAACTGATTGAATGAGATGTCACTTAATGCTGATGGCAATTACTTTAGTTCATTGTAGTTATAACCAACCATCTATGTAATCAACTAACTGATGATTAAAGCCCATAAAATGCCCTTGTATTACAACTAACCCAATTCCAGCTTGATCAAACTGGGCACCATTACCTGGCCAAGTTGAACATTAGCCTAACCATCACAGGGCGATTGGGCCCATCACCTCAGTGTTCCTGGAGGGTAAGACCTATAGCTCAGTCACCACCCAGATGCTGTATGAGGGTGGACTCAAGAAGACAGTTGCTATGCAAGCCCTTGGAAGAGATGGGCCTCCATGAGGCCCTAAGGAAAAAAAGACCTCATTCTGTAGATGACTCTTTGAAATCCATTGGAATATGCCCTGTGGGTTTTCAGAACTGTTTGGGACCAATGATGCCTGTTTTCCTTCCAATTTCTCCCTATGATAATGCAAATGCTTATCCTGTGACTGTCCCTCCTTTTTATAATGTAAACTGGTAGCTTGTTTTCTAAGTTTCACAGCACTATGGCCAGAGGGGAATTTTGACCCAAGACAGACTATGTGCCTATAACTGATTTTTATGAGGTTTGGTACTTAGCATTGCTACTAAAGTGGTTTAAGTCTTCTTGAAATATTGTGATGGTATGAATGTATTTTGCATATGGAAAGAACATGTCATTTTGGGTTACAGAGGGTAGAGTGTGATAGTTTGAAATTTTGAGAATCCCAGAAAAGATCATGTTTTTAAATGCATCCATTCCTGTAGGTGTGGGATCCCTTGATTGCCTTAGATTCAGTTAAGGGAACTTTTGATTAGATCACTTTAATCAGATTATTTTAAGGCCTTTGATTCAAGTACATCAGTGAAGCATGATTCAGGTTAGAGATCCACAATCTTGCTAAGGTCTTATAAAAACTGAGAACTGAAAGCAGAAACACACAGAGAAAGACAGCTGCCATTTTGACTCTACTACGTGAGAGAGAAGACAGAGAAACTCCAAGAGACTGAGAAAGAATACAAAGTCAGCCATTTCTTGTATTTTGCATTGGCAACTGTGGCAAACTAAAACTTTATACTACTAGAGTCTTAGTTTCCTAACTCCTAAAAAAAGTAACGTACATCAAGTGCTTTTAAAACATGAATATATTAGTTCATGATTTCAGAGGCTATAAACTTCTTCCTCCTAGTGTCAGTATCTTCTGGCTGGCCAGCAGTCCTTGGGGTTCATTGGCTTTTCTCTTGTGTGATCATGTCCACTCCTTTCTACTCCGGATTTCATTGACTTCCAGTTTCTTCACATGACTTTCTCTCTCTCTATGTCTGAATTTCATTCTGAATATATAGGACTCCAGTAATCCATGATAAAGTCCAACTTCATTCAGTTGGGCCACACCATAACTGAAGTAACATCTTTAAGAGACTGTTTTTATAATGGGCCCATACTCACAAGAATGTGCACCAAGACCAAGAACATGCCCAAACTATGGTTCACAATTCAATTCACCACACATATTAATTGAAATGTTCATTTAAAATAAACAAGCAAACAAGAATCCACTTTTCTTTAATATTTATTTTCTTAACTGTTTATTCTAGTAAAATATATACAACCTAAAATTTACCCTTTTAATGTCATTCAAATATATAATTCAGTGCTATTAATTACATTTACAATGTTGTGCTACCATCATCACCATCTTCTTTAATATTTCTTGATCCTTTTCATGCACAGGCTATTTTAAGAGGAAAACATTTCTCAGAATTTTTGAGTAATCTGCTTTGGCATTTATTAATTCTTTAAATACTATAAAGTCATTTAATATATATATGTATTTCCCTTCCTTCACAGTAGGGACATATGTGATATGATTTTTTTTTTCTTACTCAAAGTGATGTTTCATTGAAAACATATATCATTTAAACAAATAATTGAATTTAGTCTATGGATCAGGGCCTGATCTAGGCCATGAAATGGATTATGCCTGCCACTCTCAAAGTGTTTGAGAAATATTAACCTGAGTGGAATTTAATTTTACATTATTCACAGCCTCCATAATATTTGATAAAGTTACTATTGCCCATGTGTCCTCCAGCAATATATTTAACATTCATTCAACACATACTAATTGTGTGTCTACTTACCAATTGTGTACCTGGTTCTGTGTTAGGTTTTGGATAATTACATAATCATTATCTGGTTAAAAATTATAGCAACTATAATACTAGAGCCTTCCATGTTGAAATGATACCTCAAACTGAACTGCAGCCAATTAAACATAGAACAATTTCCTACTTCCCAAAATAGCTTCTAAAATACCAACATCTTAATCTATTTGATTCTGCAGCCAGATACAAACTATTTATCTATTGAAGTTTAATTATATTACCTTAAGATATCATTCCAACAAGATTTTGACATTCTAATTTTCAGAGAGTGTAGAATGAATATGTAACTGTGCATGTATATGTATATATACTATCGGTAGAATGAGAAACATGAACAAAATTGAACATCAAGGGCTCTCCAGACAAAGATATAAAGTAATACTGGTAAATTGAGGATTCCCTGAAGAAGAGTATTAAAATGAATTTTGACTAGACTCCATTTTTGTGTCCTGATATGAAATATATTTTATTATATGAAACATACCTGTGGCAGTTAAATTCAGATAGTGTTATCTGTAACAATTTGTATTGGCTTCCACCCAAGGCTTTTGACTTGCCTTATATGAGAATAAATGAGTACCATATGAAAGTCAATAAGTTCTTGATAGTACATGACATTCTGTGTTCTCTCATCCTTGATTTTAGCAAACATTCCAAGGTTTTGGATTCCATCATAGAGGGTGATAGTCTTCAAAAATTTAAGGGCTTTTTTTCTTGGCTTCAGATAAGAACCCCAAACTTAACACACTTCCATAAATCATTAGTGTGGAAATCTGTCAGAAAATAGCACAAGAGTACTACTTTTTCCTTGTGGTATTTGGTGTTTCCAAATTAGATTATTTGTTGAATGTCCAAGGGAGCATGTTTGCTTGAAGGGTTCACCATATGTCAGACAAACCTCATGCTATTGAA
Organism: Tolypeutes matacus; assembly: GCA_026826555.1. Classification (NCBI taxonomy): domain Eukaryota; kingdom Metazoa; phylum Chordata; class Mammalia; order Cingulata; family Chlamyphoridae; genus Tolypeutes; species Tolypeutes matacus. The sequence goes on from JAKSZT010054350.1 coordinate 7,139,286, forward strand.
ATGGAGTTCACAGAAATGAAATCAAGGGTAACTGCCTTATCCTTCCTCTACCATAGCAGTAACAATCAAAGGATTCTTCAGAGATGTGTCTCTGCTAACAGAGTCACTGAGTAATATCCATGCATACTGAAAATAGAGATTATCCAAGATTTAAATTCCAAAATGCTTTTCATAATTATTTTCAGATTTTCTCCTATTAATAGTATTATACTGACAGATGATAGAGTGTAGTTATTCAGAACAAGTGTCTTAGAGTTGATTTTTACTTTGGTTCTTCCACTTGCCAGCAGAGTGATCTGTTTGACTAATTAACCACTTTACTTGACCTGTAAAGTAGATAATAAAATTTCATAGGGCTGTTGGGATAATTAAACAAAGTTAGATAGAGAGAGAGATGATAAATTGATAGATAGATACATAGATATATAAAGTTATATATAAACAGTTATATAGATATATAACAGCCCTTGGTACATAACAAATGTTCAATTGAAATTAGTTTATTATTTGGAGCATTTAAATATAATATATATGTATGTATATGAAATAGCAATTGAGTAGTTTGCTGTTGTTATTACTATAGGCATTATTTTATATCTAATTTAAGTGGAAATTATCATTCTTTAAAGAAGAAAGGTGGTCTAGGGAAAATATGACTCAATTATGAATATTATCCATCAACTTGTAACTGGATTTTCCCAGAAAATTTCAGGATGAGGGCTTCTGTAAATCTCCAAAATCTCCATTTTATGGTGAATTTGATCTACCACTTATTTACCCATGTTATATTTGGATTCTCTGGGTCAATAGAATGTGTATCCCAGATGCCCCATAAGGAGGGTAGTTTTTAGTAGGCATGTTGACATTATTTGTACATAGTAAGAGTGTAGAAAGGATCAGAAAACTTTGGCATTCACCTTGTTAAATTTTTTATAGCTAAGCTCTGGTTCAAGGGTCTACTTAAACGACTTAACTGCACTAAGAAAAATAGGAGCATTGAGACCAATGAAAGGAGTCCACAAAGTTCTGTGAAAATGAACCAGATCTCGAAGAAATCAGAATGTTCAATGACCCAAGATATCCAACTAAAACATTAACTAGTTTTATTAACCTGAGGAAAATTTACACATTTCTCTATGAGGAAAAAAAATTTAATACATCCATTCCAATAAAATACTTTTGAATATTTATTATATGCCAAGTATTGCAATGGGCAATGGGGTGACAGTAATTTACAAGGCACAGTCTCTGTTCAAGGTGCCTACAGCTAAGAGTATGGACAGAGCTTAAAGAAAAGACAATTTCAGTATATGCTGTTAAGTGTTATGACAGTGTTAAGCTCAGGGTTCTATTGCTACAATAAAAAGACACCTAACCCAATACTGGGAAGATCATGAGACTTGAAAAAAATTAATAGAGATTGGCTAGCTGACTATAGACAGGGAACAGAAAGGTCAAAGGTGCTGATGCATTAAAAAAAAAAAAGCATGGAATATTCAGTGAATGACAAGTGGTGAGTAAAGCTGTGTAAAGTTTGAGGAAGTAGTGAAGAAACAAGAGTAAAGCAGAGTTTTATTTAAAAGAACTCTATATGCCAATACTAAGGAAAACTCTGCATTCTGGGAATGATACAGCAGCAGCTATAGGCTGAGAGCAGCCCATGGACGTGTTTTCTTTGCTCTTAGGTTACTATATTTAAAATATATGAACATTTATCATGAAAATCCAGATCTTTAAAAACATCAGGAATTCACTAAGGACACTGAAACTGCCTGTGTTGCTTTTTACTTGAGGAAGTTTCCTTTGGAAGAAGGAAAGTTGCTTTATGGATCACCAGGCTCCCCACTTGCTTCATTCATTTATATAACCCGCCAGGCCCTTGAGGCGTTTGAGTTTGCAAGCCCTCCTGGGGAGTCTCTGGATGTTGTAAGATAAGGGACCACATAGTTAGATTTGCTCTCATATATTAGCCTGGCTACATGTTGGAGAATGTGTTGGTGATACCAGTACTGGAAGCAGAGGTATTAGGTAAGAGAGTCTTTCAGTAATCCAGGAAAGTTATGAAGAACTAACAGGCTGTTGTGGTATATATATATACATATATCTTCTGTGTAGTACACTATTAGACTGCATTTCCCACACTCTTTTGCAGATCATTGTAGTCATATGTTTGAATTCTTATAAAGAGAATGCAATGTGTGCCACTTGTAGGTATATCCCATAAAATCTACCACAGACAAGCTTCCCCTCCATTTTACTGGCTAGAAAGAAAGGATTCTCTACAACACACAAGATGGAGTGAATCTGAACTCTAAATCACTGCAAGGCAAGTCCACCTGCCAAACACCTACATTGTATTATTTTGTATTTAAAAAAATATATATATGTATATATATATATATTGTCTTAAGCCGATAACATTTGGAGACATAACTATTACAGCAACTAGCATTAACTTAACTAAGAAAGGCAGTTAGAGATAAAGGTGTGTATTATATACACCTACAAATAAACATATGCAGATCTTTACATAGTATCAGATATATCTTTGCATATAATTTTATCCTTGATTTCCTTTTTCTAAAACTTAAGACCCATTCTTCAGTACCCATTAACTTAATAAGGTCTGCTAACACCATAGATTTAGCAAACTCATATTGCTAAACTGACTTCTCTTTACTCGCAACTTCTTACTAATGGTGCCAGCATTTCCACAGACACTCAGGACCTAATTTTACGGTTTACTTTGGTTCCTCTCTTTCAAAAAATCATCATATCCAGTTCATAAATGTTGTTAACTCTTCCTTCTTTATGTGTCTTTGTATGCATTCCATTCTTCACGCTTCTTCTACCATCATGGCAGAGTAAATACATCATTTCATGCCTAGAACACCAAATTAGATTTCTAACAACATAGTCTATTTAACGTACAATCTCTCCCAAAACCATTTTTTGTAAATTGCCATTGTCACTGTCCCAGAGCACTCTGGGAATTAGGGTAGCAATGGTATTACAGAAAGAACACAGACTATGAAGATCCCGGTTTGAAATATCTGTTAATCTATATTAAGTTGATTTGGGAAAATAGCTTTGACATTCTGAACCCTGATTCTCATTTATTAAAAGGAGGAAATGTCTATTCAAAAGATTGTTATAAAGATTTATTGAGATAAATTTGTAAATAGTGATAGCAAAACTCCTGGCTCATAATAGTGCTTAATACATATCTACTAAATGAATATATTCTTTTTTACTTCTTCCCTTTTATTTAGCAGCTCTTTTAGTTACAAGCTATTTTCTGCTACACTCCACATGATCAAATGCTTCAAGATAAACATGAATCTGACATGTTTTATGATGTATCCCTAACCACTTCCACCTCTATGAGAATTTTTATCACTTCTCTTATTTTGTTTTATATTGTATGCTAGTTTTTTCTTTTCTTTTTTTTCATGTATACTCCTTTTCTCTAGTAGACCGCAAATGATGAGGGGACTACTTTATATAATGCATCAAGTGTTTCTTAGGGTGTTATTTGTATTTGCTTGTTTTTTATTTTCATTCATTTTATTTCTCCTGACCACATTTCTTTCCTTCTTTTGTGGTAAGCAATATTCTGAGTTTCCTTTGAGCATAAGCCCCTTCAACACCCCTAATTCCTGTAGCCCATCAATTCCTCAAAACCCTACTCACCATCTCAAAGGGCAAGCACAGATAGAGTTCTTGACAAATTGAGTAATTTCATTCCTCTGCCTAATGTGATTCAGATAGGGTTTGTGATTCAAAGAAGGCTGCAGGATTTCTGTTGGAACAATTTGATGAAAGTAATTTTTTCACAGGAATTACAATGTACAATTATATAAGCTAGAGCAATATTTCCTATCTTGCGAAGAGATACAGCTTGCAAGTCAAGTCGGTTGGGACAAAAGTGAAGTAAAGAGAAGACGACAAAGAATGAGAGTCTCAGCCCTGATGACATTATTTGATCTCCCTGATCCATCTGTGCCTCATCTTTCATTTAGGAATTCCATCCCTAGACTTTTCAGTCACCTGGGATAAAATATTTATTTTTTCCTTAAGCTAATAATTTTTTTTTTTTTGGTCACTTGTATACAAATGAGAACTCTCTAATACAGTTGTGTACATTAACCATGAAGGGAATATTTAAATATTACTTTTTAACTTATTGATAACATGAAATTTGGATAAAAAATGTGGATTATATAGCACGAATCTCTCCTTACTACTGGAGAAAAAAAGAAACATAAGAGCATTCTTAGTGACATATAAATTTCATTATTTATGCTATTTAAAACATATTTTTGTAGTTTTTAAAAAGCTTCAAAGACCACTTCTGAATTCTGATCTGTAAAAAATATTTTCATTATGTTTATTATAAAAATATAAATGTTTCCACTACAAATCATTTTACATTAGTAAGAGGCCATCTGCAATTGCACAACATAAACTAAATGAGTAATGTGAAAATGCAAGTTTAAAGTAAATACATATTGCCAATGATACCACATTTATACCTGGCTTAATTGATATTTAGTACAGAATAAACAGGGTAAGTTAACAGAAATAAATAATATATGTAGTTAAATTTAAGATACAAAACAAATAATATGGTACATAATATTGTGAATGAGTTGTGGTTTTATGTTTATTGAAAGTCAATTCAGTTCCTGTACAAAGAGATGGCCACAAGCATTCTAGTACCTCTACCTCACAGTTAAGAATCGCACACTGTTATGTTTACATATGTACAGGGTAAGAATTGTGTAAAGTAAATTTATAAGAGGTCAGGTAGAAAAATATCGGTAAATGAAGAGACATACTGTGTATACAACCTCTACTTTCAAATGGACACCACAGCCAAAATAAAAGAATTAGATACAACCAATCCTCACTTCTATTTGTTTATGTAATGCAGATTTTGTTCAACATGCTCAGGATAGAATCTAAGAAAGTAAATATCAATCTGTGAGAAAATGAGATTGAAGCCAGATTTAGATCTCAATCTAACATTTCACAACACAAAATGTTTCATTAAAAAAAAAAAAAAGATTTTCTACCTGCTTCTAACAGGCTTAGGTGAAATTTGTGATTAATATCATAACCCCATAAATCTTTTTTTAAAAGTTCATGCTCTTATATATCCAACACAGAATTCTAGTAGGTTGATTTGATTATAAGGAATATTGCCAGAATTTGAGAAACAATCTTATATCTGAAAGAAGACAAACTAAGCCTTACACACTAAACTTAAAAGAGATTGGCACTTGTGAATTTTGACCTGTGCCTGTAGGCAGAATTTCATTAGTTCCATTTTGCATAAGAACATAAAGATTGCAGCATTGTATTATCCATTTTCTTCTAGTGAAATATGCATTTCCTATAATCATGACATATATCAGCCTTAGAAAGAGTATAGATAGAGTTAGAATGTATTAAAAGCTACTTCTCCACCAGGTACATCTTTTCAAATATTTCTGAGCATGCTCATAATTTGCTTTACAGAATAGTAAGCCTAAATTCCTGCAATGAGAAATCTCTCCACTGCCTGTGGATTCTGAGGCATTTGCTAGGTTACCAGCAATTTTTAAGCTGATATGCTCAATAAATGCAAAGAAGTTCAATGCTTATAAGTTCTGCACTGAATTATAATAAGTGCATTGCAGTGGAAGACTCATAAAGATAATAAAACCTAGTATGATGACCATCATGTCAATTAATTGACTCTAAATCCCAATGATGCACATCAGTAGTTTTGTTATCAAACAGCTCAGTCAATTTAGGCGACGATATTAAGTGACTTTTCAAAGCCATTCGGCCAGTGATTTTTAATTCATGCATTAGCTTATTGGCTATGCTGCCAATTAATGCAGCACTCGAGACAGGATTCCAATTCTTTCCAGTGTAGCTATTCCCTATTCAGGAGTTCTAACATGGCTCCTTCACCAATGAAGGGAGTTAATGGTTTCCTAAGCACCAGGACAGATATATATATTCTGGTTGAGAATCGATTACATACAAGCCAGTATATTACACTAAATTAGGAGCATGTTGTATTTAGTAAATGGAGAGACAAAAATGGATGGGATGATTCAGACTCTGAGTTGTTTGGTTAGTGTATGGACAGGTAAAGGGATTCATTTTTTCTTTTATAAATACACGTAAGTGTATGGTTCAAAATATCTGGAAACAAATCTGTCATTGTCTATGCCTAGTTAACCATGTTTCCTACTGCTGACCATTTGAAAGAGCATTTGGCACTTGGTTGTAACAAATCCTAATTAAATCACCAAAGCATAAATATAAAACAATAAAAAATTCAAAAGAAAATAAATATGTATTTTTTTTTTCAAAATTAAGACATTTTTTACATGATAACACTTAAGGAAGCTAACAATGAAAAATATGTAGTACTTAAAACAACTACAAGTTTCATTTCTATATACTTTAAACAAATAAAAGAGAAGAATACAATGATAAGGTAGTAAATATGGCCCGAGAGTTTGAGGTATAAACTCCTCTATTTTGCTTGCTTTTAAAGAAACAAAATACCTGTTACAGATTTCTTCTGTGTATAAAAATATTGCAAGTCTTTTATTTTGTGGCTATTAGTAAACAAAGCCACCATGTCCATTTTGCTTTTTCCATTTGTTTAGCTTTTATGAAAGTCGTTTTATGATCAATGGCTCTATGCTAGTTCTTCACCATTTTGCACTGAAGAATGCAATATATGCATCAACTAATATATGAAGAGCAATTATAAAACAAAATACACCCACCCACTCATCCACTAAATGATAGGGGAAAATAATGAGTTCTTCAATTCCATTTTAAGGCATTTGTACTCATATCTGAGTGTCTTATTGGGCTTGGAATTTCCACCAATATCTCCAGAATTATCATCTGTCTGCAAAGTGATGCTGTATCTTTCTCAGTCATCACTTCTTTCTGGAAGTTGCAGTTTACACCGGAACCGGACCATTCTTTGATTGTGTTTCTAGTGCTTTAATGCTACTGATGATCTTCTTCTGTGGCCCAACCACAGTGACACCAACCTTTTTCATGTCACTGTAAAAAAGAGAAGATATTTGGTGAGAATCTTGGTTTGGGGGAAAGTTCATAAGCAGGAGGTGTTCAACTAGCAAAAGTGCAATGCTTTGGACTTAATTTTTTCATTTTGCCTCATCCATGTGTTATATCTTGACTATTCCACCTCTATCCCCGAGGAACAATATAGATGGTCACAAACTTTTTGTGGTTCCCCTTGAATCTTGAATCTGTTTTGACTAACAGAGTATGTCAGAAATGAAACTATAGTTTCTGAAATCAAGTCTTAAGAAATTGCAACTTTCCATTTCTTAGGTCTTAAAACACCACGTCTGGGTCCCTAGAACTGCTATATAAGAAGTCTGACTGCCCAGAGACTTCAACAATGAAGAGGCCATGTGTAAATGTTTTGGTTAACAGTCACAGCTGTGCCAAGGTGTCTCGCCATCTGCACAGAGGCCAGACTTATAAATGAAGCCATCTTGGCCCTTCCAGTCCAGCCCCACCCATCTGTCTACTGAATACTTAAGTCAACATCAACACTAGAACAGAAGAATTACCCACCTAAGCTCTGCTCAAATTCATACCCCCTAGCATTGTTTTAGTAAATAAAGTTGTTGCTTTATTGTCACACTTTCCAGGCACTTTGTTATTTAGTCATAGGTAATTGGAACAATTTGTTTAATGTTGAGTACAAGCCTTTGTTGTAGAAAAAAAAATGAACATATATCACTAATTTCAAATAGTTTAAACTCAGAAACAAGTCATTAGCATAAATATTTCAAGGCCATAAGAAGTTCATTTTGGAAAAATATATGTAGAACAACATGTGAGAATCTTTAATTAACTATTCATGTTTCAAGTAATAAGGGCATGAAATCACCTCATTCAAATATCACCCTCTCCGGAGATCTTCCCTGACCCTCCTATTTAATATTGTAAAACCTCTTCTCTAGTCATACCTGAACTTCCTATCAGCCTTTCTTATTTCATTTTCCTCCAAAGGATTTATTGCCATAAGGCATATTGTTTTTCTTTCTGGTTAATATTCTTTATTCTCTGTCCTGTACCATTAGAAGGTAAAATCCAGCTGAACAGGGGGATTCTTGTCTGTTTTTTACCTTGTTTATAAACAGCATCCTCAATATTAAGTAGGGGCTTAATACATAAATCAGCAACCCAAAAAATATTTTTAGGGAAGTAGATTGGGGAGAAAAGTACCATTTGGCAGGAAAATTGAGAAAGAAAAGAGGAGAAAATGCACACATACACACACACAGATATACCACACATACGTAAATGGCTCCTTTAACCTGACCATAAAAGAAGGAATGAAAAATTGAGAGTTTCAACTACTAGGAAATGACTAATTGATTCCTTAACAAGTGAAATACTAAGCAATAAAACTGTGCAAGCAGATAATAGGTAACCATCTGAGAAGCAATTAACAGTATTTAAGCATTGTTATAGATTGAATCATGTTCCCCAAATACCTGTTCAAGTCCTAACCCATTCTCCATCACAACCACCTCCCATTTGTAAATAGGATCTTTGGAGATGTTTTTTAGTTAAGGTGAGGCTAAACAGAATAGAGGATTAATCTATACCACTCAATTATTAACATCTTGCCTTCGTGTGGTATATTTATAACAACTGATGATCAGGATGCGAATCTGGAGGCAAAGAAGAGGGCAATTACAAATATGTCTACAGATCAATAGATCAGACTCTGTATTTCTTTTTTATCATTCTTCCAATATATCATATTTTTATGGCTTCCTGAGTTTCTTTCTTTCGTTTCCTTTAATCCTTACTTATAAGCTTAAAAAGTAAAATGATAGCAATGGTAATCAGAGAAAATATTGCAATATAGTATGCAAATTTCCTAACTCTCTGAGAAATTCAAGCATAGGAACAAAATAATGCATACTGTGATGCTTCCTCTTGATTCCCCCCTCTACCTCCCAAATCAAAACATCCATCACGGGGTCGGATGTGGCTCAACTGGTTGGGCATCCGTCTCCCATATGGAGGGACCCGGGTTCGATCCCCCGGACCTCCCGGTAAAACAAAACAAAACAAAACAAAAAACACCCGTCCTTCAGCTGCTGTAAAAATAAGATACTGAGAGCTCACAAACTAATTTTTGAAAGTAATTTGTACAACTCCCAAGGGCCATCCAGATCCAGGACTCCTGTCCCAATAGAAGGGCTTTGAGGCCTCTGCCTCTGCCCAAGCCTTCTCTCATCAGTTCTTGACAGACCTAGCTCCTGCATACACTCCCCAAGAAGGCTTCTGCATAAAATTGACTCAGATTATGTTTCTAGGAATGCAATATAAGAAATATACATTTTAATTTTATATTTAATGCAAAAGAATACACTGAAATTTGGAAAAGAGAATCAAAGGAGGAAATTATTTCTTTAGATTATCCCCTAGCTTGGGTTTTGTCTTCTACATTCACTACCCCTGCCAAAATGTCTCATACCTATCCATCTTCCATGGCCAAAATAGAAATAAATTCACAGTTGCTGCAGTCTCAGTAATATGTGCTTACATTGTTTCAGCTATCCTACTAACAATAGTGCTGGAAAAGTTCAAGGCCAAAGAGCAATGCATCAACCAGAGTTTAATGTGATATCTGCTATTTTAAAGGCAAGGAAATAGGTGATGACACTTTGAAAATGTCATACAAGGGTGCTGGATGAAGACTCAATAGAAATTAATCCATCCACTATTCATTGCACACACTCTTGATTCTATAGTTCCTAGTTACTCTTGCCCTTTCCCCTTTTCTCTTCTTTTCTCCATGTACAGTGCATGTAAATAAAATCCTAGATTAACTGAAATAAATGAATTTTACTTGAGTGTGAATCTCTACTGACTTTTTTTCCTGTATCTGAATAGCCTGGAGAGGAAAAATATTTCTATGGGGTATATCTACAGGAGACTCAAATATTTTGATGAATCAAGTCATTTTCTGAATTGAGTCTGAATGGCAAAAAGTAATGAGAGATTGAAAGGAATCAAGTTGAAATAATAAACCCAAGACTTGCAAGAGGAAAGATAAAATATGTAGTTAAATATCTTACAACATTTAACATGTAAATGTTGTCATATTAGATTTATGCAAATTATTAGCATATTAAATATTTTAAATAAATTCCTTTTTTTATTAGAGAAGTTGTGGGTTTACAAACAATCGTACATAAAAGAGAGTATTAATCTATACCACCCAATTATTAACATCTTGCCTTGGTGTGGTACATTTATTACAATTGATGAAAGCATATTGTTAAAATTGTTTTTAAGTAGGTAGATTTACCTTGAATAATATAATGATATTTGTAAAAAGAACAGTTATTGTCAAAAAGAATTATGTACACCTGATACTTGAAGATTTTTGTTAATTCTAGCTTGGTGGCATTAATGGGGAAAATATTAATATTGCTTATTTTGGCCCCTATTTAACCTTCAAGTTAATAAAAATAAATCTCCTCCAAGAGAGAAACGGATACAATGGAGAAACATTTTTTAAAAGAATTTCAATTAAATCAACTAACTATATTTGGCACTTAGAATCTCATTCTATATATAGTAAATGTACTGTTTAAGTCTTCATGCCAAGAATTTGGATGCCATCTATTCATAATAGTATTTAAGAATCACATGGTAATTCTATACTTAACCTACTGAGGAACTGACAAATTGTCTTCCACAACAGGGACACCATTTTACATTCCCATCATCAAAGAATGAGTTTCCTGTTTCTCCACATTCTCTCAAAGCTGTAATTTTCCATTTTGTAAAATAGTAGCCATTCTAGTATGTGTAAAATTGTCTATTGTGGTTTTCATTTGTATTTCCCTGAAGGCAAATGATGTTGACCATCATTTTCCGTGTTTTTTTTTTTTTTTTTTTACCATTTGCATATCTTCTTTGGAGAAATGTCTATGCAAGTCTTTTGCCCATTTTTTAATTGGGTTGTTTGTCTTTTTGTTGTTGTATTGTAGGATTTCTTTATATATTTTGGATATTAAAACTTTACCAGCTACGTGGTTTACAAATATTTTCTACCATTTTTTAGGATGTTGTTTTGCTTTCGTGATAAATTCCTTTGTGGCACAAATGTTTTTAATTTTGATGAGGTCTTATTTATCTATGTTTTCTTTCATTCCTGATATGTTGATGTAGAGTCTAAGAAACCATTGCCTAATATAAAGCCCTGAAGATGCGTCCCTAGATTTTCTTCTAGAATGTCATAGTTCTGGCTCTTATATTTAGGTCTATGATCCATTTGTTTGATTTTGTATATGTTGTGATGTAGGGGTCCAGCATCATTGTTTTGCAAAGGGATATCCAGTTTTCCCAGCAACATTTGTTGAAGAGACTGTTTCTCAATTGAGTGGATGTGGTACCCTTCTCAAAAATCAGTTTGCCATAATAGTGCACATTGATTTCTGAGCTCTTGATTTGATTCCATTGGTCTATATATCTGTCCTTGTGCAGTACCAAACTGTTCTGATTACTGTGGCTTTTTAATAAGTATTAAGATCAGGAAGTATAAGTTCTTCAACTTCGTTCTTCTTTTTCAAGATAGCTTTGGCAATTCAGGGCCCCTTACTTTTCCATAAAAATTTGATGATTGACTTTTCCTTCAAAATAGGTTGTTGGAATTATTATTGGAATTGCATTGAGTTTGTAAATCATTTTGGGTAGAATTGGACATTTTAACAATATTTAGTCTTCCAGTCAATGAACATGGAATGTCCTTCCATTTATTTATGTCTTCTTTGATTTCTGCTAGCAATATTTTACACTTTTCTATGTACAAGTCCTTTATAGTCTTCATTAGATTTATTCCTACATATTTGAGTCTTTTAGTTGCTATTGTAAATGGAAACTTTTCTAGATTACTTCTTCTGATACTTCATTACTCGTGTATAAAATTGCCGCTTTGGTGAATTCATTTATTAATTTTAGGGGTTTTCTTGATTTTTCAGGATTTTTTGTGTATAGGATCATATCACCTGCAATTATGGAAAATTTTACTTCTTCCATTCCAATTTGGATGCCTTTTATTTCTTTTTTCTTTCTAATTGTCCTGGCTAGAACTTCCAGTACAAATCTGAATAACAGTGGTGACATTGGCTCCTTTTCCTGTTCCTGATTTTAGAGGGAAAGTTTTCAGTCTTTCATCATTAAGTATGATGTTAATGGTCGGTTTTTCATATAGGCTCTTTATTATGCTGAGGAAGTTTCCTTCTACTTCTAGTTTATTAGGTGTTTTGTCAAGAAGGGGTGCTGGATTTTGTCAAGTGTCTTTTCTGCATCAGTTGATATAATCATGTGTTTTTTGCTTTTCCCTACATTTTGTTAATGTGGTTTATTACATTTGTTGTTTTTCTTATGTTGAACCTTGTTACCTGGTATAAACCCCACTTGATCATGGTATGTAATTTTTTAAATGTGTTTTTGGATTCAGTTTGCTAGGATTTGTTGAGAATATTTGCATCTATATTCACAAGAGATAATGGTCTGTGATCTTCATTTTCTGTGGTATATTTAACTGGTTTTGGTATGGTTGTGATGTTGGCCTCATAGAATGAATTAGGAGTGTTCCTTCCTCTGCAATTTTTTGGAATACTATGATCAAGATAGGTGTTAATTCTTCATAGAATGCTGGCAAAATTCCCCTATGAAGCCATCTTGTCTTTTCTTTTTGGGGGTTGTTTTTGATTACTGATTCAATCTCTTTACTAGTAATTGGTTTGTTGAGATCTTCTATTTCTTTCTGAGTCAGTATAAGTAGTTTTTTTGTCTCTAGGAATTTTTCCATTTCATCTAGATTATTTAATTTGTTGGCATATAGTTGTTCACATTATCCTTCTATAGTCTTTGATATATTTCAGGAGGGTTGGTAATAATATCCTCCTTTATTCATTCCTGGTTTTAGTCACTTTTGTCCTCTCTCTTGTTTTCTTCGTCTTTCTAAATGTTTGTAAATTTTATTGATCTTTTCAAAGAATCAACTTTTGGTTGTGTTGACTCTGTTTTTCTGTTTGTTTGTTTGTTTTTTATTATTGTTATTCTCTATTTCAATTATCTCCACTCTGGTTTTTGCTATTTCCTTCCTTCTACTTGCTTTGTGTTTAATTTGCGTTTTTTCCCCCTAGATCTTCCAGTTTTGACGTTTGGTCTGTGATATAAGATCTTCTTTTTCAATGTAAGAATTTAGTTATAAATTTCCCTCTCACCCCTGCTTTTGTTTCATCTCATAAATCTCCTCAATGTTGGTATGTTGTGTTTTCATTTTCACTCACTTTAAGATATTTCCTAGTTTCCTTGTGATTTCCCCTTTATCCCATTGATTATTTAAGAGTCTGTTGTTTAATTTCCATATATTTGTGAATTTTCCCTTTCTACCTCTGTTATTAATTTCTGGCTTAATTCTGTTGTGGTTGAAGACACGTTGTATTATTTCCATATTTTAAATTTATTGAGACTTCTTTTGTGACTGAAGATATAATCTAATGTGGAGAATGAGCCATGTATATACAAAAAGAATATATAGTCTGCTGCTGTTGAGTGAAGTGATATTATATATATTTATTAGGTCTAGTTGATTTACAGTATCATTCAAGTCTTGTATTTTCATATTGATCTTCTGTCTAGATGTTCCATCCATTATTGTAAGTGGTGTATTAAAGTCTCCTGTAATAATTATTAATTTAGAATTTGACAGTTTTTGCTTCTTTTATTCTTTTTTTAATTTTAATTTTAATTTATTTATTTTTAGGAGGTACCAGGGATTGAACCTAGGACCTTATACATGGGAAGCAGGCGCTCAACCACTGAGCTACATCTCCCCAATGCAAGTTGTTTTTGTTTGTTTGCTTTTAGGAGGTACCAAGGATCGAGCCTGGGACATCATACATGGGAAGCAGGGACTCAAATGCTTGAGTTACATCTGCTCCCATATATATATATATTATATAAAATAAATCCTTAAAAAAAAAATATATATATATATATATAAAGGATTTATTTATTTATTTATTTACTTTTACCTATTTTTACCTCCCCCACCCCCTTGTTTTTGCTGTTTTTGTGTCCATTCGCTGGGCAACTCTCTGTGTCCGCTTCCTTTCTTCTCTTCTCATCCTTTTCCTTCTGTCTTCACTGGGATTCGATTTTCGGAACCTCAGATGTTGGAGAGAGGCATCCTACCACCTGTTCCACCTTAGTTTCTGTTTTTTTTTTTGGCCTGTCTCATCTTGGCTCTCCCTTGTGTCACTCTCCTGTTACGTCATCATCTAGCTGTGAGTCTCGTGAGGGTTGGTGGTGCACCGGCTCGTGGGGTCTGTCAGTGCACCTACACGCAGGGCCTGGGGGCTCACCCACTTGTGGGGCCTAACGGCACACCCATGCATGGGACCTGGAGGCACGTATGCCTTCTGTATTTTTCTTTTTTTTTCTTTTTACCAGAAAGTCCCGGGGATCTAACGCAGGTCTCTCCATGAGAGATGGACACCTAACTATTTGAGCCACATCAGTCCCCCTGCTATATCTCTTAAGGTTGACCAAAGATACCTAGAGTTACAGTCATTTCCCATAGAGGATGGTCATATAATAAATCAGGCTTAGTTTATCACCAGCATTCTAAAAACCAGACCTGGGGAGAAAAACTAGGTCTTTGGACACATGCATGGTTTCTAATATAGCGAATGTTTAGCCTGCCTTGATTATCACAAAATCAGGACAACGAGAATATTCGCATTATATTTTTAATTATTATATCTTCTTGTTGAATCGATCCTTTTATCATTATATATTAAACGTCTTTGTCCTCATAACTGTTTTTGTTTTGTTTTTTACTTAAAAACTATTCTATCTGATATTAGTAACCAGCCTTTTTGGTTACTATTACATGATATATACTTTTTTCCATGCTTTCATTTTCAACTTAGATATGCTTTGCTTCATTTTGTTTTTAATTTAAAATGTGTCTCTTGTAAATGGTATAGTTGAGTTATGATTTTTTATCCTTTCTCCCCATCTCTACTTTTTGACTGAAACATTTAATCCATTCTCATTTAAAGTCACTACTCATAATGCAGGACTTTCTTCTGCCATTTGCTCTTTAGTCTTTGTAAATCTAATAACTTTTTTGTCCCTCAATTCTTCCTGTAATGTCTACTTTTATATTTATTTGATTTTTTTATTGTAGCATATTGAGTCCCTCCTCATGTCTATTTGGATGTATTTGTCATATATTTTCCATGTGGTTACCATTGGGTTAAAATTTAACATCACAAATATATAACAATTATATTCCATTTTATTTCAACTTAACTTTAATAGCATATACATACAAAGTTCCTATACCATCTGTCTCCCCACCTGTTTTGTACTTGTTATAAATTATTTCTTTGTACACTGTATGCCCAAAACCATAGATTTATCATTATGTCTTATGCATCTGCATAAGAAGTGAAATAAGAAGTGGTGTTACAAACCGAAAAAACACAATACAATAGTACTGGTATTCAGAATTACCCAAATGGTTACCTTTACCAGTGGTCTTTACTTGTTTATGTCACTTTGAACCACTATCTAGTGTACTTTCCTTTCAGTTTGAAGAGCTTCCTTTAGCATTGATTGCAGAGCAGGCCTAGTAATAATTAACTCCCTCAGCTTTTTTTAATCTGGGAATGTCTTAATCTTTCCCTCATTTTTGAAAGAAAGTCTCACTGGATATAAAATTCTTGGTTGGCAATTGTTTTCTTTAAGCACTTTAAGTATTTTTACCCATTGCCTTCTTGCCTCCATGGTTTCTGATGAGAAATTAGCACTTAATCAAATTGGGACTCCCTTGTACATAACATATTGCTTTTCACTTGCAGCTTTCAGATCTCTCTTTTTATTCTTTGCATTCAAAAGTTTGATATCTTTGCATTCAAAAGTTTAATCAATATGTTAATGGGTGTATTTTACTTTAAGTTTATCCTGTTTGGTGTTCTCTAGGCTTCTTGCATATACATATTCATGTCTTTTGCTAAGTTTGGGGAGTTTTCTGTCATTATTTCTTTGAATATTCCTTCTTTACCTTTCTCTTTTTCTTCTTATGGGACCCCCATAATGCATATATCGGTACGCTTCATGGTGTCCCACATATCTCTTTGGCTATTTTCATTTTTTTATGATTCCTTTTTCTTTCTGTTCCTCAGCCTGACTCTTCAATTGTCTTATCTTTGAGTCCACTGATTCTTTTGCCAGCTCTGATCTGAACCCTGAGAATTTTCATTTCATTTATTGTGGTTTTCAACTACAGTAATTCAGTTCGGTACCCTTCTAAAATTTCTCTCATTATAACAATTCTCATATTGTTCATTCATTGTTTTTCTAATACCCTTTAGTTCTTTCTCTGTATTTTCCTTCACCTCTTTGTGCATATTGAGAACCATTTTTTTAAAAGTCTTTGCCAGTATGTCCACATGCACGTCTTCTTTCTTGATGTTTTCTAGAATTTTATCCTCTTCATTTTTATGGGCCCAGGCCAAACAGCTCAATTGTTTCTTACACTGCTTTTATTGTCTCCAATTGCTTTTTCATGGAGGGCATGTTCTGGCAGAGGGTCACACATTAGAGGAGTTTCCCATGTCAGCTTTTCCAAGACTGAACAAGGCTAAAGGATCCACAAAGGGAGTGTTGGCTGGCTCCAAACTGTCCTGGAGAGGGATGAGGGAGAAGCCAGGAAAGTCACCAGGAGCTTCCTCCATGATTGCCCAGAGCTGTATTTTTTGACCTTCCCAGCAAATGCAGCTCTTCAACTGTTCTCCACAGCACCAAGGAAGTGGATCATTTTTAAATGTCTACTATGACTTTTGTCTGTGCTTTGGAACAATGGCTAAACTCTAAGCCAGGCTTCCAGCTATCCAAAGTATCTAATCAAAAGCCATGATCAGTGATTGACCTGTGCCCACCTCGGATCTTGGGGAAGGGATTTTTATGTCCTTTTCTGGTACCAGCAAGCTATATTAGGGGCCAGACCCCATTGCTGCCTGCTACAAGATTAGGGTCTTGGCATCAGTATCCACCATGTGGAGAGAACAATTTACTGGTAACTACTATAATTTACCACCCTCTTCCTCCCACTCTTTCCTGAATACTATATAATGGTCTTCTGGTCTCTGGAGTTTCAAAATAGTTGATTCAGACAGTCCCTGCCTGTTTAGCTGTTCTGGTGGAGGGACTAATACTGGAGCTTTCTACTCCACCATCTTCCCACTAAATTCTCATTTTCATGATATAAATTAAGGATATGAATAATATGACATTGCAGAAAAACTAGAAGAAAAAATGTTTTCAAGGAGATTTAGGTCAATAAATGTGACTCCTATACTGCCCCTGAATTGGAGAGAAAGGACAGAAGAAAATGCATTGAGAGTGTAAAATACAGAGATATCAAGGATCATCTGGTTCAGTGCAAAGGAAAATCCTGAAAGAGCTTAGTCTTTTTAGGAGAAGACAGCTTTCTTGTTGAATGTATATTCACAGATTGTTTAAATAATAATAACAATTAAGTGAAAATAGTCTAAGCAGCCTCAAAGACTCCAACACTGCATTGTTGAGCCAAGTACATTACTAACTTCGAAGTATAACAAATGTTGTCTTTTCACCTTTCTCAACAAATAGCTATCTTACTGAATTCACAGCTTATAATGGTTGACTTTATTTAAATTATGAGCTAGTAGTTAATCATATTAACAGTGTTCTGCCTCATCTACTTTAATATAATCTTTCATTATCTAAAATCTGAGTGCTGATATTGTATTGAGAATAAACATTTGTATTAATTTACTTTTGTAAATCTGGCAATGGTGCAGAAATATTTGACTTTGTATTTGTTCTTTGCTTTGTTTCTATGCTTTAAATTGTCTTGTGTATCAAAGCTCTGTTTATATTACTAAAATAATATTTTATAAAAATATTTAAGGGAAGCGGCTGTGGCTCAATCAGTAGGGCTCCCGTTTACCATATGGGAGGCCCCAGGTTCGGTTCCCGGGGTCTCCTGGTGAAGGCAAGCCCTCCCGCACGGCGTGGTTAGCTGACCCAGCGAGCACAAGCAGCAAGGGCGGGGATAAATGAATAAATAAATAAAATCTTTAAAAAATAATAATAATAATAATAAAAATATTTAAGTGCATGAATCCTAAAATACTGTCTGATCAAAAGAACTGCGACAGAAAGTAAAAATGTATCATCAGTTGGGTCAAAAGTCTTTTCATTAAACAATATATTGCACTTCAAACAGGAATATTAACATACGTTAAATAGAATAGGGTGAGTTTATTTTCTAAAAACAAGTTCTACTCTTCAGTAGTAAAATATCCTTCCTGTAAATCTATTTTTGGTTTTGTGTGTTTGCGATTGAAATGTTATACCATCAACTGTAAACTTATTTACCTATTTTTGGACACTAATATTTCTATTAATGACATTGTACACAGTGACTGTGTTTAAATGACTGACAAATGATGAAAGTCTAAAACAATATTTAAATACTAAAATATTAGCTGAAAAGGATAAGACTTAATGGAACTTTAGTGGACAAAATAGCTTATTTAATGTAACAAAGATCAAAGATAGAAAGACTCTAACATGAAGATAGATACAGTTGCCAAACAAACCATATAATCTACAATATTCTGTACCAATCTCCTATATCTGCCCAGGTAAACCCTTCTTCTTTGATTAAGTGTACCATCTAATCCTCAGGAATGTATGGCTTCTCTAGTTCTTCATTTTCTAGTTCTCAAATGTATTCCCTTGTGAATGAAGACCAAATTTTTGCTCCTAAATTCACTAGATTCACTTACTTCTTTATCAGTCCCCTTTCCTTAAGCTCCAGAGTTTCTAATACCAAAGGATTCCTATTAGCAAAGATTCCTAAGAAATGCAGCCTATTATACTTGACAATTATGGGCTTTTAGAATATGGACTCATAAATTAATATTAATCTTCTCATGAATATTCTGTCTTTCCACCCTGACTAAAAGCCCTTTGAGGAAAACAAAAAGTCATGTCTTAAAACTATTTATAACTTCTTTTTCTAGCCTGATATAGAGTAGACACTAAATAATAGATGATAATATAACATTTTTATTTAGTACCTGTGGAAACCACTTTAACATTAACATTTGTCCTTTATGCCAGATTATCCACTCAGTTCCCAATATTCCATAACCATATAGGAAAATGTTTGGTAAAAATAATGGGAAATCAAAAACGCAGAAATATAATAATTACTTTACCATGTCCATTTATGTTTTAAATGAAGGTCTTGGTATATAACTATTGGTCTATCTTAAGGAATACATGGAGTCAGTGAAGATACCCATTGTGAATAGTTATCATGAAGGAAGAAGACAAATACAGAAACAATAATCCAGACATGTGGTTCACAAAGTGAGCCAGGACCCAGCCCAGTGGTTAAAGAAGACACTAAGTACCTCAGGGGTACAACCAAATATATAAAACATTGACCCAATATATGAGTGTTCCATAGAAAGTTCAGAATCACTCGTTCTTCTTAATAAAACTTTTTTCTTACTCTGTGGAAATCTTGGCTATGGTGTCACAAGAACTGTATTCCACGCCTGTGAAGATGTCCTTGCACTGGGCTGTCCGGACACCATTAAGCCAGTCCCCTGTTGTGCAAAAGGTAGTGACATCGACATTGCTTTGGTCTAAAAGAAGGTTTGATGGCCTGCAAGAGAAGAAAACACCAAACAGAGAGAGATCAGAGTCAGTGGAGTTGCCATATGTCTAAATTTGACACCCACTTAGGCAGGGACTTTCAGACCTCATGTAGAGTTCCAGTTTATTTGTGTAATTTATCTACATGAAGGCTTCATCTGTTCAAGGTGGCAGCTTGGAAGAATCATCTTGTCTAAAAGCTCTTTTTCCACTCACGAATGCTAAATTATTGAAACTTTGCCAGTGAAAAACATAAATAGATACTTATTTATAATATTTGTTTAACCATTTTGAAAGATGTAATTTTGAATACAATTTTAATAGACAAAACGCAAAGATCACTTCCTTATCTGATTTGGTGTAGGGTTCAGCTTCCAATATAAAATCCTTCCTACTCTATATTTAATTGTAGATATTGTACAGGTTGCTGTATGAATACTGTTTTGAACAATTCAGGCTGTATGTACAGTAAAACATAAAATCAGCACAGATTTAAAGAATGTCATATATCATTAAGAATAAAATCTATAAAAGGAATAGAAGCATGTAGATGAGTAACAATAGAAACATTCTTGCATATCTGACAAAACCAAATGGATGTCATGTTATATATATATATTACAGGATTTATACTGTGCAATTCAATCAGCTTTTAAAAAGTGGGACTTCTAGGATTATTTTATAAACTTACTGTCCTAACCACGGATCTCAAATCTCAAACCACGTACAGGATATGGTAAGTCAAAGAAACAGAAGGAATGTTAAAGAAGTAGAGGAGACCACCTTTGCATTCCTGACGAGCCAAGAGCAGCAGTCTGCTGGGGACCTGTCTTTGGGGTCTTTCTTTAGCTCTCAGTGACCTCTTTAATTGTCCTTTTACTTATAGGACTGGGACATGTCATCAGGTGGAACACTGATTTTCCTTTCTTTTTCTCGATCTCTTTTCTCTTATGGAAGGGAGCTTTAGCACAAAGTAGTTATAAAGGCTCCTGTTTTCGGATGAATAATAATAATAATAATAACAACAGCAGTAGCAATAACATTATCAAACATTTATGAGTTCTTATAATGTGCCAGGCACTATACTAAGCATCTTATGAAGATATGACAGACTTTAATTCTTATAATGTTAGGTAGGAACCGATGCTGTTTCCCTTAAATAAGATGGGGAAGCTGAAATTAAAAGAGCTTAGATTACAAATCTGAGTTTCCTCAGGCAAAAGAGGCAGAGCCCAGGCGACTCAAGCTATTTTGTGCCTCTCGTCACCACTATGCTATGTTTCTCCTGTTCTCTCTGAGGCTATTTATGATCCGTGGTGTGTCCTCTCTGATTTTTATCTGTTAGCTAGTCATTAATCAGACATAAGGTAATACACTTAGGAGAATGGTTTTGTTTTTGAAACTTCAAAAAGAAAATTGCAATAAATTCAGGTTTATACAAAATGATGGGAATGCAATGAATTTGCTAACTACCTTTTTGAATAACTAGTAGTCATATATAATATTACGTACACAATAGTGCAAACACTCTGTAAAGCAGGTATTTAAATGGGTCTTATCTGAATAATCAATTAACTTTTCCGAGCTCACAATGACTTTATAGCCCATGCTCCTAAATGGATATGCTATTCTGCTTTTCATAGTTTCTATCTTCATTATTGCAGTAAAATATAGAATTAAAACTGGATTATTGAATTCTCGTTTTTATTTTATTATTGAGAAGGTACATTTGGATTTTTGCTTCTTCATATTTATTACTCAGAATGTTTTGTGTTTTGTGATATTGTAGTTGTATTTAACCTGCACTGACCTCTTAAAACTTTTCAGAATTATTTGAAAAACCTCCAATATTAGGTACTTTTTAAGACTAGAACTTCATATTATTCCTATATACTTAAATCAAGTGTCTAAATAAATACCACCATTTGAAGCGCTTAAATTCCACATTTAGAATTTATTGTCCAAGGACACCAAAACAAAGAATGCATTGAAATGCATTGGCTTTTAATCTGGAAATGGATTTGCTCTTTTAAGTACTAATATCAATACTTTCTTTAGATAGCATGAAATAGAAAAATGAACTCGTCAGATGAAATGAAACTGTATACCGAATTTGAATAGCACTCATGAATAGCACGCATTGATTATAATCTTGAATATTTTCTAAATGATGAAGTCTATCTGTGAAGCAAATCCATAAATTTTCCAAACCTACACTCACATAGAAAAGATTTTTAATTGGCAAGTTGCTACTACTACTGGTGTAGCTTCTCCAACTAACTCCCCAACATACTAGAAGAATGCTTAAATGTGAGTTTAAGATTGGTTAAGTCCAATTCTGGAAATTTTGTACTATGTTCCAAACTTGCATATTGTTTTGGGGGGCACAAAAGGAATGTAAATTGACTATCTGTCTGGCTTTTGATGGTGATAGGTTAAATTTATTTGATGAAAATGATCAAATTTTAATGCAATTTTAATGCTGAATTTAGGGGGAAAGATGGCAACTTGACATTTTGGTTTTGTCTCTATTTTCATTCTCGGTGGATGAAATAGAACAGTAATTATTTCCTCCCATGTTATGATCATTTGGGAAGTAGAGCACAGTTGAAAGTCAGGACTTTTTCATCCTCTTTCCATTAGACTAAACTCAACTATTTTAGTCTTCAATATTTCCAATGATTGAATTATAAATTAAAATTATGGAGTTTTATGGTTTATGTTTATATTATGGTTTAGTTTTAACAAAATCTTAAAGGTTATTTTTAAAGGAAAAAAATCCTAGGCATTATTTTACCAAATATCAATTTTATTTCCTTTTTGATATCTACAAAACTATAAAATATAATTGTCAAATATTATAAATTAGACTTTTTTGAAACAAAAGTAGGCATAATTTTCTATGATTCTTTAAATTATTCATCCAGAAAAGAAAAAATTGTTAATTTTCATAATAGAAAATTTTTTGTTTTTTTACTTTCAAAAGAATTTGAGGAATGACAGATTCAAATCTACAACTCAGGTTCCAAAACTTACATGATATTCCTGAGTTATTTCAGCATGGCTTTCATGAGTGAAATAGTCTATTTCATTAGCATTAGATAAAACATTGGATCAATTGGATAAATCATTGAATCAGTAAGCAAAATCAATAGGAATAGTATCAAATCAGATGTAAGAAATTTTTATAAGAAAAATGAAGTGAGACCCTTATACACACACACAGAAACACACATACATGCACACCCCATAGCTTAGATGTCCACAGTAGCTGCAGCATAGCACCTAACGTCGACTCTTTGTCCTATGAATAGCAATATCTTTTATTTATGAGTTTGTAGGTATGAAGAATCAAACCCCAGAACAGTTATTCAGAATATTTATGAAGTATGCCTAATAGCAAAATGCAGAATTTTTTCTTCTCAATTCAAAAAGATTTGTATTTTTAAGCTCCACCAAAACCAGCCCCAACCAGAGTTTAGAGAAAATCAGTATAAACAAATTGAAATATAACAGGACATGTGGATTAGGGATTAGAGTGACCCCAGCCGAGTTTATATGTTTATTACTTGGATCAAAGTAAACCAAGACAAAAAAAAAAAAAAAGACCTAATTTTAATGTCAGTGACCTCAGAATAACCAGCTCTGCAAAGTATCATTTTTCCACTTCCAGGAATTCTCTGAGGATTTCAAATAAAAATTGGTTCCTTTCCTCCTCCGAGAGGACATCTGGAGAGTTTATCAATGGATAGGAATTTGTCTCTCACTGTGAAGAGCCTGTGATGTCTCTTCATGCGCACCAAGGGAATCTGGGCTTTTAGAGCAGCTGCAGGCATTGGCGTTTTTTTTAAGACCCAGCCCCAGACATCAGGTCTAAAGGGGAAATTTATAGGTTGGGTGATGTGCACTGTGAGCTCACACTTTTACTAGACAAATTAGATAGGTTTCAATCCATGCAGCTGTAAACGATGTCCTGCAGAGCTCCACCTGATCTTTTACAGCTTTTCATAAATCAGTACCTACTGGCTACAGACCGCAGTCATTAAAAAGGAATCATGGAAATTACATGTTTGCTCAGGGGAAGCAAAAAACAACTTGCCTCCATTACTCTCTCCTTCCTTGTGTTTAGGTTTGTGAATTATTCTTTTATGAGTGTTCATACTGTTGCATTAAAGAGGTACACATACATGTATTTTCTTCCCATTAACCCTTATTTTAGCTTCAAATGGAATTCATGCCAATTAGCACCAGACACTGGGAACAAATAGCAACAAACATCTGCCAGTCTGAGGATAATTCCTGATAGTGACCTTATTTCAATATTAATTTAGATTCTGAATCAGGAAGATTGAATGCTAAATTATCCTTCTATAGTAACTTTTTGCCTTATGAAAGGCTTTATTTTTATGTATAAATATGTGGACTTTGTTTCTTTGTAAGAAGGAGTTTGATTTTATTTTCAATACTTTCAAAAAAATTACAAGATATCATAAGAGCAGGTATTTTTATGTGGATACCAGCATCACAATCTCTCTGCACTCGAGAACAGCCCAATGATGCTGAGAAAATCAAGAATGGTTTCCGTGAAACAATATCTGGAGCCTTCTAAACATTCAATAAACAATCGTGAACTCGTGGAAAATGATCTAAACTGAATTATCAAATGGAGTGTTCACTCCATTTAAATATTAACAATTTCTTTCAATATAATATCCATTGCAGTTCATAATTTTAAAATAAAGACATTTTGAACAGCTTTAAAAAACCATTCATTATTCACTTTGTCCACATGTTGTAGTATGTGATCACATATCAATTAAAAAAAATAGTATTTAATACACATTTCTTGAATGAATAAGTAGGTACATATTGAGATTAAAATTAAATATTAATATTATTAGAGATGCATGTTATACTACTAAAATGACCCAATTTTTATTTTTTGCTGTAAAGTTTAAGGGAATATGTTAAATCTAATGCATTTAAATAAGAAAAATATCTGCTATAATAGAATTCTTTACAAAGAATAATTTCTTAAAGACAAAATATTAATTTTATCTATCTCTATTATTGCCTGAGAATAGTAATATAATTTTCAGTACCTTGTAAAAGTTATTTCTATTTTCTTATTGCAAATGATATCTTCCTACTATATTTCAGGGAAAATCTTACATTAGTCAAATTTTTCATGTGGATTAATGATGACCTTGATCTTTTATTTTTAACATTAAAAATCCAAATAGGAGTAAATGAATTTAATTTGTCATCAGTAACTAAAAATAATTTTGAATACATATAGTTCCCAACAGGAGACTAGAATATAAATAACACATTAAGAAGAAGTAAAGCCATTGTGTTTATTTTAATTATCTTTAGGCCTTAAGGAACAGAATCTGTGCAGTTATAGCTATTACATCTGGTTTAATTCCTCCCAGTGGGAAAATTAACTACATTGATTTTTAAGATAAAAAAAATTCACCTGGGTATTTGGCATATTTGCTTCACTCTAAAAGGTTCTATTTTTTCAGTGAGTAAAGTCACCCTGTCAGTATCAGGAGGTGAGGTCAAAGTCACTTTAGAAATAAAGGCTGATTGTTTTATAGTAGGTAGATTTATCTTGAATAATATAATGATTTTTGTTAAAACAGCAGTTTTCCTGAAAAGAATTATGTTACATATACCTGATACTTGGAAGATTTTTATTAATTCTAGTTTAGTGGCATTAATAGGGAAAAATATGAATATTGTTTATTTTTGCCACTATTTAAACTTCAAGTTAATAAAAAATAAATCTCAAAGCTGGCAATTGATGCAATGGAGCAACATTTATAATAATTTCAATTAAATCAACTAAGTATATTTGGCACTTAGAATCTCTTTCTATATATAGTGAATGAATTGTTTACACCAAGAAATTAGATGCCTTCAATTTGGAACCTCATTTTTAGTATATTAAAGGTATTGTTTAATTCTGTTTGTCAAGAATTTGGATGCCATCTATTTAAAATAGTATTGAAGAACATTATGACTTGGATTGTGAAAATTCTAACTTAAAGAAAAAGTCATTTCTCTAGTTCATTTTTATAAATATACAAAAATTGGGGCATCTTACTGCCTGAATATAAATGAATTAATATCTTTCTTTAATAGTAGTCTTTTTATTTTAATTTATCTCCATTCATAAATGTAACAATAGATTCATTAAACTTAAAAGAGGTTATATTATGAAACTCTTCTATAAAGCTTTGGATGGATTGTACAAGGCATGGGACTATATAAAATAGTGAACCCTGTGGTGGATGATGGATTGTGGTGAGTACACATGAAATATAAGAAATGTACAATACTAATAATACTAATAATAGGGTAGTTTATGGGAAAAATATACCTAATGTAAGGTATAAATTATAAACTATAGTTGGTAGTAATATCTGGATGTTATTTTATAAAATGTAACAAATGTTCCATAACAATGCAAGGTGTTGGTAGTGGGGATATATATGAGAATCCTGTATGTTACACCTGCTCTGCCCATTTTACATTTATTTGTAGAGCAGCATTTGCTATCAAAAACCTATATAAGAATGCCCTTTTCCAATTCTAAACAAAGAGGAGGGGCTTTGTTTGTAACTAAACATGTGCATTATGGTAATATTTTTCTCATTTTTCTTTTTCTCCTAAATTCCTCATGGGTATGATTTTCGTGTTGCCTTTTCCATTTCATCATCCACTTATAACCAAACCTATTAAAACCTCATCTTTTATCTATTGTGCTTAAAGAATCAAAATAGTTCTCTAAAAGAAACCCAATGTCCTTTTCATTGCTTAATTGAAAGGCTTTTTTCTCAGTTCACTTTTTTCTTACCTGTTTGCAGCTTTTGATAACACAGTTCATTTTATCCACCTTTTGAAAATTCCTTCACCTGTGGTTTTCTGTAATGTTCTAAGTCTCATCCCACCTCTCTGCTTGTGTCCTCTTTCCACCTATGGTTTCACATCATTCTGCTCTGTAACTGATACTCTTTTCCAAGGCTCTGACTAGGCACTCTTCTTTCTCTCTAGATGTGACTGCATGCAGTGGGTTAACATTTTGAAATATTTATGTATGTTTTATATTTTTCCTCCCAGAGTTGCCATCCACTGGCAATAATCCTCTGGCACTGATTGGCTCCACAAGGAGCCTGAAATCTCCATTAACTACCACCATGCTCTTTTACATACAATGGAGGTATTCACTCTTTTCTATTAGCTTCTTGGCTCATGTAGACATATGAGTTAGTAACTTCTGGACTAAATGAATGAGACATTGAGATGCTTCAGAAAGAGCCTTGGAATCCTCAGGACGGTGCAGAAAAAACAAAGAGAACCTGAAAATACAGTCTTGCAGATAGAGTAGATGGATGTCTCAGTGCCAACCTGTATGATCCAACATCTTCCACTACTCATATATTAAAGTCTCCTGAAAATCCACAGGATATGAGCCCTTTAAATAGAAATTAAATAATAAAAATAAAGAAAATAAAGAAAAATTTTAATTAAAAGAATAAGGAAAATATAGAAAAATAAAGAGTTATATTTATTGTGAAAACTGGTATTGCCAGATTGGGATTTGTAGCTGCTAAACATGTTTCAGACTGTGACTTCTCTTAGTATCTTTATAGAGATAATTATGAAAATTGTATGCCTAGTTTTAATTTTTCCTACAAGCTTGAGACATGAAGTTCCACCTTGTTGCTGGACTTAGGTTGCTTTTATTAGGAATGCTTATCTGCTTCGCAGACCTATTCCTTCTTCCATTCTTACCCTTGCCAATGAGAGCACTGTTCTTGCAGCCTTCCAGATTCAAATCCTGGAAATACCCTCCAGGTCTTTCTGTTTCTTTTCATATTTTCTTAGCCACCATCCCCTATAATACCCTCTTCAGTAAATTTTTTGAATTCACATCCTTTCTTTTAATTCTCATTGATCTACCTTAGCTTAAGCCCATTCTTAGACTACTGAAATCACTTCCTAACTCCTTATCAGGACTCTCCTCACCTCCAGCTCTAATTAAGTATACCTGCCAGAGAAATATTTCACAGGCACAGTACAAAAAATCACATCAGTCCTTTCAAGGTCTCTTCTTTTTTCATGTGAATCAAGTCCAAATTTCTAGGAATGATATTTAATGTCTTCCATTATAGGAAGAAATCATCTATCAGGCTCTGAATCCATAATTCCCTTTTTTAACCTGTATTCCAGAACCATATTATGCAATGTAATCTGGAAGAACCCTAAATTTTCATATCTATTACCTTTTCACGTGGTGTTTTCCCAGCCTGGTATGGACTTATCCTGTCATCTGCCTGTAGAAATTTCACCTACCATAGAAATGACAGAGACAACCACAGCCAAAGGAAATTCACCTCCCTTCATGCTTCCCGGACACTTTGTTGTTTTTCCCCAGTAATTATATATTTTGTGGAATGTTATAGCATTTCTGAACTTGCCTTTGCCTCCCATATTTAAATATAGGCTGTCTGAGGGTGTGGGAGCCCAGAGACTGGAATCCGCCTGCCCCCCCCCCCATTCCCCCAATGAAACACAGCCTGAAGCATGTAGCTGCCAGGTATAAAATGGATACTTACTAATTAAAAAGTAACAGGGGACAGATGTGGCTCAAATGGTTGGGCATCCCTCTCCCATATGGAGGGACCTGAGTGTAATCCCTGGACCTCCCGGCAAAAAAAAAAAGGTAACAGACCTCCAGATCTCCCCCAAAGAAAGAATGTACATATGGTCCTACAAACTTTAATCCCCTTAAGGCTGTATACTCCCTTCCTATGATAACATCACAAAACACCCCGTTTGTGCACCTCATGCAACTTTTGCAGAAATTCTGTTCTCATACCTTATGGAATGTCTTTGTCTTGACACCCCCTTATATTTCCGCTCCTTTTCCCAATTTCTTTGCGGAGTGCTAACTTCATACTTCGATCAACTGCCATTGAAGTCAATTCTGTTTGTAAGTCCCAATAAAACTCATGTCTAACCATTTGTATAGTACATTCTTTGGTCTTAGAGCTGCCCCAACCCATGTCATTCAAAGTTGGGTTCAAACAGAGAGCACCGGTTCTATCTTGTCAGCATAGGGCTTAGCTTGGTGCCTTGCACAAAGCCACTGTTAATAAATATTTGTGATGCCATATTGATGTAAAATCAAAATGTCAAGCTCATACGCTGTCTCCTCTGATTTATTATAGTTTTAGGAAAAATTAATTAAAAAGCAAACATAGATAAAATTTAATATAACTTCCCTTCTCTTCTCACCAATCCTTTCACCATCCAAGTAAGTTTGTAATCTGGTACACACTGACCATCTGCTCATACAATTTCCCCACCTCCTGTCATATACAATGAGCAATGATGCTCATGAAGACACAGTTTATGAGTCTCTAGGAATGTTTCAATTAAGAATCATCTACTCTAATGAAGGTTGAAAAGTGAAATGATATACTATAACAAGATTTCCATACCAGTATATGATATAAAATCTAATTTAATAAATTAATCATAAAGAGAAATTGGCCAATATGCTAGAAGAAATTCAAATTTTACAATAAAACTAACTGGATCCAGGAAAACCCTGGAGTAAATTAAATTCCATTAGTAATATGGAAAATAGTATCCCTATAAGAATGGCATTATTTTTCTAAAGAATCTTGAAGCAAATTTCTATACATTGATTCTAATGCAAAAACTCAGATTAGGACTGTCTCTCAGTTTGTTTTGAGGAGACTATTTCTGGGGTTAAGTTGACAGAAAGGATCACTTAAGTTGAATTTTGTTGAGGACTATTGTTTCAAGTTTTTACCATTTTTACTAATGCCTGCAGAAATCTGTAAAATGGACAGAAAGAATTAGAATTTTTTTCTAAAACGTGCATCTCTTTAGATGTAAATTTTACTAATGATTTCAGAAAATATTTATTCATGTATTTAACAGATATTTATTGAGTTTCCACTACCAATATGGCACTGGCAAGAACATAGGCATGACATCTAATCTCATAGAGCTCAGAGTTTACTAGAGAAGTAAATACCTAAAAAGAAAACATGCAAAAAGAATTAAGATTGTAACGAAGGATAAGAATATGGTACCGTGTAAATGAATAATGGCATCAAACAGTAAAATGTGTTGCTAGAGAAAGACTTGATGTCTACATGATGTGAAAGTTGTGCCCTGAAGGAGGATAAGGCAATATTTACTGAAGGATATGAAAGAAAATCTAAGACAAGGACAAAAGCATATGTTTCTGTCTTCATATCTGAAATGCTTTGGCTTTCAAAAGGAATTGGAAGTGGCTACTATGGCTAGAGTATTGTTTAAGTGAGTGTGGCACAGGGTGAAAGTTTGAAATGTCCCCTGCCTCACACTTACACCACTCACTTCATAAAGCAAATCAAATTACATCACTTCCCAGCTGACTTCAAATCCCTTAATAGATTCCTCCTACATTTCAAAATGGTAGCACAACATTGAGAATGTAATTTACAGCACTGAAATATATATCTGAATATGGAAAAAAGGGGGGAATGTTAAGCTATATATATTATAAATAATAAAAAGTTTTTAAAAAATCCATGAAACTGCACTGCACTGCACAGTGAACCTTAAGCTAAACTATGGATTATAGTTAATGGTACGATGATAAAACTGTGCTTTCAACCATTGTAACAAATGTACTACATCAATGCAAGGTGTTACTAATAGAATGGTATATGGGAATCCAGTATTTTATGCATAATTGTTCTATAATCTCATAAGTTCTCTAATAAAAAAATTTTTAATTCCAAATTTCCTACCATGGCCAGTGTGGTCATAGGTGTTCTGGCTTCTGTTTGCCTCCCTAGACTCATGATAGACTTTCTTTCCCTACTGCTCTTCAGTCACCTTATCTTTCTGCCACCTCCTAGAACTCTACAAAATTTTTTTAGGCATATGCACCTTCTTTTTCCCAAGCCAAGAATACATTTTTCATGAGGTTTTATAAACAGCTGACATTGTTCTCTTCCTTCAAATCTCATCTCAAATGTCCGTTCCTCCAAAAGCTTTTTGCCAACCACCCCTTCATTGTCTATCATAGCCACCTATTTATTTCATTCTATAATCTGTACTTACTCATTGTTTATTGTTCCTTTCTATAATATAAGTTCCAGTATGGAAGGGATCATATTTGTCTTCTTCACCTTTCTCCAGTGTCTAGCACAATAAGCACAACATAGTACATTGTCATATAATAAGTAGTGTTGAATGGATATTTGAATAAAAGGAATGACATTGGAAAGGCTGGACATTTTAAATCATCCAAAGGGGTTTAGATTTTTTTCTAAGTATAATGGAAATGCAAAAAAAAAAAATGATTTTAAACAGGGGAGTGAAATGATATCATATATGATTAGATAAGAAAATTCTGGAGACTATGTGAAAAGATGCCTTAAGTGGGGCAAGAATGGAAGTAGGGGTCAAGTAAAGAGGTGTTTGCAATGGTCTAGGTCAGAAAGGGAAACAGTCATAGACTAGAGTGGTTGCAGCAGAAATGGGCAGAGATGGATCCAGTGATCATCTGGTTCAACGTATGGATGGCAAAAAAGAGGTGTCAAAAATTGTTCCAATTTCAGTGTAATTTTTAAAACTGTTATATTTAGTGAGTGAAGACAGATAACACATCTTAGAAAAATACTAAAGTGACAGGTTTTGTGACAAAGAAAGTTGTGGAATTTTTAATATACTATATAATAGGTGTTGGGAGAAAGTAGCATAACTTGATATATTTCAATAAGAATAGAAAACTTGAATTAAGGAAGTATAGTAAAATTTGAATGTTAGAACCTATCCCAGCATATTATGTATGATCTGCTATTAAGACCACATTCTTGCATAAATTGGGGTTAAATATACCTAGACCATATCACATGAGATAGACTTTATATTGGATCCTGTGGAAATGATTTGAGTCTCTTTTTAATGATGTAGAAAGAGTTAAAAAGATGTTTTCCTTTGCTATGGCTACTACTGAGTAAAGATCAAAAGAAATGGCTTCAGGGTGCAAAATGAGGACCGTATGGCCCAGAAAAAGACAGGTTTGTAATCCTGTTGGTTATTAAACTGTCAGGTGGATTTCCAAAGGAGGCTGTATAGTCTTTCTCTGTGAAGTTTAGGAAAGAAATCTGTCCTTGTGGGATAAATTATGGTTAGTTTTATCTAGGGATCTATCATTAAGTTCAATCTTAGTGACCCCTAAAGGTTATTTCCAACAAATATTCTCTAGTTCATATACTGATATTAAGGCATTGCTTCAGATTCCCCTTATCCATCTTATTCAAATATAACTTAAAAACTGGGTAACATATGCTTAATGGAATTATTCCCATTTAGGTAAAAAGCATCATATGCTTTATTGGAGGATGTATTAAACAAATGCTCTGGTCAATTTGGAAGTCATAATTCATGGTGACTGTCAGTAAAGACAGTGAATGTATTTTAAAAAAAGAAAGTTTCTTCCAGTAATGCACCATATTTTACCTTTTACACATGAATCGCATTAAATCATCATTATGTATCACTTATACATATCACTCACACTAAGTGCACACTAAGTGTTCCTTTACTAAAGTTCTGTAATTTTCCTTTATTTATAAATATATAGGCTCAAGATAATCCAAAGTATTAATATCTCTGTTCTCTGTGGCATTTGACAACTGAGATTATTTCCAACTCCATCGCATAAACATATATACACACACACATCACCAACCTGAACATATTACAGACATACCCAATTTTATTGTGCTTCGCAGATATTGCGTCGTTTACTAATTTAAGATTTATGACAACCCTGAGTCAAGTAAGTCTATCAGCTCCATTTTTTCCAACAGCATGTACTTACCTTGTGTCTCTGTGGCACATTTTAATTAAGGTAAGTACATTGGGTTTTTTAGATGTAATGCTGTCATGCACTTAACAGATTACAGTACACTGTAAACATAACTTTTATATGCTTTTGAAAACCAAAAAAAATTGTATGACTTGCTTTATTTTGACATTCGTTTTATTGTGGTTGTCAGGAATAGAACAATATCTCTGGGGTATGCCTGTATTTTAAAATATAAGTATAGCTGTAAACCCATGTACTTTAAGTATACATTATTGAATATAGTTTTTAAATTGTCTGAATTTCCAAATATTAGTAAAATATCTCTAAATATCAAAATCTCAAAATTAATAGATGTACAAAAATCACAGAACAGAAAAACAGCATTGAACTCTAAAATCATTTCCACTCTAAATATTTCAAAATAAAAATGTTAAATTATAATTAGCATAAATCTTGCAACTACTCAGTTTTTTTTCCCATCCTGACTATAACTCATACATATATGTTAAATAAGCTTTGGGAAAGTTATAATGAAGCTACAAATATTCTTTTAAAATCTGATACTGAAGCATAATTAACTAACACACACACACACACACACACACACACCCCTACCTTTTGATATTTAAACAGACAACTAAAAGTGAAAAGCAAGGAATTTCCCATGTATTGAAATGTCAGCTTCAGACACTATGCTTTGTAGCAACAAAAACAACAGGGCAGGATAATATGAATGGAAATTAGAGATTGCATATACGAGAATAGATTTGGAGAACCAACCATTTAGGCAAAGACATGTAAAAGTGTGAAATTACCTAAAAAGCATTATTATTGAAAAACTTCCTTTGCACTTATCAGGGCATTATTGAGCTCACAGGTCCTCAAGTCATGGAGTGAGTATCACAAAGTTAAAAGTACCAAATATGTCTGAAATTCTTTCCCTAATTGTCAGGAAGAATGGTTTCAAAAGTATGAAATATATATTAGCATGTATAATAACTCCAAACAAGAAGTTCCAAAGACTATTACAGAGCACATATCAACATCTAGTAGAACTGTGCTCCTGATATGTGTACAGTGAGGATGTAAACCATTAAACAAGATAGCTGTGACTTAAACTTCTCTGGGAGGCACCAAATACCATAATACTTCTCTTCTCTAATGGGTACTGCCAAAATTAATCTCTCCTTCCCCAATTATTCTGCTGCTCTTTGTAAGTGCACTATAATTTACATTCTTCATAGCCATCAAGAGAACTCCATGATTCTTAACTGGGAGGAATAGGCATAAAATTTAATGGACAATGTGATTCTGAATTGCATTTTTAGCTATGATGTGCTGATATCTGTGTTAGTGTCTGAGACATGGACTTATTTTACCCTTAGTTTTACCTTCTATGGTGTCTGAGAGAGTAATTGGTAAATAAAATGTGTTACACAAATATTTGGTTAATTAAGTGAGGTGAATAGCATTCTGCTAGGACATTGCAAGGTTTTGGGAGGGTTGCTATTGTTATTTGAAATCTTATTTTAAAGGGGAAATGAATCAGAGCTTTGCTGGAATTCCCCATCACTCCTGGACTTTTTTTCATTCATTCATTCCTCCTTTCTTTTTTAATAATGAAGAATGAAAAGAAGCAATATGTGACTAAAGCAAGAGTCAATTCTAGGCAGGATGGAGGTTAAAAATGTCTCAGAATTTCATCACTACCATTAAATTGCATGGGGATTCCTCCTGGAAGGGAAAAAAAGAAACCCCACCACATCTCTTCAGTCTTAAGGAATACAAATTTCAAAAAATGCAGTTACAGGAGTCAGAGAAAAAAGTAACACCTTGGAGCAAGCGAATGCATTAATTTCAGAGTGAGTGCAGGAGACAAAATCTAATGTGTCACCTTGCTGCCGCACTGGTGATGATCTTCAGACTGCTGGGGTTCCGGATAAGCTTGTCCAGAATGCTGACAATCTGCTCAAACTTGGGCCTATTGTTTCTGTCTTTCTGCCAGCAGTCCAGCATCAGCTGATACAAGGCAGCTGGGCAGTCCATGGGGGGCGGCAGTCGGTAGCCCTCATCCACAGCTTTAATTACCTGTATGAGGAGCAAAGTTTCAGGGATCTTAAGAGGTGGAACTTACTTTACTTCATCATGGGTAGGACCCACTATATGAATATTTTAAATTTAAAAAAAAAATTAAAAAAAAACAAGTTCTTATTTTAAAGTGCCTGAAAGAATACCAGCTTGTCAAATAAATTGTTCACACTCAAAAATGTTATGTAAAGGAAGGTCAAGAGAGAGAAAAGAAGTGTTTGTAAAGATCTTTCCCAGGTTAAAATAAAAAGAAATGTTCAGTGACACAGGAAAATCAGTGGAAAGTATGGAAATTATTATCTGGTTATATAGATCCCTATTAAAGCCATATATGAATGAATGCAGACAAAATTTGTGTATAGATTTTAGTAATTGCACAATTCAAATAGTACCTTTTCAATAATGGCATCTACCTTCAAGACAATCCTCTGTGCTCTAACAAAAATGTGTAATTATTGGTTTATTAGCACTTTTAAATCATGTAAAATTTGGTTCTGAGACTTTAAGTTGCATCAGAATCATCTGAAGAGATTTTTAATACACAGATCACTAGAACCCTTAACCCCAGAGTTGCTGATTCCATACATTTGTTGCATTCCAACAAATTCCCAGACCATGCTAATGCTGCCGACCCAGGGACCACACTTTGAAATGTTCTGATTTGGACAAATATTGGAATATAAAGATCATGAAAAGTGAATCTGATTTTCCCGGCACTATAATAAGCAATAGTTTAGTTAAAGAAGAATAGAGAGAATTTTTATATTCAAATACAATAGAAGTTTAAACGTGGTGAGTAAAAAATGGCTGGAAACTTCTCAGCTTTCCTTTTTCTCTGTCTTTGGGATAATGCTCACGGTTTCTGGCTATGCATAAAGAGAAATCTTTGATTGCTGATTCCATATGCCAATAGACTTCCTTTACTCATTATTACCAAAACACGACCTATAAATATAAAACTCCTTTTGAAAAATCATACCACAGCTATAATAGAAAGTTAAAGACTATTTTTCTCATCCAAAGACTTCAAATTATAACATTAAATTCATGTTCCATTTTAATACAGTAAGACAAGCAACATGGTAGAGATTGGTTGTTTTTGCCTGACTTGGGGGAATACTATATTTAAGTAAACAAAATGTAGGCATAGTTGCATTAATTTAATCTACAAAGGATATGTATTTACTGATGTTACATTGAAGCAATTTTGTAGCAAAAATCCTTTAAAGGCTCATATCTATTGGTTATCTCTTAGGTCACTTATTTCACTACATTCTCGTCATAAATGTTTTAAATTCTGTCTCATTTCTAAACCCCTGCTTGGGGGAAAAACATAAAGCTATAAGAGCAATTCAATTAATATCCTTTCAACACTTGGAAACCATTTCATTTCTTCTAAGTATTCTATTTCAATGTCAAAAACTAGGAGCCACCTGGTTTCATTATGCTCCACTTCCTTGCACAGCTTGATCTTTTAATCTGAACCCATAACTCATAGACTACAAATACTTACATCCTGATTGGACATCTCCCAGTATGGTCTCTCTCCATAGGACATCACCTCCCAGAGAACGATCCCATAACTCCACACATCGCTGGCTGAGGTGAACTTGCGGTAGGCTATAGCTTCTGGCGATGTCCACCGGATTGGAATTTTCCCTCCCTTTGAATATGAAATTATATGTACGTACATGAGTAATTCATAAAACATATAATGTACATTATAACTTGAAACTTGGACAAAATTTCAGATTCAAATATCTCGCAGCTCTTCTATTTTAATACCAATCAGAAGATGTTAGCAGTACACAATTTATTACAGTATTTACTTCCAAACAATTAAGAAGAATCTTTAAATCATAAAAGGAAAAAAATTGAAAATTGCTTAAATACTGACAAGTTTTGTCATATCAACTAGGGAATCTGCATCAAGCAATCTTAATTCAGAATATGAATAAGTTAGTATTTGTAAGGAACTTAAACCAATTCATAGCACATAAGTACTTATGCATATTTGTTAATGAAATAAAATAAAAATAAATTAACTTCTAATAACTATACTTCTATAAAATTCTCTCAAATACATTAATCAAAGTCGATGAATTTTCTGAGAACCTGCTCCATCATTAATCTTTAGTATATCTTCTGTGTACTAACAGGTACCATGTGAACTTGATAGTTATGATAACTGCCTTCCCAGAACTTACAGTCTAGAAGAGAGTATTGTTTCTATGAATTATAGGGGATATAAAGAAGTAACTATCATGGTACTTGCTCTCAGTTTAATAAATACATTTAATAAAGATGTGCTGAGGGTCAACCATATGGGAATTATGATGCTACTCATTCTGGGTGCGACAAAGGTAAATAACATACTGGCCCTTCTGTTTAGGTAATGCCAGGCAAGGAGGAAAGGTAACCAGTTGCTTTGAATAACTAAATGCAGAAAGAAATAAGTATTTAGACATTGTTTCTCAAGCTGTGCATATGAATCATCTGGGGCTCCCGTTAAAATGAAGATTCCGATTCAGAAGGCCCAGAGTGGAGCCATAGTCTGCAGTTCTAACAAGGTCCCAGGCAATGCCAATCCTGCTGGTCCTTGGATATTACATTGAGCAGCCAGGTGGTAGTGGATGTGGAGTATGGTTCTGTGATTCTCACCAGAGAGACTAAGTCACATATGAATTGAGACTTGAGAGATGACTACTATTTTTAATGTAGCAAGAACAATGAAATGGGTATTCCAAAGAATTCAAATCATCAAAATCTTAAGCCATATTCATCAAAATGTGGTGTGGTCTGCTTATATTGCACCTTATAGCTCATTAGTGGGTTTTGAAGTATTCCTCAAGGGAGAATAGTGCCTTAGAGAAGTGTATTTGCAACTTAGGAGGCATGTTATTAAATTTCATTTACACCTGATTTTTCTCATCTGTTATTGAAGAAAGTAATGGTAGTGATTCATTTCATTGTTATGGGGCTAAATTACAAATTTCAGGTAAAATTTTTAGCATAGTTCCTGGTACATAGAAAGGATTCAAGAAACATTAGCTTAACAATCCCATATGCTAAGTGAATGGAATAAACCAAAGCACAGAGGATAAAAATGTATGTTCTGGAAGAACAGTGTTTGGTGTGGTTGTGCTAGAGAGAATGTGGAGGAATATAATGGGAGAAGGAGGTAAAATATCAAACTGAGATTAAATTACAAGCATGCTGAGGATGTTTTACCCTACCTGAGAGTGGTGTATACGGAAGTATCTCAGAGAAGTTGAGTACTTTTCTTTGGTGTTTCCCATAGAAGTTCAGAAAGAGTACTTTGAGAAGATCTGTGAAGGAGGAGGGCTTACCCTGGATCTATAAAAATGCACGAAAAGTGCAGATAAGTGGGAAAATAGAATAATAGCATCAACAGGAAGAGTAAGTATGGGAAGGTGACCAGAATAGAGGAATAGGCACAGCCTCGTTGAGAAGCTACCAGTCTAAGGGTGGTAGATGGTTCATATTGATGAAATAAAACAAATTATATTGGAGAGATTGGAGTCAGGCCAAAGAGAGCCTTGGAAGTTACCAAGGAACAACTACAGTGCACAGCATGTCTAGAAGCAAGAAAGCAGAGTAGAAAGATTTTACAGCCACGTAGATGGAAGGGGATAGGTCCCGGAAGTTTCTTCATTCTTTCTCACTTTTTCCTTCCCTCTTGTGTTTACATTTGGGTATTTTTTTTTTTACATGATCTTTTAAAAGGTTTTTTTTTTAAGTATTTAGATTTGGAGGATCTGCTGCCAGGTATTATTTTGTCCTTCTGCCAATACATTCAATCTTAATAACAATAATTTTAAAAACCTAAAATAAATATATCTTTACCTGCCTAGATCAAGTTTGGATTTTAAAGATTTGCGATATTAAATATTTTCCCTTGGTTATGATAAAAGAAGATTTTTATGTGTAACATTTAACAAAATTAACTCGGTATGACAAACAGCAATTGTTGAACACATTTTCTCTTCCTTAAAATACTCAAAGAATACACAGAAGTCTAACAAATCAGTATTCATAGGACAAAGGAAAGATAATACTTTAAAATCTCAGTTATATTTTATCTGTGCTACAGACATTTTGCCACTTTTTTTTGCATTTTCCCAGAACCAAATTACTAAAAGTATAATAATGGCACTGAAAATAAAGCCCTTTCCATATTTATAGTAGTATCTATTTAGAAAATATAAAGCACACATATTTGCCACCCTACCAAGGTCTTTAGTTGAAATTAAAACACAGTCATTAGAAAAAAGCAACAGGTTGATGAAAACCAAGAAAGGAAAAGCCATTTTTTTTTAATTTTTATTTCAGTCAGGATGAAAATAGAACATGTTAAAGTTGTCTCATCCTAAACCCTTAATCACCATTTTCCAGACAGGAAAGAATTTAGTATCATTTCAATAAATTTTTTAAAATGGTGAAATATAGGAAAGTGGTCTCATTAATAATGTGGTTACAGATTCAAGCAAATTATTTCCAGAAAGATTTTCCAGTTAGTGTTATTTGCTTTCCCTGGGTAAATCTTATCATGACATTGGTTAAAACACACACAAAGGGGAACTGTGTTTGGAAAAATGTATGTTAAATTATTTAAATGAAAATACTAATTTTGAATTCTGTTCTCTTCCTAATTTTTATAATTCTTGTAGCCTAACATGCAAACACACACACACATTATTGTTAGAATAACAACTTCAAACTTCTCACTTTGACAATTTGTGAAACTTGCCAGCTGACCAAATGATCTTGACACTACCATTAACTCTGATAGCACTAAGTTTTATGTTATTATGCTTCTTAGATGACTGTGCTACTATAGTAAAATATCTTGGCCATCTTGCACAGTAGTTACCTCACTACAATATTTGCTAGCTTTGGAAATGTAGGTTATGGACTCTACTTTTCATTCAGCGTTTTAATCTGGCTCCTTACTATATTAAGGCTTGAGTTGCTACCTGTGTGGAAGAGTATGGGGAAGTGAGATGGCCTTTTTAATAAAAAAAAATTTAATTTTCTACTGTACATGTAGAGTACATAAGAGTAAATAAGTAGAATTCAATCAACTCCACAATTAAGCAAGTTTGTGAAGTTAAGTGTTTCTAACTTATCCAGGAGTTTCCATTGATCAATACTGTTAGCAAAATCACTTTTCAGTACACTAGTTCTTTTCCTAAGTTCTTTGGTATACTGTTCCAGGTAACTGTTTAATGTGTTGATGTACCTAAAAGTAAATATGTGTAATTCAATCACAAATGAAAAACTCTCAATGGATATTTTCATATGTGATACCAGTACAACTCATTCTAAAGGTACAGCTGGGGCCAGTTTGAACTCATTATTCAGAAGAAGGTGTGAATGAGTGATGTTTGCCTTTGCCCAGTGCTATCGTCAAAGTCCCCTTAGCTCTTAACTCCTGAATTTATTCAATATTCATGAAGTAATTAGCTTTCTCATTAGAGAACTTTTATTATGTGCTTCTAGGTAGCTTTTCATACTAATTGGATTACTTTTGAGAATGAAATGATCACCATAGATTCCAGACTCTCTAAGTTTACATACTTTCACATCCAGGACGCATCTCTTTCCTGGCTAGCTTTTTGTTAAAGTGTCATCCATCATTAAGGGAATCAGAAAGAGAATAAAGATGATTGAGGCTTATTAATTATTATTTAAGGAAATTATATTTTCAGTAGAAAAGGTTTTATAATACATGTAAAGCAACTAATAATGTGCCTGTTCTTTAATAGATTGCTTGATAAATCTCTCCTTACTTCCTCCTTTCCAATTTCTTTCATCTGGTTAACATATCTTTATTACTGTTATAACATTTACTAAATGAGAAGTTGAGGGAAAGTTCATTGTTAACTACCAGATGCTATTCAAATATAGTAATTATTGCTATTGTAGCTAAAAAAATAAAATGAAACTAGGGAAATTATTTGATTTAAATTTTTCTTTTCCATGGTTGGAAAACAGCATAGCAATTCACTCTGGCTTTAAATAAAACTAGAATTCAGCCAGCATTGTACATATGAAATTAGAAAATCAAACTACAGGAGATAATTCTAAGCCAGCAAAATTATACAGTTTCAGGAAAGGAAAAACTTTGTGTCATCATAAAACTCTTTAAAATCAACACCGTAATTTCAAAGTCTATGTTCCACACAAGTAAAAAGAATTCAAGTTGAAAGTCTTGTCATTCTATTCCCATAGATAAAATTTGTATACCCAAACCATAATTTGGAATCATAAGCTTATGACAGGTTAAGCAGACTATAAAGCTGAAGATAAAGAGCATAAGTCACATGAGCCTGCACTCACTGAAAAGAGCAATTGTCTTTTTTAGATGTTATCTTGGCAAATGTGCAGAGGAGGCATGCAACAAATGCTCATTGACTTGAATTGAGATTTCTTTCACAAACCCATTTTCCTAAGTACATGCTGTTCTTTCTACTTGGAAAGTTTTTTCCCTGCCTTTCTGTAACTTCTTACTTTAACATCCTGATCAAATATGAACCCATTTGATGGAACATTTGGGGATCTTCCAGGCAGAGCCTTCTATGTTCCCTCTACTGCTTAATTATATCTCTCCCCAACTAGACTGGGAACTCCAGAAGAGTAAATGCCTTTCCTCCCTGATCCACAGTTTAAAACTGGCTTCTTACTTTCTAGCTCTACTGTTTGCAATACCTTGTTTTCTGGAGGAGTATGCAGCTTTGTCAAGTGAGAATATGATTAATTTTTTGTGGACTTGGAATAGAATTTTAAGGAAGATCCTTAACGATTTTGAGCAGTTAAAATATGCAATTCATCCTCAGAGAATGATCAGTTGAATCTAGTTTTTCAGAATATACATGTATAAATATTAAATAACATTGAGTCAACATGTAGCATGAGAATTGCCTTTTATAAAAAAATTCATACTAATTTTCCATTTTCTCCTCCACATTCCCTTTATGCTACTATTTAATAATGCCATTACTTTGAAATATTATACTAGCTCCATAATGACAAGAAATATAAGAGTCACTGAGCATCAATTTTTAGGGTATAGGATAATATCTCACAGGATATTTTGAGGATTAAGTATTTTAGAGTTTGCAGAAAGTTTCAATGTTTTCATTTGACTCCATAAACAGTATGTATCCTGTATCAAATGCTTCCATATTCATGTTGTAGGTATCTTACAAACCTAAAAGTACCACGAGTAATTTAAAAAGTGTGTTAGTCTACGCATACTGTCCTTTGTAGGACGAGGCTAAGCAAAATTTTAAAACATACTTTTGTTTATATGTGTATATATATATGTATATATACGTATATGTATATATACGTATATATACACACACACACACACACACAAATGTGGGTGCAGTAGTTGAAAATATCTAGCATTTATCTAGTACGGGTATTTGCCTATTTATGCTCTTACTCCAATGAGAGCTTACTAAAATAAAATTTAAAAGTCAAAAATAAAGTGACTGTATTTGAAATTTGCATTTGGGGTGGAGAGAATAATTTCAAGTGTTAGATCAAAACCAAATGAAAATAATACTTGAACAGTAATGAAAGGTTTACTATTTATTATGTTTGCTATATCTCAAAATTGAACCTTGTAGGACGACTGTTGGCTGATGGCTAGTCTGTTGCATGTTTTGTTTTATTTTTTTACAAATGGCAATGTATTTATTCTACATTGCCCCATATAACCTGCAACCCAAGGTAAATAAGAGAAATTGTAAAGTATCTGAGGTAGACTTTAGCTCCTTGCTCCTATTTTTTATATATACTGGGTAACTTTAGAGCAAGCTTTCTCAACAGTGGCACTATTGACATTCTACACCAGAATGTCCATGTTACGAGAGACTGTCCTATTCATTGTAGGATGTTTAGCAGCATCCTTGGCCTTTACCCAATACGTGACAGTAGCATTCTCCCAGTTATAATAGCCCAAACTGTTGCCAGACATTTCCAAATGTACCCAGAGAGCAAATTCACCCCCATCTGAGATTTTCTACTTTATATGGTATGCAATTAGCCTTGGCCAGCAAGGAAAATAGTTCAAGTGAGTGCAGCAGTTATCAGGGCTTTTATATAAACTAAGTGGAATTCCTGAGAACTTTTCTCTCTTCCCACTATTCACACACTTTCCATGGATGTTCTTATTCTTGTCCTAGTCTATAAATTTAATAACAGAAAAGCCAGGGCCCAGTTCACCAGAGCTAATCTTATGATTCATGGGTTTTGACAAATATAGCAGCATCTTTTCTAGATTTTTCACTCTCTTTTTTAGTCATTTGCTTTCTTTTATCCTTTCTTTCCTTCCCTCCCTCCCTCCCTCCCTTTATTCCTTCCTTCCTTTATTTTGGCAAAGGGGATAACTTACTATTACCAGTGAAATTGAAATTAGCCTTACAAATCAAGCATCAGTTTATCAGATGGAGGCATCAATAACCAAGTATTTTAGGTAGAGTGAATTTTACTCCAAGAGCAAACACTATCTGCTCCTACAAAATTATAAATGTCATTGACACAGATAACATTAGTCCTGGAGGGTCAAATTCTGTTCTGAAATGTGAATTAAATAAGAAGCTAGGACCCATAAATTCTAACTTAATCACACTTCACGATAAGACTCACTACCTTCAAGCTGAGCATCTATAGGTCTCAGACTGCCAAAGTAATCTAAATTGAATAGACAGGAGTCTGACTCATTATATTCCTTAGAAGTAATTCATTGCAGAATTTATGCATACTTCTACTCTCTTTTTTGAGTTTTCTTTTAATTTCAAAAGTTTAAAGGACAATCGTGCATACCATATAGGATTCCCATACATCACCCCACCACCAATACCTTACATTGTTGTGATACATTTGTTACAAATGTTGAAAGAACATAATCATAATATTACTGTTACCTATACTCCAAAGCTTCTCTTTGGTGTATTTTTCCCACAAATCATCCTATTATAAACACCATGTATTAGGATTGTA
The DNA here is from genome assembly GCA_026826555.1 of Tolypeutes matacus. Lineage (NCBI taxonomy): Eukaryota > Metazoa > Chordata > Mammalia > Cingulata > Chlamyphoridae > Tolypeutes > Tolypeutes matacus. The sequence goes on from JAKSZT010054350.1 coordinate 7,183,153, forward strand.
TATTTGTTATAATTCAAGAAAGAACATTCTCATATTGGTGTTGTTAACCACAGTCTATCACCCACCATAGGGTTCACTGTGTTATACAGTCTCCTGCTTTGTACAATCCGTCCAAAGTATACACTCAGTGGTTCTCAGTTTCATCACAGAGTTGTGGGTGTCGTTTCTGTATTTATTTCTATGGAATTTCTATGGAAAAGTTAAAGGAGATGAATATAGTGGTGCAAATAAGGATACTAGAGATGCGAAGGAAAAGGCTTTACATAATTATTCAACTCTAATCAAGAATTAATTTGAGTAGTCCAAAATCTTGTTCACTTTGCCCAGAAATAACATTTAGAGGAAAAATCACACAGTAAATCTCTTCTTTTAAGATCCTGCCATTTAATTTTCCAAGCTTAATGAATTTAGACAGTATTTCAAATGAGATATTTGGCTAAAAGCCTGAGTTTTTCAGGGGCTTAACTGAAGTCAGTTCATTCTATTAGTGAGGAAGCTTCAAAGCTTGATTTTGAGAGAAAAACAATATAACTGCTGAAATCTCTGGGCATCAAGGCATAACATCTCATATCTGCCCCAATTTTTCTCTTATTATATATACAAATCTCTCCCTCCTGATTTAGAAAATGCTTTGATATTCCACAGTTCACATTGCCTGCCTGTGAGCTCTGTTAGGTCACGCTTAGTTTGATGAAAGATTTCAGAGATTTTATCTGAGTGAACTTCAAGTAACTGAGTGTTTAATCTAGAAACAAATATTGGCTTCTCAGGTTAGAAGTGGAAGTACAATGATAAATCATTTGACTAAAGGATTTAGCATCTATCTATTGTCAGGGGCTGAACTTCATTCACTGTAGACTACAGCAGACAACAAGGTGGAGGGCAATTCAAGAAGTCTCCCAGGGGAAGCATCTGTTCTAATCCCCAGTAGTTTAAATCTAAAAGCCACTGAGCAAAGTGTTGCAACAGATGTTGATTGCCACAAGAGGTCAGGGACAGATGATCCTTTAGGTTGCAAAAGTCCATCCCTTGAAATTTTAAGATTCTTCAACATTGTGTGAAATGCCTAAGAATTTCTTGAAATACAGGAAAATCTTCATATAGCATTGTAAGTTACTCTATGACTCTCCAGGAAATGAAATACAAATAAATGACCTTTCAGTTACTTTCAGGCTCACAAAATACAATATAAAAATTAGGCATTCTGATGTTCAATATCTAGCATCAAAAAAATAAAAAAATAAAAATAAACAACCAAACAAACAAACAATGCTGGTTATAAAATTGGAAGTAAGGCTAAACGGTTAAAGATATGCCCAAATGTGTGTCCAGTGCTTGTCAAACTTCAATGAGTTTTTAAATGCCAACTTTGTTTATCTATATATCCAATATCCAATTTATGTTTTTAAAAGTTTCTGAAATTCATTTGAAAGCCTGAATTTTTAGCACTGAATATAGTTTTCCAAAGAAGCAGTGTTGTATATAAAAAAGTCAGAAATGTCCATTCAATGTAGCAGGAATACTGTATATTTGCAGTAAAAATATAGAAATGATTTTAATTTCATTCTAATAATTAGCCAAAAAAATACAAAACTTGAGGATGATTCATTTGTTTAATATAGGTGATTGAGAAGTAACAAATGATATGAAATGATAGGTGGAAACTCCTATAAATATATTTTGAGACCTTGCTGATGATTTTGAGACCATTAGACAACATGAAAATGATTCCCTTATATGTCTAGCAAGTTTGGGGCCTAAATATTTCCATTTCTTATATGCAGCTATAGCTATAAAAGTCACATGTTTTTAGACATTAGCAGAGTTTAGTTCAACTGATAAAAGATATAGAGGGCAAGTGGTAGAAAAAAAAAAGTAAAAGTAGTGTTAATGAGTTAATGGGGAAAGAGGTAAAAGGAATGGAAAGAGTTTCAAGAAAATGTTTTAGTATACAACTGCTTGATATTTTTGGCAATTCCAGATCAAAGACTAACAAAAGAAAGGAGAAACAAAACAATACATGGGAATGGAATTGAACCATGATACCTAAAATTCCATTTGAAAGGGGTAAAAGGAAAGGAATCAAATTATTAGCTATGCTAGATATTAATTAGTAAGACTGGCTTCAAACCATTGTGACTGCTGTACGGCCTGATGCAATAGGAGGGTGAGGCCAGTCAATGGCCTCAGGGTATATGGGGATAATTTGTCATTGCATATTTGAAAATGTAGGATATTTATAAGTGAACTAATAATTCCAAAGGAGACTTTAACAAAGTTTACAGGAGTCACCCACACTAAAGGTTGTTACTTGAAACTCACCTCTTAAGTTGCAGGGCTTCAAACTTTGGATCCATCATACCAGAAACAAGCTGCAAACATTCTCATGCAAGGACATGCCACCAATCAGCTGAAAACAGCTGTTGCTATTGATGACCCCCTCCCCGCCAAGCCCTAGAGCATAAAACTTTCAGAACACCTCCCTTCTCTGAAGCAAGTATCCATCCCTCTGAGTTGAATCAGCATTATGTGCACATCATGAGTCAACATTTCCATCAAACTACCCTGTAACTACCATGGCCCATCTTAGCAGGAAATAGTCAGATGGGAAGACACCCAAATTGCCAAGATTGGAAATGTATATTTAATCAGGGGAATTCGTAGTACTAGAAAAACCCGGTATAGGTTATATCAAGGCATTGTGCTGAATCTTTGTAACTGAGGGTTAAGAATTAACAAATAATTGTGATTATAAAATAATTATTTAGATGCCTTTATATTGTAAAAAAATAGCAAGTGTTAATATCTGAAATTGCTGAAACTGTCTGGATATAGCCTAGACAGGCTATTACAATAGTCATTCTATACGGGTCGCATTCCTGTTTATGGTTACTCTAGACTTAGCCTCTAAGCGAGGGTAATGCTGCACTGAACTTGTTTATAGTTATTTCAGAATTAGGCTCACTCTTGTGTATAGCCATTGTGATGGAAACCACTCTACCCTCTTGTTTTGTATCCATCCTGAAAACTTTGTGATTGGCATCTGCTCTATACTTTCCTATCCCAGAACCTTCATCTCTGACAATGATTATAACTTTGTAACTCACCCTGGTTTGGTACCCACCCCACTAAGTTCAATCCCTTAATGTTTATTAATGAATGAACCTGTGTCCATCTCCACCTCAATTATTCATTTATATACTGATCATATAAAGTATTAGAATCTCTGCAGTTCAGGGAGGCTGATTTGAGACTGTATATCTCTGGTCTCCTGCCACAGTCACAGGAAACCCTCTTTTCCTTCCTAGCATAAAGAAAAAAAAAATAAAAACACTTCATCAAAAGTTCCTACTTATAATGGGTTCAAATCCACAGGAATGGATTAAATTTAAGAATTTCTGGGGTAAATACAGCTTCAAACCACCACAGAGAATTAGTCACTATTACCTTGATGGTTAGCCTGCATCATATCATTAATCTGTCTGCTTAAATCAACTTCCTGCAAAGTAGGTCACTTGGAATCTGAACAATAATTAAAGTTATTTCATTAAATGGAAAATTTGTTAAAGCAAAATTAATCTAGTTCTTTAGCACAGTTCCTTCACTCTTACCAATTCTCTGCTGTAATGTCACTATATCAGAGAAACTCTCCTTGACCATTCTATATAGAAGAATACCCCATACACATCTCCCAATTCCTAATCTTACTTTTCCATCATACCATACAGCTGCTTGTTTGTTTATTATCTGAGTTATCCCACTAGAATGTAAGCTCTATGAGGTCAGGAGCTTTGTTTACTTCTTCTCTTATCCTCAAGATAAGACAAAGCTGTACATCTGGCATTAACTCTGCAGTCACAGAATTCAAAAACACAGTAAATTATTATGTAAACTATGGTTTATTTCCTCCCGTTACCTAAAACACAATTCATGTGATAACTTTTCATTTGACTTCATCTTCTAAAAATTAAATAGGTGGAAACTGGACATAAGGGAAATGTGACAAAAGACAGAATACTTTCATTCAAGTATAAAAACCCAACTGGTAATAACTCAGTATGAATAATCTGAACAGAAATAAAAAGAAAAAAAATCTAATAATAGAAATGTTACCAAAAAAAAATCATTTGGTATTCTCAAATCTCATATTTTATGGTCCTATATATAGATAAAGGTCTATATACTTCCTCTAACTTGATGCTGTGTAAATCAGTAAATTAAACTATCATTTTGGATTGCATCTATTTCAACATCTGAATAAGAATAGTTATATGTATAGGTACATGAGGCACATATGCAAACAATGGTAATCCATTTAAAATAAAATGTCATAAAGAGAAAGACTGAAAACATTCAGAAGCAAACAGTTCTCACCAAGAGCACCATGGCTCTGTTAGAATGAAGTAAATTAGTAGAGCAGTGCAAAAGAGTAAAAAATGTGTCATAATTATACTGTGAAATTAATATCATGGATAACCAAGGAGACTGAATACAATTGTTTGTTTGTTTTTGTTTTTTAAACAAGATAAATTCTCTGAGGATTTAAATGTATGGAGCTAAATCCTCTATATCCATCTCACATAAAATCTGGGGGCTTTCAAAATGATTTAACAAGCTTTGATCTAGAACTCCAGTTATGCTTTTATGGCCATTTCTGTTTTTAAAAAAATCAATTTTATTGATGCATACTAATAAAGCTTACAATCCATCCAAAGCATACAATGATATGTGATATAATGACATAGTTGTGCCTTCATCACTTCAATCATTATTAGAGCATTTTCATTATTCTAATAATAATAATAATAATAATAATAATAATAAACATATAAAGGAGAAAAAAGCTCTACCCCTTAATAATCACCTCTCAATCTCTCTATACTTCCCTTGCCATACACAGCTGCTATTTTGTTTCTGTCTAATTCATTTGAATTTATATTTTGTATAGATGGAGTCAAACACATGTAGTACCTTTTGTCTAGTTATTACTTAAAAAAAAAAACACTATAGCAGGATCAAGTGGGATTTATCCATGGTCTGCAAGTTTGGTTTAACTTAAGAAAATCAATTAATGTAATACACCACATTAACAGAATGAAGGGAAAAAAATTCACATGATTATCTCAAATGACGCAGAAAATGCATTTGACAGAATCCAGCACCCCTTCATGATAAAAATACTTAAAACATTAGGAATAGAAAGAAACTTCCTCAACATGATAAAGAGCATATATGAAAAGCCCACAGCTAAAATCCTACTTAGTAGTGAAAGACTAAATACTTTCCGTCTAAAATCAGGAACAAGATAAGGATGTCCACCGTTACCACTGCTAAACATTGTACTGGAAGTTCTTGCCAATGGAGCAATTAGGCAAGAAAAACAAATAAAAGGCATCCAAATTGGAAAGGAAGAAGTAAAACTTTCCCTATTTGCAGCTGATATGATCCTATAAACAGATAATCCTGAAAATCCACAGCAAAAAGCTCCTAGAGTTAGTAAATGAATTCAACAAAGTGGTAGGGTACAAGATCAACACCCCAAATTTACTAGTGTTTCTATACACAAGCAATGAACAATCAGAAAAAGAAATCAAGAAAAAAATTCCATTCACAATAACAGTTAAAAGAATCAAATATCTAAAAATAAATCTAACCAAGGATTTAAGTTTCTACACAAGAAAACTACAAAACATTGCTAAAAGAAATCAAAGAAGACCTAAATAAGTGGAAAGCATTCTATGTTCAGGGATTGGAAAACTAAATATTGTTAAGATGTCAATCCTACCAAAAGCCATTTATTGATTCAATGCAATCCCACTCAAAATTCCAACAACCTTCTTTGCCGAAATGGAAAAGCCAATCATCATATTTATACAGAAGGGTAAGAGGCTACAAATAGCAAAAGCCATCTTGAAAAAGAAGAATGAAGCTGGAGGACTCACACTTTCTGAGGTTAAAACTTATAATAAACCACAGTGATCAAAACAGCATGGTACTGGCACAAGATAGACATATAGACCAATGGAAGGGAATGGAGTTGAGTGGTCAAAATCAATCCTCACATTATGGCCATCTGTTTTTTTATTAAAGTGGCAAAAACCACTCAATTGGGAAAGAAGAGTCTCTTCAAGAAATGGTGCTGGGAAAACGGAATCTTCATTTGTAAAAAAAGGAAGGAGGACCCCTACCTCACACAATATGCAAAAATCAACTCAAAATGGATCAAAAGTCAAAATATAAGAGTTAGAACTATCAAACCCTCTGAAAAAAACATAGGGAAGCATCTTCAGGACCTTGTGTTAGGCCATGGTTTCTTAGACTTTACATACAAAGCATGAGCAACAAAAGAAAAAATAAATAAATGAGACCACATCAAAATTAAAAACTTTTGTTCCTCAAAAGAGTTTATCATGAAAATAAAAAGACAACCTACACAATGGGAAAAAATATATGAAAGCCATATATCTAACAAAGGTTTAATGTCCAGAATATGTAAAGAAATCTTCAACTTAACAACAAAAAAGACAAACAACCAATTGAAAATGGGCAAAATACTTCAATAGACATCTCTCAACAGTAGATATACAAATGGCCAGAAAGCACTACACTACACAAACAGTGAACCCTAAGTTAAACCATGGACTTTAATCAATAAAACAATTATTAAAATGTACTATAATCCATTGTAACAAATAAGCCACACCAATGCAAGATGCTGTTGATGGGATGGTGGATGGGAATCCTGTATTTTTGCATGATTATTCTTTACACCCACAACTTCTCTAATACTAAAATAAAAAAATTGTATCACATAATACCAAATCATAATCTTTACTCTATACTTAATTGCATGTTATTATAACATCTACTGAAATATTTATTTGATTTTTAAGATTATTTTCCTAAGGTATCTGTAACAATGGTTCTAGAGCTATTAATAGTCCAAAGATCTTAAGGGGTCTCCAACAGAATTTGAAAGGGGTCCACAAATTCAAAACTATTTTCATAATAATCTAAAACATAACTTACCTTTTCATTCTTAATATCTCATGACTGTATAACAGGGTTTTCTGGTTGTTACAGAATACAAGATTATATGGCAAAACAGACAGTGTGAACCTTTGGAATAGCTGCATAACTCATTAACTCAATATTTTCCAAAAGACCAATTAAAGACCTTACAAAATCTTACTTGGGTATAAATTTCTTTAATGGAGAAAGAGAGGACAGTATATTTTAATAAACAGAACACAAAATATCATTGATATGCTTTCAGATTCCCTGTTACCTTGAAGCAACTACCATTTGTCAAATATTGGTGTAATTCAGAAAAGAATATCTACCTCTAGGCATTTGAAAATTTGAATAAAATAACCCTCCCTTCCCAACTATATGTCTGCACAAGGCTGGATTTCATATGCCACAAACTAAACGCATCACAATATACAGAATGTGGAAACAGATATGAGCATCTAGTCTTCTTTTAAAGCAGACATGAATTTGCAAAATGTAAAACAATATCATTCTTCTCTGTGTTTGCTTTATTTAGGCAGTGTGGCAGATTGATATTATTGATAAATTCCAAAAAGAAATATTCATTATGTTTTTAAACTGGTCTGTTCCTCTTGGCGTGATATCCTTTGATTGTATTAAATTCAGAGGTTTCACTTTTACTTGATTAAATTAAGATTAGGGCTTTGATTCGGACATAGAGTTCCCACTGGCAGAGGAAAGAGCTTAGTTTTTTTTGTGTGTGTGTGTTTTTTTTCCAATTAAATGAAGAAGTGTTCCTATAAGAGCTTAGTTTTTTATGCTGGAGCCCCAGGGAGAGAGTGGAGCTGTTTGCCTGATAGTTTACTGCTGGCCTTGTGGAGAAAGCACAGCAGCTGAGCCTGGAAAGAGGCGAACCCTGGGAAAAGAGACAGGCCTTATGCCAGCCTACAATTGAGATTGGAAGAAGCTGGGACCACGGATCCTTAAAAGGAAAGAGGAAGTCTGGACCTTCGTAGACATCACCTGCCATCTTGCATCAGCATGTGGCAACAGACTTTGAGTGAGAAAAAGTACCACTTCAGTAACCTTGATTTGGACTCTTTGGGGCCTTGTGACTGTAAGCTTCTACCCCAAATAAATACCCTTTATAAAAGCCAATAGATTTCTGGTACTTTGTACCAGCACCCCTTTGGCTGACTAATACAGACAGATACAGTTTTTCTTCCCTAAAAAAGTAGTTTATTTATGTTAACTTGTATTGGGTTGTTTATTGCTATATTTAAGTGAATTAATAAACAAACTTCTAAAATTTTCTGTTTCAATTTATAATATAATAAATATTTATAGACCTAAAAGCAAAATTGTTTATGTTGCCTATATATAAATTAAAGTTCTTTGAGGTCCTAAATAATTTTTCAGAGTGTGCAAGTGTCCCAAGACCAAAGTATTTGAGAAATATTGATATATAATATTGACTATTTCTTATATAACAAGTCTTTGGTAAATTAGTAACTGATTATTCAGTACCTATATCAGTAGCAAATATAATAGGCATTCAATAACTATTAATGCTGTTGAATGATTGTATGCATGAAATCAGTGAGAGCTGGATTCAAAGCTCAGGTCTCTATCTTTGCTAAAACACTTAAATATTCCCAACTTTTTTCTTATCTGTACAATGTATAGATAACTTTATACTTCAAAGGTGTGTTTCATAGATTCATAGGAATTCTATATGTAAAGCACCTTGAAAATTTGTTTTTTAAGAAAATAAGTGTTAGTTCCCTTTTCATTCTTTCTCTTCTCTGTGCTAAATATTACAATTATATAACAGGAGTGTGAATTGAGGAGTATTTGGAAGTAAGTATTGAAAAAAAATTCTGATTTCTTACCCAATATTATTATGGGAAAAAACAAAATGCATTACTTTCTTAGCTGACTCTTTCCTACCAGGCATACCATTGAGGATGTAATTAAGGAAAGCAGGTGATACACTTAAGAGACCATCAAAAGAAGTATGGAATACATCTGATAAATAGTTTTAAGTTGTGAGACTAAACATTTACTCAACTATTCAAATATTAATTATTTTTAATTAATAATTAAAAATTATTAATGCAAAATTAGTTGATAGAATTTCTATTCCATTCTTCTACCCTGTCTTTCTCTCACAGAGATATTTTAAAGATGGGGCCAGCATACACCCTTCAATCATTCAGTGGCATTGAAGGAAAGATTCATTGAATATCTCATTACTCCTTGGTGCTATTACATTCTACCTCTAGGCAATAAGTTTCAGAAGAGCAAGCAACCCGTTGGGGGAAAGCTTGAATACTAACTTCTGAGACATAGAAACTATAGAGGCTAGGTGAGAAAATGATGTGTGACAAAAGTAAATGTGACAAACTTTTAAAAACAGATTTACCAGAATTTTAGTGATGCCATGGCACACTATCTCAAATGATGACCTTGTTTTTCTGAAATAAGCATTGTCATAGCATAATTAGATCAAATAGATAATCTGAGTGTCACACTGCTTTTGGTAAAAAAAAAAAAAAAAAGACCTTAAAAAATGTACTAACTTTCTTATATCTTAACTATAATAATGACATTTTGTCATATGCTTGTCTTCCTTACTAAACTATAAGCTTCTTGTGATCAGGGATTTTAAATCAGTCAAGTCTGTTTCCCTAAAAAGCTGTATGCTTAAAAAAAAATTGAGTAATGGTGTCATTCACAATCTAGCTTTAGAGATAATTAATTCCAGAAGAGGAATTCCCAAAACATTTTGTGCAATAGCAGTGTTACTATCCCCCAAAAGACAATTTAGAATGATAACACTCAATTAGCTGTTTGAGTGTGTTTGCTTTAAAGAAATATAATAGCAGACATATTACTTACAGGTCTTCATTAAAGGAAAATAATAGCAGACCTATTACTTATAACCATACTTCATATTTTAGGTAAATTATAAAATTATTGTACTAAACAAGGCTTATAATGGGAGACTGAATAAAAAATGTCTAAATTATTCTAGAAATAGAGAAATAGAAGTAAATTACAATTCTTCAGAGGGAAGCAAAAACCCCCATAAATATTTTAAGGGAGTTTCAAGAAAATACAAGGACAGGGACTAAAGAATTTTAAACAACTATTTATTGGTAATAAATGGATGTCAGCTGAACTCATTTGACCAGTGTGGTTTTGAGAATTTTCTGAGAGTGGAACACAAATGTAAAGTGCCTATTGGTCTTTTATTTCACTGATGCTGAAGAGGAATTATGTCACAGAAACACCTTTCTTCTACAAAAGTGAGAGAACTCAGAAGTCATTGTTCCTGAAAAGTAACAGTGCAAATGAAGCTCTGAAAGTTAACCCAGTACATTTTCTAGAGTGCAGATGATCTAGATATGGGTATATCTTTCAAGTACCGACCAGAGAAATCTTTCCTTCGAGTATCCAAGAAATCAAAACCAGAATTGGAAATAAGGATTCCCTCATTTAATAAAGGGATATGACTATAGAAATTGAACATGATTGAATTATCAGAAATTTAGCATTTCAAATAATGGTTTTTATCAAATTTTTAAAATAAAAACTGAAAATATTTCTTGGTTAAGTTAACTGTTTTAATAAGAACACTTAACAAGCATGATACTTTTCAATGATTATGTAAGAATTTCATACAGTAGCAGATGGTTACAAAGAATATCTTCCAAATGCAAAGTAGCAAAACATAGAATTAAGGAAAAAAACACTCCCCAGAAAAATACATACATTATCATTTGTTGCATCATGTTGTTTTCTGAGATGATAGTTTAGGCATAAAAAATGATACTTTACTAAAGAACATGAATTGACTGATTTTTCTGAATATCAGAGGAGCACTAAGAAACACCATCAAGGTATTTACCCATGTTTTGAAATTTCATCAATTTTCAGAGCTGTGTAGTCATTACATAGTGAATTTAACTAGCTACTAGATATACATTTTTTCCCTTTCCTCTTAAACCAAAGAATGGTGCTGATAGGAACAAAGACATGATTATGAAAAGCATACATAAGAAAGGACTTAGATCCATAAGCAATGCAAATCCACTACAGAATGTAATTGAAAACAGGAAAAACAACAAGAGATGTGATGTGATGCATAAAAACGATCAGGAGAGTCTCAATTCCTAAATCAATTATTCTAGGTATGTCTTAGTGACATTGTGATATTGTATTTCTGCTGTTCTGTCATTGTGGGTTTACTTGTAGATGAAACTCAGCATATTATGTTCTTTTTCAGGGTAATATATCTATATATGTGACAATCTATGTGACAATCTTGGTTGTTAATGAAGTTGTCAAGATTTAAGATATCAGAAAGAATGAGGCTTTTTTTTTTTTAAATCAAGAATAATCTTTTAAATTGGACAAGAAGAAAACAGTGAAAGTCTACTGGCTTTAAAAAACTACTGCTCAGGAAGCAGATGTGGCTCAACCAGTTGGGCACCCACCTACCACATGGGAGGTCCCAGGTTTGAGGCCCAGGACCTCCTAAAGAAGATTGAGCAGATACTGCGCCCTGCAGCAATGAGCAGATGCCACACTCAGCAGATGCCACAGCCTGCAGGGAGTGGATGTGGCTCAGGCCATCGGATACTCGCCTCCCATGTGGGAGGTCCCGGGTTTGGTTCCCAGTACCTCCTGGAGAAGGCACGCAAACAATGAGCAGACAAATGAGAGGGGATAGATTAAGAAATAAAATAAAAATAAAGTAAATAAATAAATCTTGAAAAAAAAAAAACCTATTGCTCATTTCTTGACTGGTAACAAGAAGAGGGAAGAGACTTTTGTGTATACTACTGCTACTAGGAATGAAAATTGATAACAAACTTCATGGAAGCATATTGATTGATTCATATACAAAGAAAAAAGACATATTTGAACACATTTTGATTTAGCAATTTTAAATCTAAGAATTTAGCCTGAGAAGATAATCATGGAGAGACATGAATTGTATATCATTAAGTGTATGGAAGTGTTGATAATATCAAAACTGTGGAATTCTGCCTAATTAATAGTGCATTGATTAAATAAATTATGCACATGAATAAAACATATTATTAAATGATGTAAAAGAATATTTAATAATCCAGAAATTCATTATATATTTTGAAGTTTAAAAAAGCCTATTATGAAAAATACTTTAAAGAAAATACTTGATTTATTGATAAGTGGAAATCATTTTATATAATCAGCATATATATAGTGTGATCTCATTTTTGTAATTATATTTACATAACGGAACTTATTGTATATGAAAATGCATAGAAAATATTTTGAAAGGATAAAATTAAAATGTTAATACTTTTAATCTTTTGATAGAATAATTTAGCAATAATTATTACTAATAATTATTACATCTTTATTTTTTGCCCATCTCTATTCTCTAAATTTCCTATCATGAAACAAAATACACTCTATAAAAATGTAGTTTCAAAGAAATCTGCAAATAAAATATATGGAGAAATATTCAAATGCATTTTGAATCAAATGGATGCAAATTAAAACACTCAGGCAGAATTTCTCCCAACTGAAAAGACTGAAAATAATGATAATACCTAGTTTTATCAGGAGTGTGCTTTTAAAACAGGTACACAGATCCATGACACAGAAAAACCATTTTTTAAGAACACATTTTAAAGAAACCATCAGACTGTAACAATTATGAATGCAAATGGATTGTTTCTATATTTGTATAAAATATTAACAAACTGGATTTAATAATTTACTCACTAATAAGGACTATATTTAACAACAAAAAAAAGCACACCAGAAAATAGGATATCTCAAGCTGCTAAAAATGATAACTTAGATTATATATTGACAGTAAAAGATATTCAAAAGTCATATCATCAAGGAGTAAAGCAGGTGATAAAAGGCATTATGATTACTCATATATTAGGTATTCATACATATGCTTGCATATATAGGTAAGCAAAAAGAACTGGAAGGATGGACTCAAAATAGAAAGGTTCTTAGAATAGCACAATTAAGCATGATTTTTAAAAAACTTTTTATTGCTTTGCTTTGAAATTTTTATATAACATTAATTTATGCTCTATTTATGCAAACATTAATTTCAAAATGTTTTAAAATTCTATCTAGTTGGATGGGATATTGAGGATTTATCAAATATGCTTTTAAAGGTGCTCAACCATGACAGCAAAGTGGATAAATACAAAAATACCAAGACATCAAGGATACATTAAACCCATGTATAGAATTTCAGAATTAAAATTTCACTCACCTTATAAACTAGTTGCTATCAATTTTCCAGAAAAATAATAATATTTTAATTTTAAGAGATAAGATTCCTTTTGTGGAAGATATAATTGACAAAGAATTTGGGGACACACATTTAATAATTTCTACTTATTTACAAGTTGGCATGATAAAGATGGAAAACAAATATAAAAGAAAAATTAGCCAAGATACTCACTCTTGTTGTATAAGCTGCTTCTGGGTCATCCTCTAAAACACGTGAAAGTCCAAAATCAGAAACTTTGCACACCAAATTACTGTTGATCAAAATGTTCCGAGCAGCGAGGTCTCGGTGAACATAGCCCATATCTGACAAGTACTTCATGCCAGATGCTATCCCTCGAAGCATTCCCACTAGCTGGATTACGGTAAACTGGGCATCATGTTTCTGAGAAACATTTCAAATGTAAGATTAAAATGTGTTGCTACTTCCTAAAACTACATCTTTAGTTAAAATCTCACATACCAAATTTTGTAACAAGACCAATCACCTAAATTTTAGTTTGAATTATTCCAGAATAACACGGTATGCACATAAATAGATGAATGGCTAAAATAAAATAGCATAGTGGCCACATGACCAAATATTTCAGGACAGTAAGCACCTTAATATTCTTTGACTTTTGTTTTAAAACTAGGATTTTCCTGGTCTTTAAGTGACATCCAAATTCCTTCTCAGAAAACTTTAAGATCAAGAACACCAAAATGTAATTGATTCTGTGGTGATCTCATGTTTAAATTGATTTGACTGAATCTTCATTCTTGCTCCTTGATTTCCAGATATTTATGATTGCTTTAAAAAATGTGGATGTTAAATTTCAATGTCACATTAAGTAATTAATTTATAGTAAAAAAAATTGTTGAATATTCGTTTTTCTCTTCAACCCTATGAGTTGTATGTCAGAAAGTAGAAAACAATTAGAGACATACTCAGAATCCTGGATTTAGAAAAGTTTCCAAACTTCTTTGATTAAAATAGACATAAGTGGTTTATAAAGTACATACAATATATTAATACAAAATTTCATATCTAGTCATACCTACACAATGATTTTAAAAGAATATTTACTATAATGGTGTTAACTGATTTGAAAATGTCTGGTTTTGAAATATACTTATGAAAATCATTACTAAAAATTGTATTTGGTCCCTGAATATTAAAATAAAGTGCATAATTTTATATTCATAGAAATCTTTGAATTTTCTTCCATGATTATGACTGGTATTCTATACATAGCTATTTATATATCACTGAAAGCACTTTGAAGTGAGTACAGAACCTATGTCTTTTTACAAACATTTTTATCCACGTTGGTGACTGGCATTATCTTGTATTCCATACAACTTTTGTATTTTTTACACATAATATTTGTTGGAAAATTTAAAATATAAAGCTTCTGAATTTTAAAGATTAAAACATTTGAAGTTCTCCCTCTCCCTCTCCACACACCTCACACTCATACATATGTATTCACACACTGTAGTATCATATCTCTAATTTGAGAATATATAAGTTTTGAATACCTTAAAATTAGAGCACATGCTTATTTTCTGTATGGACAACACTATGTAAGAGATAGGTGACCTTTTATCTTACAGCAGAGATTATATTAATAAAGAAAAGAGGATATTTCTATCCTATATCAATGTTATTCATGTCTTACTTTAGGATATTTTTTTATCTTTTAACTGATATGAATTTTGGAAATATAATAAGGCTGAAAGAGATTGCTCAAATTTGTTTTAAAAATTGGAAATGTTAATGTTTGAACGCTTCAAACTATAGATATCATTTTATAGTCTTCCTCGTGCTATGTAATCCCAGAAAATTTCAGTTTTACTTTAAAATTAGGGTATCTAATTGCTTGGCACAAGGAGGTTGCCTCTAATATTTTCAGCAATCTTCTACATTTACTTACCCGTAAGAAACTGTCCAAGGAACCATTCTCCATGTATTCTGTGACAATCATAACAGGTTTACCTATATGTATAGTAAATAATAAATTAAAAATACAATCATCAGTAGAGTTTAACAAATAACAAGAATTAACATATATAATACACTTACTTTGATACCCCTGATGAATACAAAGCTTCACTGTTTCCCCCCATCCCTTTATGACGGTCAAATTAAAACAAAATAAAACAGTACTCAGTTAAAAAACAAGAGCAAAAAACTAGATTTCAGTAAAAAACTGAACAAAAAAATTAAGAAGGTTGATTTCCAGAACTAAGGATCATACCTGTGCTATCTAAATTGGCTTATTTGGCATGACTTTCAGTATATACAAATTCTGCCCTTTAATCATAACTCATGTGTAGAATCAAGTATTTCTGCCTCCAAGCCCCGTATAGAGTTAATAATTCAACATATTTTCATTCTTTGTACAGATATTTGCAGGGCTACATGCTAAGCATTGTTTTTTGTTGTTGTTTGGTTGTTTGGTCGGTTTTTTGTATGTGTGTGCTGATTTATCAGAAGTCAGTAATCAAAATTACTGGAACCTACCTTCATGGATCCTACATGCAAATATTACAAAACAATTAAGAATAACAATTATCCTTTTAGATGTATTCACCTAAACATTACCAATTACAAAATTTATTCCGACTTTGCTTAAAAGGAAACTAAACCTAAAGTTGCTGTTGGCAGCAACTTGCAATAACCATTTTCAACATGCATGGTTTTAAATATCATTGAAATCCTACCATTTTAGTGTATTTATATAGAACTTATTATGTACAAGGTACTATTTAATTATTAAATATATGTTAGCACATTAATGATTATCATCTCCGTTTTACAGATGAGAAAACTAAGACACACAGAGATAAAATAACTTGTTCAATGTCACACAATTAAGTTATAAAGCCAAAATTTGCAACCAGTGATCTAGGTCCAGAGTCCTGAACTACTGCCACTCAGAAATTCATACAGAGGGAAATATTTTAAATATGAAAAAAATTGATATACATTGTGATAACATTTGGGTAAATAAGTAATGCAAAACAAAATTTTTAAAAAGAAATACAGAAAATGGTTCTTTCTGATATACAGAAAATACTAGTGAATTTGTCCATAATTATAATTACGTACCATGGCATTAAGTACTTGACATACGTTATGTTACTTTATCCTCACAACAGTCTTATGCTTTTGGAATATGTATTATTCCCATTTTACTGGTTCCTGAACTGAAAGTATTGTGGATTTAAGTAACTTGCTGAGATCAGTTAATTAGTAGTCAAGCCGATCCCTAATGTGGCTTTCTCTGATTCCAAAGCCTACACACCTGTCTGAAATGTAAATGTTGCTATAATATTGCTTTAATTATACATTCATCATGGTATAAGAAAAAGGAAAAGCAACCCTCTTCCAAGTACAGAAGACCTGAATTAAATCTGAACTGATTACTGCCAAAAGACCTTGTGCAAAAAACTGAATTTTTATAAACAGCCACGCACATCTAATTGTCTAACACCATTCTAATTTTCCCTGATACATATACACTATATCAAGAGACTCTGTTTGCCATGCTGATGCTAGAAAACAGCTTCCTTTCTTTGCTTTATCCTTTCAAAGATGAAATTTCTTAATACATACTGGTTGTGAATTAAGGTTTAGTACCACAAAGATTACACTTACTTCATTTAGCAATTTAAATATATCCCAGGCAGTATGTGTTATTTATTAAGAGCTGAGAAAAAGTTTTTTTTTTAATATTCTATAAAATTTCTCAGGTAATTTTAATATATGTAACAATCAATTGATAGATCCATCTTATATTCCAGTAAGACAGTAATTTATTTATAAAATTTAGGTAATGTTTCACATACATCTAGTTAATCTGGTAATACCTGAGAAGTCATTTTAGCCAACACTTCAAGTCTACAGAACTTGCTTCTCCACACTAACTAAATTTTGATTTGACAATATTTAGGAAAAGGGAAAAATTCAACATTCCCTTGGAAATTTTTATCTCTCCTGAACTAATACATCAGATCAATAGGGACTGGTCCCAGAGACCTGGAATAAAATGAATAAATGAATGAATGAATGAATTAATGAACAAACAAAAGAAATCCTGACTGTGTATGTTCTCTATGACTCACCATCAGTTTCTGTGTTCCTACCTTAAAAAATTCTTGAAAAAAATTAACTTGCTACAAAAATTCAATTCATACTTCAAATGCAGTCACAAATATTTTGCCTCATAGAGTCAAGTCTCAATTTCAGTGGCCAGTTACTGAGTTTGTGTACTACTCAGACCCCTTTCCTTTTCACTCTTTTCCTTCTGGCTCCCAGCTTTATGACCATTTCATTTTTCATTCACATGTCTAGTAGAATGTTGGCAAAGAAAATTAAAGTAGCTGAAAAATCAAACCAGTCAATTAAGCCAAAGCCCCATAACCATTCAGAAATCAGATCAGGATGCATTTAACTCTATAATTTAGGTATATGTAAACATATCACTTAAGATGGGCAAGTCTGGAAATATGCTTTGCATTAAGTTCAAAGATTCAGTAAACCTAAATATACAAAGAGTAAACAGAATAGCAAATATTCTATCTTCAAAATCAGTATCTTCACTTAGAGTTTCCTTTTTAATTTTGATTAAGTGAAGTTAAAGAAAACTTTGCAATAGTAATGAGAACTAGTTCTAATATTCACTAAATATAATGAGAATTTCTTTATAAATACCAGCTAATCTGCACATTATGCAATGTATTTATATTAATATTTGCATACTTTTCATGCATATATGTATGTATTTTGATTTACAAGTTTCCTCCAGACAGAGTCTATATCATTCGTACCCTCAGAGGGCCTAAAATACATCTGGGTATACATACTAAACTCAAAGACATTATTCTCTGACTAGATGAAATGAAACTCCATCAAATATGAATAACACAAAATTTGCAGTGGAATTTTGCTTTTGTTTTTAAATTGTTGTGTAAATATAAATAAAATGAGGATCTTCCACAGCTATAGGATTTAAAGGAAGCAATTCAGTCTGTTAAAATTAGTTCCTCTCCCTAACTATCCCCAGTGGCACAGAGAGATCTCTAATCACTGAACCACTGCTTGATGGCAGAAGAAAATTTATTCAAAACACCTAAAAAGTCTTGATCCAGCACAGACTATTTCACCATAGTCCACTTCCTCACATTTTCTATGAAGAGTAGAGTAATGCATAAATAAGTAGTAAGAATTGTTTTCATTAGAATTTTCAAATAAATATTAGTTTTTAGATAAATATAGTTTCACCTAATCTTAAAAAATATTTATAGATCATTGAAATATTACAAGTCATTGAAATTTAATACATTTCCAAAGGAAAATGCTGTTAACTCCTATGAACCACAAGAATTGTGTCTTACCTTCTGTACATTTTATTTTCAAAAGCCTTGAAAAACACAGTCCAAGGGAAGAGTGTGATTTATAGAACCAAAAGCTTTGACCTCAGCAGCTAGCAGTCTATTATTAGTATCATGTAATTAGAACAAGGGTAGAAGCAAAAAAATATAAGCAAGAGAAGGAAAATTGAAGAACTTTTTAAAAAATATATACCTTATCATCCCCAGGATAGAAGACTTGAATTGCCTTTGATTAGAAAGAACATGTTTAGGTCCTAGATTTTTATGTATTATATCTAATTGACTGATAAAAATATTGTAATGAACTGAATTAGGGTCTTTTTTCCTGTGGGTTTTCCATTTACTGATTATAAAAATCTAGAGCAATCTTTTCCAAATTCTATTTTAATCAAGCCATTATTCTGCTAAAATGACCACTATTTTATTCTCTGGTCTATGAGTTAACGAAAGCAGGTACCAACTCTGTTTTGTTTGTACTTCTAAATCCAGTAGGTAGTAGTAGCAGAGTGCCAGTTACAGCACTTCAGACTGTTTGAGAAACACTTTTTCCAAGAAATTTTCATAAACCAACCTCATTCTATCAACTGGATATTCTTTAACACATAGAGACTTTTACATTCAACTGGCTTTAAAATGTTTAAATTTATGTTTGACTTAAAACAAAATTTAATATCTTTGAAAACAAGAACTATGAAGTTTTTATTCTCCCTTAGCTTATTTGGAGGGCGGGTGGTCAGACCTGATTCATACATAAGAGCAATAATTAATTAATATAATAATCTGAATTGCTCATTTTGATTTTACAATGACATGTTTGTTCTTTCTTTTTCAGTCTATTTATTTCCTTGTCTAATTGCACAGTGTTAGATCTCCAGTAAAATAATGAATCAAAGCAATAACAGCAGGCATCTTGTTCCTACATTAGAAGGAATGACAATGTTTCACTAATGAATGTGAAGTTTATTGGGATTTTTTTTTTAACATATCTTTATCACAGTAAGAAGTTTTTTTTTCTACATATGATGTGCTAAGAAAATAGTTTATATTTTGAACGTTTATTTCTTGCATCTGTTGAGATTGATATTTTTCTTTCATATTAATGTTGTTCACTTTTAGAATTTGTTTATGTTATTCTTGGAATAAAGTAAACTTGGATATGGTGTAGTATTTTTTTAATATATTGATGGCTAGGGCTTCATAATTGTTCTAAAGTTATGACTTTTTGTTCATGCATGATATTGACTTGTTATTTTCCTTTATGATGATATTCATTTATGATCTGGTACCAAGATACTACTAGCCTTAGGAGTTGGGGCTGTCCTTTTTCCCCATTTGAGGCTGTGTAAGGTCAGATTGACTCAGACAAATCTTAAACTACTGTATAATTATAGTTTCCTCTTCTTTTAGAGATTTTACTCTGTGCTTAAACTAGCACTCTTTAAAAGGCAGCCTTTGGGCACATGCAAATCATGCTCTAACACGTTTTATATGTATTAATATAAAAATGAATTTCACTTTCAGAAAATTGGAAAACCATCTTATCTAAATGATTGGGTAAAAAACACTACAATGCACCATTTTGAAATTCAAATGTAACAAAATCATTCAAGAGATATATATGGATAATGTTGAAGAAATAAGAAAAGCTCTTTAAGCATGTAGAATAGCTTTCCTTCACTTATTTGCTCTCTAGTTTACTAAGCAATGATTTTCCTAATTTTGTTGATGTGGGCACTTTAGACATGCAGGCATGTTCTGAACTCATGTATAAACTTGCAATCATGAATGCATGATAACTTGTGTCAACAGAGTTTCTAAAATTTATTACTCTAATGAAGTAGGTATTTCTGTAAATTTTTAAATAAACACATCATATATATAGGCTTTTAAGAGTATGACATAGAGTGTAGCACCCTTGAGACAAGTGCAGAAGACTCTTCAAGGGGAACAAACAGGAAACAGCAAGAATATGGCATTGTCACTAAAGATACATCTTTTTCCAGCAATATTTCCTTATTATATGTGTGGGGAATTCATAGGCACAAACCAGTGACTAATCGTTTGATGTAGACATTCAGGCTAACGTAGAAATGTTTTAATTATGAGAAATCCTCCTGATGTTCTGCCCTATGACATTTCCTCTGAAAGATCCCTCAATACTGCAAGGTTGAAATTAAGCATTATTTTATTTTTAATTTTCAGAAAACAATTAAAAAAACGAATAAATCCCATCCAAAATAATTCCTTCTATTTCACTAGGTGAAAAGTGGCCTGTGGAAGGTCTTCTTGGGGTCTGAACATCATTTGACTAATGGTGTGATGGCAGAAATATCAAACATTTGTTAAAAACAAGTTCCATCTTTGTGAACTTTAACTAAAATCGATAACACATGTCAGTACCTAGTTCTGAGCATAGAATGAGGCCCCAGCTTTCTGCTATTTTGAAGATCAGAGACTCTCTCACATTCTCTTTTTTTAAGATCATCAGGCTCAAAACATACCATTAAAACTGTTTATGGCTCAATTCAAATAAAATATAATGATTGAATAAAGGACTTTCTCTAAGTGATTTGAAAAAGATACTTTTTATTATACACAATGTTTCAGATCATGCAATTAATAGCAAATATAAAAAATCCTTGAGCAAAATAAAGACTTATTTTCAATATTGTTATTCTACACATCTAGATTCACTGACAAAAGTTTCTGAAAACGCAAACAGAAGTGGTTTTCTATTTGCTTATCTCTTTACCGCTTAACAATGCACTCTTATAAAATTTCATTTGAACTTTAAAATATTTGGAAATAGTAAGATAATACTGCTAATCCCATATTACAGATAAGGAAAGTGAGCTTCTGTGAGTGGTTGGATTTAACAGAGGTCTCACCACCAGGAAGGATGAGCCTGAACTTGAACTCTGACCTTATAATTTGTAATGCATAAGTGATGTTCATGTTCTCCTTCTACAGATATAATTTTACTCAATAAATTATAAATTCTGAATCACTCTAGCTGTATGTGTGTGCATATGTGTTTTTCTCAATTCTGGAGTTAGATTGTTTTAGAAGTCATATTGTCTAAGGAAACAAAGGAAATATTAGTAGTGCATTACATAATGCCTTTTAGTGACAAAATTACTCTATTTATTTATTAAATAAAATATATTAACTTTATTCTAAGGCATTTCTACTTCCTCTCAGATGTTAGAGTGCCAGATTTACAGCTTTTAAATATGCCACTAAATGAGTTCAAAATCTAATTCCAGGTTTGCTGCTCTATTATGTTTGCAATATATGAGATGACTGGGATTTATATAGTCAGATTTGGCAGCCTCTTACAATGCTTATGTGACCAGGGAGATATATCAAATTTAGAACTCTCACCCTACGAATAAGGCAGTTGTAATCTGTATTATAATGTTACAGAAACAGACATTAATAAAATGTTTAATGTATAATATCTACAATTTTTGAAATATTGTATTTCTTAAGGTATCTTTTTTTTGCATTTTAGGCTTGGGAGTTGTTGCATGGATTTCCTTGACTGGTTGCCATAATCTATATTTGATTATTTATTTTTGTCTCTAAAGAGCATAAGAAAACCTACCATAATAATTATAGTTTAAGGTTGTTCATCATTCAGCAAATGCATTTATAGGAAACAGCAAAAAATAAGAGGTTTCTTACAATAATTCATAACATTGGAAACAAAGAAAAATCAACTCATGTTTAATAAAATATGACAGCCTATCAGTAAGCTTTAATTTAAATCTAATATTTAGTTTGGTAGTAACTTTTACTTTTTCTTAGTTGTAGGTATTAGAGAAGTTGATTCTGTCTATGCTAAAATTGAAACATTTTCTCCATCACTTTCTGGGTGATACAGGCAGTTATACAGTGGCATTTTTGAAAGATACATTCAATTTAATGAACCAAACACTGAATAAAGACTTTTTGGTTAGGAGACACTATTCTTTTTTTCACTCATTCATTCATTCAACATTCATCCAATCAATCTTTTATTTGTCAACAATAGTAAATTAAGCATTTACTATGTTTCAGGTTCTTTTTTCCTCACTGATCATATCATATAATACAGGATTCCTGTCCTCCATGAAAGTTTACATTTTGTTTGAGGTATTAAGGGTCATTAAATATTTCAAGAAAATTTTGGAAGTTCAAGGAATGCCTTGCTGTGGTGAAGTTATAAGGGAAGATAAGAACTTCAAGATATAAAAGAATAAATAAAATAAAATAATAAAAAAGCAGAGGCCCATTTTAGGTCCAAAGTTGGGATAGAGGTGAAACCAATATTTTCAACTTCCAGTCACTAGCATTTATTAGATAGGCAAGCTATTTAAATCTTTAGAGCTACTGTTTACTCAAATGTAAAATGCAAAATATCATATCTAACTTACAGGATAGTTGTAAGACTGAAATAATGTCCCTTGTATAATGCCTGTCACATAATAGGCACTTCATAAAGAAAAAAAAATGTGAAAAATTAGAGTTATAAAAGAAATGACTGCTTAAGTGCCAGTGAGTTTTCTCTCACTGGTGAGTTCAAGGACTGATGAAAAACCACTTGGTGGGAATATAATGCAGGAGATTCAATGGCTAAATGACTATTGAAATCCACTTGAGACTTGATTCTATAGTTTTATGAATACAAAGATAAAGAAAGTAGGTCTTTGCTCTGAAGGAACCAAGGATTCATATATTTTGCCAACCCTTACTACTATGAACTGTACTTATTATTAATTTTTAAAATGAAAGAAAAAGTGCTTTTCACCAGAAAAATTTTCAGTGTCACTATTAGTAGAGCCTGATTTTTTTTTAGGACAGAAAAAATAAGTTTCACAAGGCTTAACACAGACTTAAAATTTATGATTAAATTTTTCCACATTGTTAAATTCTTAAACCCATTTATTATATGAAAATCTAAAGGAAGCCAATGTATATTTCAATTACACCATGCTCTTATGAGGAAGGACTTGACTCTTAGTCACACAAAGATGAAAAGAGGTACAAGTACCATTTGGAAATTGCTCTATGTAATCCCAAAGAAAAATATCATTGTGAAAAACAATGTGTAATGTCTGTTGGTAACCATAGAGTATGTAAATGTAGTGCCAATGGATTATCCCCTAAAGAACGGCTAATTTCCTACCATATGATGTCTTTCACTTTATGGAGTTTGCTGCCAATTTAGCTTATTTTCTTCATCATGGGCTTCAAAAACTCTTGAGAAGAAAAAACAACAACCCCCCACCAAAAAAAAAAAAAAAAAACAAAAAAAATCACCAGAGCATTCTCAAGAGGTTTTCATTGGGATTGGAGCCAAAAATCACATATCTGCCTCATGGGATCCCTTTTGAGCATTGCTGGAGAAACCATCATGGAAATAAGTTCAGACTTCCATTAAAGGTTGTGAGCCAGAGCTTACCCAGAGCAGTCAAGAATCCATCTGGGACTCCAGATCAGAACAGTTTGAAATCCACAGAGAACTGAGAAAAGGCCTTGGGTCTACTATGATCCCAGTCTTTACAGCTCAAAAGCATTCCCAAGACTCCCATAATTTTCCAAAGGCCCAGTGGTAAACTTATGAAGCTAGTGAACAATAAAAGAAAATTCCCAGCAGTACCTGTCAAAATTAAGTCATTGGTTTTCCTTGCTACTCTATAGAACAGAAAGATCTCCATAATTCTAAACAACTTTAATCATTATGTCATAATATAGTCCAATGTCTAGCTCCCAATGGTTTTTAAATATATTTTTATGATAGAAAATAGCATTCAATAGAATACCAGCTAAATAATTCTGCTCTATTTTCAAAGAGAGGTATGCTAATTTTAAACTGGTCTTTTTGTTAGGGTTGAAACATATTTAGTAAAACTAACCCTTGCTTATTAAATTGTGAATAAAAAATATCAAAAATTTTAAAAAATTAAACAACCTCTGCTCAGCATGCACAAAAGTAGTCTTAAGAATTTCCTTACTTTTAGTAACAACTCCCTCTAGTCGAATTATATTGGGATGGTCAAATTGTCCCATAATGCTTGCTTCTCCCAGGAAGTCTCTCCTCTGCTTTTCTGTGTAGCCCACTTTCAGGGTCTTGATGGCCACTGAAATCTCTTTTTTTGAAGGGAGTTTTAAGCGACCACTGCATACCTCTCCAAATTCACCTGTTAGAATGGAGAACAACAACAAAAGATAAGGAAGAACATATATTTTTTAAAAAGGACTAGAGAACAACCGCTTCCCCTCAACAATTCCATTAAAAATATTTACATCTTTTATCTACATGATGTACGATGTAGGCCTCCAAATTCTTCTGGAAGATGAAATTCTGAAAAGGAAACTCTAGTACATCCACACCATAGTGGAAAATAGGCCCTGTGAAAAGCCTCAGATATTTTGAAGTCCTACACTATAATAAAGGCAATACGAAAAAACAAGACGAAAGTTGAAAGTTATATCAGACTTTTCAACCCTTGTTCTTAGGGTTATGTCAGATTTTTCAACCCTTGTTCTTAGGGTAGCCCAACACAGATATTATGGGTTAAGCATTGGATTAAATTTCAGACTTTTAACCCTTCTGTTTTCACTAAGAAGGTTAATTTGGTTTATATTCAGACTCTCTGAAAATGAGAAAGAAAGCAATGAGTTTATCTACCAGTTTCATGGTCCCCATGTCAGCCAGAAAGAAGGTGGCAAGAAGTAATATGCTTCTTCTCTCTAATTTTTTGCCTAAATGATTGAATCAACCCATACAAACAGTGGGTTGTCCTATTGATTTACCTCTACATCGCTACAAATGCCTTGCTTTTCTCTAGAAAGCTTGAATCCCCCTAAGAATCAACCCTTTATTAGGAATCCAGCCTTGCCACTATTCTCAAAACAATGATTACAACTTGGCAACAAATACTTAAGCTCCCAAGGCAGATATTCATGAATTTATTTAATAATTATTGATCAAGTGACAACAGTGTGACAGACACTGTGAAAAGCATAGAGATATAATGGTAAACAAGACAGGCACTTGCAGTTTGAGTATTCCTTAGGGTGGTAGTGAGAATTATGGGACAGAACTTGAGAACATGCATTGATCTTTCTAAATCCAAGGGAGAATATGTCATTATAGATGTGGGAACATTAGGAGAAAGAGAAATTCTGATGCAAAGCAAATCATTGTTATAATTTGTAAAAGCATGAGTTAGAATTTCTCTCTTTACACAAGGTCATCTAACATTCCAGAACATACCAGCTCATTTGGTATAAAAATTAAGTGTGGTTGTACCATAAAGAGGCATCCATAAAGAAGTTTTATTTTCTGAAAATTCTGTCCCTGTCATGAGTCATTATGGTGTGATAGTGTTTTAAATGAGGAGTTTCTCACCACTTGTTCTAAGTGATGAGTTACTTACTTTCCTGGACAGATAGTACAGAGCTGCGGTTGGATTCTAGAGCCTGACTGCCTCTACACTAGCCTCAATACTCACTCTCCTATTATTATAATAAGAGGGACATAATAAAAATATGTATTGAACAATGCCTGGGTATCAGATAAGCACTACATATGAATTATATCACTTAATACTCACAAAAATTCCTATGAAAAAGAATATTATAGGAAGTGGATGTGGCTCAAGTGTTTGAGCTCCCGCCTACCACATGGGAGGTCTGGGTTCAGTTCCTGTGTGCCTTCTAAAGAAGACGAGCAAGACAGCGAGCTGACACTACAGGCTGGTGCGGCAAGCTGACATAACAAGGGGAGGCAACAAGAAACACATGGAGGAAAACATAATGAGAGACACAACAAGCGGGAGCAGAGGTGGCTCAAGCAATTAGGCACCTCCCTCCCATTAGGAGGTCCCAGGTTCGGTTCTCAGTGCCTCCTAAAAAAAGGAGACCAGCACACCACAAAAAGAAGAAATGCAAACAACAAGGGGAGTGGGGAGAAATAGATAAAATAAATTTTAAAATAAAATAAAGCATATTGTGATCTTTAGTGCCCCACATGGATTGTGAAGTTGGGAGGACAATATTCAAATTTTGGTTTCCTAATTAATAGCAATGTGACCATGGGACTTTGAAAAATTTTCAGCCTTTTTTTCCTAATCTGCAGAAATGGAGAGAATACTTATCTAAAACAACTAATAAAATTAAGTAACACATGAATGCCTAGCAGAGAATATGTTCTTCCTTCAAAAATTCTATCTATTTAATCTTTGAAATAGTGGTTAGACTGAAAAATTAGGAATTAGCCATAATTAATTTATCATTAATAAAATTTATTACTTTGAGGAAGTTAATTCCGTGGCTCCATTTTAATTTTACCATTTGCAATATGGATACAATGCTACTGATTATCCAATACACAAATGAGAGTTTCTGTAACACCTATTTATTATATAAAATCACTGGCAGGAATTTAAAGAAATATATATTTTTATACACACACACACACACACACATATATATAGTCTTTCTATATGTTTCATTGACTTGAAAGTTATATCAGTCACTGAAAGTGGTCAGCCTTTCTAACAATGGAATATAATTGCTAATTAATTCAACACACTTATTAATTTTATGAGTGACATTAAATTATTTGCATGAGATAAAGGATCCATTTTGTGTATAATTTGACATTCTCATCAAAATGTTTAATTAAAAAAATTAAAAAGGATGTAAGAAGTGGGTAAATGCATACATGAAACAAGGTTGGCCATGAGTTTGTTGTTGAAACTGGAAAATGGTACATGCAGGTTCATTATACTATTACGTCTATCTTTGTATATATTTGAAATTATATAAAACAAAAGTGTTAAAAATATGGCAGCTTTTAAAATCTTGATTTTACATTCAATCTTGGTGATTCCAACCCTTTTATAAAGGCTAATCAACCAGTCTAAACTAAGTGTGGTTATAACATTAAATTCTTCCAGAGCAAGTATAACTGCTGTTGAAGATTTATATTTTACAAACAAAATAGGCACAGTTTATTGCTCTTAATGGGGCAAATGATAACATTGCCAGCAAATCCTTGAATTAGGATATATGTGTCATTATTTACAAATATATTTGAAGAGAGAAAGGAAAAAAAAGGCTCCATTCTAATCTTTATTGAGCATCAGGTGATTAAGTAACTCAGTGTGGGCAGATCTCCTCCTATCTCATTTATCAGACACCATTTTTTAATGAGTACGTTTTATCTCACACCATTGTGCTCTGGATTTCTGACTCTGTCAAAATCATCTGTATATATACTTGTATCTTTCAGAGTAAGGTGATAATAAGTCCATCTGGCCTTCTGGATACTGGCTGAGCATAAGTAAGTTTTTCCTCCTTTCATCAGATTCTCCAATTTTGTGTGCAAAGTCCTTGTGATGCATAAGCTACTGCAGCTTCCATGTTGGAGAACAGTGCACTCTTGTGGGGCAACATTAAAACCAGGAAGCCAAAAAAGTTTTTACCATGAAGCAGTTCACAAGTAGGACTGTATAAAAAGAGAGCAGGCCACATATATCTGTTTGACATACATACACAGATGTATGGTGAATATGTATATTCTCATATTAGATTGTGAGAAAAATAAGTACATATTTTAATTCCCCTTTACGGATCACCAATTTCACAGTTTATTATTACATGTATATGGGAGTTTTCCAGGAAATTAAAAGACAAACTTTAGAAAATTATTATTAAAGTATTCTTTAGAGAATATGAATTATTCAGTTTGTCCTCCTTGAATTCTAAATACTGTTTTGATATATAGAAAAACAAACAGAATTACTTACTTACCCATGTAAAGAAACATTAGTCACAAATATTGAACTTGTAGAAGATGTAATCCAATGATTTTATATATAATTTAATGAGCTAATTTCTCAGTCTTTCACTCTAATTCCTGCATCAGCATAGCTACTTTATTTCAGTTTTGAGAATAATATCAAAGGATGAGATAATGGTTTAAAACTATTGTTTAGTATGGTTTATTTTTAGTTTTAAATATTGTTTTATTCCCATGTATACTGCATATATTGTAGATGTATATGTGATTATGTGTAAATGTAGGAACTATTGTTATTTTGCAAATGCCCATAGTTTTCATTGAAAATATGCAGTTGCTATCAATAACCATTCCATAGGTGTTAATGAATTTATGATTGATTCTATATAAAGTTACCAGAACGTATTAATGTGTAGCGCTTCGTGTTTTATTTTAAATAACCACACAAAATAGTGATGATGACATCTGTATAAAATGCATGATGTATGATTTTATTTGGTGGTGTTTTTAATAACCACACAAAATAGTGGTGATTAAGTTTATATAAAATATATCATTTATGATTTTATTTTGTGTTTTTTGGTTAATTCCAAAAAGAATTCTAAAATTATCTTTTTTCTACAAATAGAAATATTCATTTGTTGGTCTTTTAAAATGGGACACACTTTTATCCTATTAACCCTATTTAACCACATAGGCTTTGTGACACAGGATCAGTGTAGCCATGGAAAGATTGAGCTGTTGCTGCCGCCTCTGAAATTCAATAAATTAAAAGCCGACCATGGTCTGTGAGTCTGTAAGTCTGGCACCTTAGAAACCATTACATTCCATCAAATACCCTTTCATTTATTTATTGCCTGCCTTTGATCATGAAATTAGAAAATGTCTCCTTCCATAGCAATATACTCAGTCCGGAGAACCTGAATAGTCTCAGTCAGCATTCTTATTCAGAGTTGTAAACTTGTCATTGATGCACTAGGTTTGCAGGGGGATTATTATGCTTGTTACCTGCTCCAACAACTTTGTCAATGGATATGTTGGTGGCATCCAATTCCTTGGCAAACTCATGAACCGCTTGGGTAGGGTCCTCATAAGTATGTGGGTCAACATAAGTCCTGAGACCTGGAAGTTTTACTGTTTAAAGGAAGAAAAGCATTATTGTAGAGAGATTTATAAAACCTTTCCTGAGCAAATTTTATGTTAACAACATTAGTAGTTAAAAATAGATCCCCTGCCCCATAAAGTACATTAACTATTAGGTTATTCTGTGGTACCAAAGAAATTGGTAGACAGAGACCTTGAACTGAGTCTTGAAAGCATTAAAAAAAAAAAAAGGAAGTTCCCTGTAATGAGACACAAAAAGAAACCACAAGAGCAACTTTTTCTGCAAAAACAGCTGATCAAGAGAGAGATCTTAAGGAGGGGAAGACAGTTCAGAATTGAACAGGCCCAGTAATTAGCTACTAGTTATACCACTGAGTGAATATCATCATGCCATTTGCACAGTTATGATTCTATGAACACTGCAGTAATCAAATATCTTACAGTACAATGTGACACTAGAACAAAATATTTGAAATTGGTACTTTCCTAAGTCTGTATGGTAGCTGTAATTATAGATTACTTAATTAAGTAAAGGATATAAAATGGAATATCTTCTGTCTGGTACTATTCTACTTGTATTAATTTTCAAAACCAAGATGCCTCACTGAAATTGTAAATCTGTTTTAAGCTGTCTATATAGTACATCTAACTAAAATCTTACTGTGTAGTTCTTCAACATAGTTAAAGGCAATGTAATTTTCTATAAGTTTGATAATGCAACTAAGAAGCTAAATTCTAAACTATAAATCACATTTATAACTTAAGTATAAATCTTAATATATTTATCAAAATATTCTATAGATGGACAATCTTCCTTATTCATAATGTTCTGTAATTAAAATATCACAGCCAAATCATTTGTCTGCATGCAGGAGAGTCATTTTGGATTTGATGAAATATTAATAAGATTCCTATCTATTAAAAAATTCACATTAAAGATAATTTGGAATGTTAAAAATATCTGAATTTCTCTGAAAGAGAGCCACGTTTTTCAGAAAAGGATCCTAAGATCTATTAGAGGGTATAAACATGCTCTTACACTAACAAAATGGCAATTTAACTCTCATAGCCTATCTACTAATAATATTGATTTTATTTCTAATTTTAGAGATATATATTAGTAACATTGCTTTAGCATGGGGCATGGACACTTAATGGTGTTTTTTTCATTAATCACACTAATTATTAAAATATTTTTTTTCCTAAAATAACAAATAAAATCAGGAATTATATTTTCCATGCCTCTTTATAAGGGAAGGATCTCATTGGCTAAATGGCAACAGAATACTCTGTAGTTATTACAGATTTCTTTGAGTTAGTTCTGTAGTTTGTATTTAAATAAGTGTAGAGACTGTTGATGCCAGTAAGTGTTCTTGAGGAAAGCCCTCAACAGTGAACATTAAGTCCACGAGTCCAAGTTTTCAGAATTTGTGCTAACAAATAATCAGTTTGTTGAACTACAAGACAACTTTGTGAATGTCTTGATTACACCACATTATAACTTATGTTCCTGCAAAGCTTCCATAGAGGCTTCCAGAAGAGAAAGCTAGACCATCAAAATAAATGTATTATAAAAGAAATGGTGGCTGGGAGAGATGAGAGGAGAAAACACTGTTTTCCTCAGCTATTTATTGAGACAACAGAATGGGAAAGCGAGGAAGGGGGAGTAAATGGAGAACGGAAGAGAAGAAAAGCCAATTGGGCTAATGCATTCCTATTTCTGCCTAATGCTGATGCTGGTGCTGTGAAAGAGACGCTGTTCGCCAGCCAGATGCAGGGTGTGGATAACTTAAAAGGACACCAATATCTAAGGTGTCAATGTCCACAGAAATGGGGAGTCATCGAGATCTGTCACTTGCTTTGGGCATGATGTGAATGGAGTAGCTTTTGAACTGAGAATTCTACTTTTAACATTTGCTAATTTGAAAAGCTCAGCTAAAAAGAATAAATTAAGCTTGAGAGAAAGTTCTTGAAAATCTACTATTCATAATGCCTGTTAAGTAGTTAGTGCTCAATAAATAATAGATATTGTTAATGTTTTCATGTTATGGATGTTAGTTCACAATTGTTAATAGCAGTAGAATTTGGGCTTAGAAATGCCCATTTCTTTCAAGCTCAGATCGTTTGCATACTTCTGCAATATTATAGATATTATTGTTCCCTAGAATAAAACAGATACCAGAGTAATCTCTCAGTACAATGGGCTATTATTATTTATTATTATACTCAAAACTACTTCTAACACTATCAGCACTAAAACATGTTACCTTCAAAACAAGCGACATATTAAAGAAAGCTATGTTACTGTTTCTTGCATTGGAGAAAGGAAAACAGTAAAAGTAACCATAGACTCACTGGAATATGTTAAGAAATAAAGTCTTAATGAAAATATTTTTGTTTAATTAATTTGGTTACATTTAAATGAAGAACTACATGTCAAATTGAGGCTATGACATCTGATTTGCTTATTTTGAGTTGCAGCTACTTAGTAATAGTAAGGTAAAGAAACCTAGCATAATTTTCAAGGAAACTAAATGACACTTTTAAACAGGGTAAAATTGAAAATGCTTCTGGTAAGCAATAACAAATGTTTTACATTGTTAAGCTTAAAAAAAAACCACAACAATTTATGGGACATTCTCTGGCATCAGATTTTACAGAAAAGGTTATAAAATGAGTTGTTGGGAACAATGCCTCAAATAAGCACTGGCTTTGAAAAGCCTTGCAAGCGTGCTTCAGAGTTATACTTCAGTGCCCATCAGCCCTAGAAAGTATAGATCTAACTTAATAATCTGAAAATTAAAGAGTCATTCTCAAATAAAATCAACCATATTCATTGTTATTCATTATAATCAAGTAAATTACTTTTCCATCATATGACATTTGGTGGAAAAATGCATATATAAACACACACAGAACAAGGAAAATGGCATGTTCACTGTGGGGGCTTCAGGGGCTGATTTTTAACTGCTGACCCCAGAGGTTCCAGGAATCAGGTGATTCAGTCTGCAAGGCACATAATCCCTTCACACCAATAATTAAGGGCAACATATAGAGTAACTGGGCTCTGTCATGAAAACCGGATAATAAACACATGCACACGTGTTAAGCTGTACTACTTTACAGCTCATTCTGTGCAAACACAATAATTTACATTTCCATTTTCCCAGCATGAGTTGCCCTAAGGACATCAAAAAAGTAAGAAGGCCCAGAAAGAGAGGGAAATAGGACAGGAACTTAGTGGGTGTAACACATCTCTTTCCTTTTGAAGCAATATTATAGAATTTGTAACAAGGCTGGAGGGAATACTTCCTAGCTAGAACTTTTTAAAATAATACTAAAGAAATGGTTTGAAATAAACCATAGTATTAAGAAACAGAAAGGTTATGGCATATAAACATATACATATAAACAGAAAGTTTATGCCCTTGCAGGTAAGATAAAATGCAAGTATTTTTGTTTATCATAAGGATATTGTGCATTTGAAGAAAATTAATATAGCAACAAACTCCACCATAAAAACAAACTGCTAAAATAGACTTGGGTATTAGGGGAACCTGCTGGCAGTAGACACAGAAATTTATCAAAGTTTCAAATTCATGAGATTTACCATAAAAAGAACCAAATTAGCATGGTCTTGCTCTAAGGATCCGATTTACAACAATTGTCCTATGCAAATTAAGAGCAACTTAATACACAGGAAAGTAACTCTAATTTAGATGTGCAATTGTAAGGTCGTGTTTTGTAGGCCCATGAAAAAATCAAGAGAAGCAGTCTGTAATTTGTTCATGCATTTGTTTTATCACTTTTAAATTGGTATCCTAAGTAACTGGAAGGATAAGATGTTAATATTAGGAAGGTGGAACTTTGACTTGTTTGGGAGTTATTCCATAATTACTCTGCAATGAGATGGAAGGAAACTTTAGTGGACAAAACAATGTTGTCTGCAAATTCTTGTACTAGTTCCATCCCACAGCAATTTACATTTTGGGAGGCATTCTTTTTTTCATTTTTCTTTCAAGCTACTATATGCTTTCTGCATGTTAGCAATAGGTAATCAGGTTTTCACTTGCATTACAATTAAAGCTTTCATTTTTAGATGCAAATTCAGTGACTGAACCCAAATATCATGGTGATTCGAAAATAATTTTAGAAGCTCTTAGTAAATGCCAAAGAGAGCAATGCTTATAAGACTCCTTTGGTTTTATTGAGTCTATTTTAGAGCGCATGAGTATAGTCTCTGTGCTAATTTCATGAGAACATGCTATTCCTTTTAAGTGAAAGATTAGTAAATGCCACATTATGCTGAGCCATAGTTTGGAAAAGATAAATACCTGAGATGATTTGTTTCACCAGAAGGAAAAATATGAGAGTCTTTTTGTTAGATATAAGAACTTTGTTCCCTAAAAGAATACTTCTTTTAGAAAATATTGAAAGAGGCTAAATTGGTTGGTATTAAATTTGGGAGAAAAAAAAACAACTGCCGACTTTTCTACCAGTTGGATATCATGTAACTCCAAAATAAAACAGTTTATTTTAAGGGTTTTCTCCTGATTGGCTGGCAAAATGGAGAAAGGCATTTCACATAAACAGAGATTGTTTATATTTATTTGGCAGTTAGGAAACAGAAAAGGTTCCTATTAGACTGCAGCAAAGGACTGGTAATAAGGAAATTGAAGATATGCTTTGCGTTTCAGCCACACAGAACTGACTACAGTCATGTGCAGTATTTGAATGTAAACCACAGGTTACTCTCCATTTTAGCTAAAGTATGCTGAAATGTAGCCATGTAAAAATTACTTCATGCAAAGCCCTGAATTTCTTTCTTTGTTTAAAAATAAATTTAACTTGTTCAAATCTTCCAAAATTAAATTTCTTTGTTGGGGGGACAGGGGGGTTTGTTATCCAATTATAAATCAACAAATGCTAAAGCTAAATGTTAAAAAAAAATTAAAAACTTACAATGCCCATTCCCAAAGTGAAGTCTTTTTTCATCTGTACCATGTTTTGACTTGTTATAGCCACAGAACCTATAGGCAAATCAAGGGAAGAGAAAACATAAAGGAAACAGACTTAAAACAATTATCTATGCTCAGTATGTGCAAAGCATATCAGAATAAAGTGTTTTCCTCAAACAATTAAATGCCTTAGTGAAAGATTAATGACTTCATATTTTCTAAATCCACTATAGAAATCCTCCCTCTCTGGGGACTCTGGAAAGCTGCCTAATGAAGAGATATGGAGAGTTGCTTCCCCACTGTGCAGACCCTTTCAGTTCAGTTTTTATAATGGCCTTAGAATGAATGTGTTTATAGTATTTTTCTAACAACTACTGTTAGAATGAATGAAGGGTAAAGTCTCCATTGTTAGTGTTTATTGCTGTGCAGTATTCCCAGTGTTCTGGGTGAGAAAGTGTCTGAGAAATCTGGGCTGTATTTGAAGAGTGAGGGGAACAACTGTAAAAATAAAGTAAAAACTAGAGGTAAGTCAAAAGAGAGAAAACAAGTGGTCAGTGTTGGAGAGTAGAGATGGGGATTTAATGAAAAAAAAGAAAGTCAAAAGTAATGAAGAAAGGGAGGAGAGAAAGAAGGACCTAGGATAAAGTGGAACCAATCTTTTTGTGTTCAAATATTTTATTTTAACAAAATACTACACTCTTCAAATTTAACAGTAAATGAGAGGAGAAAGCAAAGCAATAATGACAGCAAATGGTAAAACAAGCCTTGAGCTCACCTCCCAATCAAAATGTATATGACGACTGTGAGGAGAATAATTGCTACTGCAGCTGAAATGGCGATCATTACCACTTGGCTATTTTCACCAGAGATGGAGAAAGCTGTGAGGTTGAAGGGGAAATATAAGGAAAAAAAAAGCATAAACACATTGTAGCTAACATCTATATGGATGAAATGATAAATTCAATCATGTCTGTTGATTTAATGCCTTACATAGTGTTGAAGGAATCTTCATTTAGTGTAAAAAAAGAGATATTTACCTTTTTAATTCTTTTTAACTGATAAAATTAAATACTCCCTTTCAACTGCTTCAATCAAGCCCTACTTAAGTGCCTACTTTGTGAAAAGTGCAGGACTGATTTTCTCTGTCCTTATTGGTAAGAAGCTCATTGAATTAACCAGAAGTTATCAGAGAATCATAGAAAACATGTGAAGACTTCCCAGAATGAAATTTAAAAAGCTTTCTAATCAAGCTTGTTTAGCCTCCAAAACCTACATTAGTTTAAAAAGAGATAATAATACCTTTTCTACGGCCCTCAACACATACCACCATCAAACTGCTCCTCTTCCTACATTTCCTATCCCTGTAGATGGCTCCATCATTCATTCATTCACCTAGACAATGTGTGGGCAAAAATGGCCCACAAGCCAAATTGGTCTGTTAATAGTTTTTTAATAGCCCCAAAGATAAGAATGCTTTTTATATTTTTAAATGGCCAAAAATTCAAAAGAAGAAGAATATTTGGTGACATAATTTCATAAAAATTAATTTTGGTGTTCAGAAATAAAGTTGTATTGGAACACAGTTACATTCATTAATTTATGTATTGGCTGTGGCTCTTTTTACTCTACAGTGGCTCAATTGAAAAGTAGCAACAGAGACTCCATGCACACAAAACCTAAAATATTTACTGCCTGGCCCTTTAAAGAAAAAGATTCCTGACCTCTGACTGAGGCCCATGCTTCTCAAACTTTACCATTCATATGAACAACTTGGGGATCTTTTTTAAAAAATGCAGTTTCTGACTCAATCGGTTTGGAGTGGGGAGTGTGGCAGTTTGGCATTGTTTGTGAATTCCAAAAATAGTTATTGGTCTATCGGAGGTATTACTTTTTTTTTTTTTTTCCTGACTTAATCCTCACCAAAATTCCTTTATTCCAATTATTTAAATGAGAAGACTGGGGTCCAGAGAAGTTAAATAGCATCCCTGAGTGATGGTGAAGCTGTGTGTAAACGTTGGCCAATTTGTTGTAATTATGAATTCCAAAAATATAATTGGATCATGCTTGTAAACTGATCTGTTAATCTGGGCATGATTAGGTTATGATTAGGGTGTTGAGCCCCTCCCCTTGGTGGGTAGGGAATCAAATATAAAAGGCATGGCAAGAACAGTTTTGAGTAGCAGTTTTATTTTTTATTTTTTTTTACATTTCTCAATTAAATGTAATGGATACATGTAAATTTTTTTGTTGTTTTGTTTTTGTTTTTTGTGAATCAAACAATATATTTGGTTCGGAATTGATAAACTGTGGTCTATTCACACGATGGAATATTATGCAGCTATAAGAAGAAATGAAGTCATAAAGCATATGGCAACATGGACGACCTGGAGGTATTACTTTTAACTGATTAAATTATGATCAGGACTTTGGGCCATGTCAGTAGGGCATTGAGTCCCTGCCCCTTGGTGGGTGTGGACTTACAGAGAAAAGACATGGCAAAGGACAGAGTTGGGAGTCTTTGAGCTGTTGCTGGGGAAGTGAACACAAAGGAAAATAGAGGAATAGAGGAATAGAGAACAGAGGAATAGAGATGGTTCCTTAGACATGGCAGAAGCCTCAGGGAGACAGAACTGTTGGCCAGATAGTCTACAGCAGGCCTTGTGGAGAGAGCACAGCAGCTGAGCCCGGAGAGAAACGGAGTCCCCGGAAGAGAGGAACCTAAGAAGCCTGAATTCTTGGCAGACGTCGGCAGCCGTCTTGCCCCAAGACATGGCAATAACTTTGGTAAGGGAAGTAACTTATGCTTTATGGCCTGGTAACTGTAAGCTTCTACCGCAAATAAATACCTTTTATAAAAGCCAAGAGATTTATGGTATTTTGCATCAGCACGCTTTTGGCTGACTAATGCAGGGACTAAGACTGTGCATTTCTCAAGAACTCCCAGATGGTACTGATGGTGTGAGTTCAAGGACCAACACGTTTTTAATGGAAAAGTTCTAGGCCACAAATATGAAGGCAGGTTGTCCTCTCCCTTTCCTGGCCATTCTAATCCAATTAACCACCAGGGCCACTGAATAGCCTCTGAATTACAGTTAGAATTTCCTAATGGGTTTCTATTTGCATGCCTTTCCTATCTTTTACCTTGCCACTAAAGCACTTCTTCTAAACAATATATTGAATCATGTCTTTCCCATACTTAAAATCCTTGCTTGGGCCTCCATTGCTTTCTGGATAAAATGCAAATTCCATATCAGAACATGTAAAACCTTTTAGGATCCAGCCCTTATCTAAATCTTATCTGTTGAAAAAGTCCATAAGCATGTGAAACTCTAGACTTTCTAAAATACACGCAGTTCCCCGTAAAAGTGCCTTTCACATGTTCATATCTTTGCATATGCTGCTCTTGTGGTAAATGCTGGTTGAACAAATAAACAAATAATGAATCAAAAGAAGAGCAGATAGTTTAGTTGTTTAAATACTGTCATCTCCTAGAGCCAGCATGGCACCTTCCACCCAGTCAAATCTAAATTGGGAAGGTTTTCTCTAAAATATGAGTTTTAGGAGTAGTTAAATGATGCAAGGAAAGAAATGTGGTAGACAGGCTGTTAGAAAATTTCCAAGCATCTGAAAAAAGAGTGCAGTGTGTGGCAGAATTGAATACTCATAACATAAACTGTTGCAAATGCTTTATTTTTTACAACCAGGGAATTATTTACACCCGCCACCGGCAGCCAGGTCTTGCCTGCTCAGATCTTCCTGCTGCCAAAAGTGCAGTGAACTGACAGCCTCCAGCTGCTGCACCTCCAGGATCCACTGCAGCTTTTATGCATGGCCTCACTCTCCTCAATAACTAAACAGAGCAGGGCTGTTATAGCTGGGCAATTCCTGCCCCACGCAGGAGTCCTCCAACAGGCAGTCTTCACTCTGGGGCTTCCCACTGGCTCGTCAGAGACTCTCAGAGCCACAATGCGGTCTGAAACTCTTCTCTCCACTCTTTCTTCTTTCTCCCCTTCCCTTCATAGTGTCAAATCTGCACCTCAGTCTGAAGCTTTCCTTTCCCACTTTTTTTCCTTTCCCATTTTATCCTTCACAAGGGTTGTCCTCCAAAAAGCTCTTGCTCTTCTAATTCCATCTTGGCATCTGCTTCCTGAGGACCTGAACTGATACACCACAACCCTATCCATCTATTATCATTTGTAAAATAGCTTAACCTAGTGTTTCAAAAATATTCCATTAACATATAAT
Source organism: Tolypeutes matacus (assembly GCA_026826555.1). NCBI lineage: Eukaryota > Metazoa > Chordata > Mammalia > Cingulata > Chlamyphoridae > Tolypeutes > Tolypeutes matacus. Next base: position 7,221,943 of record JAKSZT010054350.1, read on the forward strand.
GATAATTGCAATTTTTGCTTTCCATTTTACACAGTGCAATAATCAAAGTTAGCAGCAAGTTCTAAATTCTCTAATAATTTTTAATTAGCCAAATTATTCAATAAAATTCAGTAAAACTGGGAGGGGAAACACGATACGAGAAAGAAGAATTATGTATTATAGACCCTATTGAGTTATGCAAAATTATCCTCTCCAATTTCCAGATAGGGCAGCTGAGACAGGGAATGTGGAAGTGACTTGACCAAGAACATCCTGTCATTAAATATCAGCTTGGCTCCAGAATCCTTGCTCTTAAGTTACCCCTAATTTATCCCTGGCTTTCTTGGACACAAAGCCACACCCTGGATTCAGTGTCTGCCCTCTGAAGGTTCCCAGAAACAATTGGATTATCTGTTTTTCCTAAATATGCCATGCTATTTTTACTTCTTGCTTTGGGGGAAGCTGCCTTCACTCTAGGAAAGTCCTTCTTCTCTTCTGGCCTCTATGTTTTTGTGTGTTTTAGTTTAGTACCATAAAAAAAAGAAAAAGAAAAAAAAATTATATGCAATAGCAGCACTGAATCAAGACTCCAAAGCCTGGAGATTCTAGTCTCAACTACCACTTATCCGCTATGCAAGGTCAGGAAAAACACATAAACTCTGAATCCTAGATCATGGGTTAAAGGAGATAATAGCATTTAACTAGCTTAGAACAGGAACAAATTGGATGTTTATGTAAAGCTTTATATATTGTCATATAAATGCATGAGTTCTAGAATCAGACCTGTCTCTTAGCAATTGTGGGACACTGGAAAGCTTACTTCACTTCCCTAGGTCTCAGATTCCTCATTTGTAAATGAGAATGACAATAAATGTAAAGCACTGACATATAAAAAATATTTTGAAACACTTAGCAAAATATGTGCTCTAATGTGCCTCAATATGTTTGCTACGTGCCAAGATCGGAAGGTCATTTAAACTCAAGTTCAGAATACACTGTGCTTTACTAAGAAATATTTATATGTGAATGAGCACTTTATTGTAACTAGAAAAAAATTAAAACCGGGAAAAATAAGCAAACTGTTAAAGAAATCCAAACATGAGTCTTTTTCATATATATTTTTAAAATTTAAATTTATTGCAAATAACGTTTAAAATCCTCAGCGTTTTTAATGAATATTTCATTTTGATTGAAAAAATAAAATGAGGGTTAACGTCTGTCTTTCCTCCTAAGAAAAAGTGCATTTTTTTTTCCCCTCATCTATATTTAAAGTCTGGAAAAAGTCTATGGTGAAGCATTAAGAGAAAATTAACTTATTAAAAAAAATCAAACTGCTCAGCTCAGAGTTCTTTTATAAATGGAGAGGAAGAGGAGAAAAGCATTCATATTTTTGTTTCTATCCTCATTTCCTCTTTTCTCCCTCAATCCATGGAACAATTTCAAGTATAAAACTTACTTGGCAAAAATCCTAAGACCCTGCAGTTTTTAAATGGATTATTCTTTAAACCTCAGATACTGAAGCTTCATTAAAAAAAAAAAAAAGTTCATGTTTAAAAACTATCATAGAAATATCTGTGGCATATCTAGAATTGCATTAGAATTTTGGAATTTGTTTTTGTTGCTACAGAACTTATCAGATTAAGAGATGGAGGTTTTAAAATATGCATCAACTTAATAAATGTTTATCTAATGATGATTTTCCTCCCCTGCCCCTCAATATGTCTAATATCTACACTGGATAGAGTAATTATTTGCTTTTTCTATTTCTGCAATTTGAGGTTTTTACTGCTAAATCAAAAGCCGATTTTGTTGTTGTTTATTCAAATATGCAGGTAAGGATTGAAAAAAATCAATCATTTCAAAAGAAGAATTTCCTTTGCACCACTTCCAAATTGCACACTTAGAACTACTGAAGTTAAGTTGCAATTATATTTCATCATCTAAAATTTTAAATTTATTTTAAACATCTTCACCCAGACTCCCATGGAATCTTAATAAGTTTTGTTTCTAACATTCTCTGAGAGTGGTTTCTCTATGCTCATTTCATCATAGGAGGATTAGGAGAGGTCTTTAAGATGGCAGCTATCCTCTGAAAAGGGGAATTGTCGTGGAGCAGTTGTAGAGCCCATGAGTTAAACCACTGGCTTTTTCTAACATTTTTTTTTTTTTTTTTTACTATGAACAAATATATTGTATAACATATTGTTTCATTCAAAAAATTTTTTATATGTATCCATTACATTTAATTGAGAAATGTATATATTTATTTGTGTTTAAAAAAAAAAAAAAAGACATCTCCAAATACTGAATGCCAAGGTCAAATTAAATCCACAAGAAGCAAATATTTTAAATATCAGCTCTTGTACTATTCATTTTTATACTAAAGAGGTAAAAAAAAAAAAAAAAAAAAAAGAACTTCTCTTTCACTTGTACATGCAATGTGTCTATCAGAATCCCACTAACGAAAAGTGTGAGGGAAACTTGTGGGGTTAAGTAATTAATAGTAGGAACTGTACCTTGACGGGGTGCTGACTTTGGTCCCCTAGCAAAGCAGGGCCCTCAGCCCCTTTCCCAGTGCTGATTTTGCTGGACAGCTGGGCCAGGGCAGGTATGCCACCAACCTGGTGCCCTTCTCGAGGTCATTAGCTCCTCCCCAAGCTGAGGTGGAGCAGAAGGGAGGCAGGAGCACACACAGATATCCAGCTTTTTCTAACATTTTTAATCTCAATACTTTGCAGGAATCACAGCTTTTTATTGCAAACAACATTCCTAGCTGTCTTACAAAAAACCCCAAAATAGTGCCATAAAATACTTGCTCCATCATATCAACTTACAGAGTTTTTATAACTTTTGTCTATCCTGAATGTTTTTATTATGTATAAATTGGACATAGTTTAAGTCACCATAGCAGTCAAATGTGATTTTATGTCAGGAAGAAAAAAAAAAAAAAACATATCTAGATAACAGAAAATAAAGGTGCCAGGAAAAAATGAACTGGAATGGGCAAAGGAGAAAACTGGAGTGCTGGGCATTAAATACTCCCTGGATTATCTGATTCTAAATGATGAGTATCTCTGATGGTTTTGTAAGGCTATTTAACAACAGCAAAGTTGAGTTGTAGAAAACTAATGGTGATGTAAATGTTTTTTCCAATTACAACGAAAATGACACTTGTTCACTAGAGACATATGCCCTTAGAAAAGATGACCCCAATGATTACATTTATTGTACTATAGGATCTTAACCGGTTTTGGATCTATTAGAATATTTGTTTTAGCACTTTTTGATAGCTTATATGTATACATACAAACAACATACGCCTGTGTTTGTGTGCATGTGCTCTCCAAATATTCTTCTGAATCAGTTTTAATCTCTTACTGGTCTCCTCATTAATTAATATGTTAAGTAAAACCTTTAATTTGTTTTCATTTTATATTTGTATCATAGTCATGATTTTCCATTTTTGAAAATTTTATTTTAACAGAGGGCTTTTATAATATGAAGCAAAATGTTTACGCAAAAAATAAAGATTTTATTGGGAAAATGTTTACCAATTTTAGACAAGTCAAATTTAGTGTAATGGGTGGACCCCATCCATTTGGATGGTCAAATTGTTTGTGAAGGTGAATGAAGTGATAAAAAAGGTTTTAGAAAATTCTTATTCTCCAAATGATACAAGATTCAAACAAAGGATTAAAACAAAATTAAAAACCTCATATATCAGCAAGTTTCTTTTTTGTAGTTCATTGAATCACTCAATGAACCTGGAAAATCTGGATTAACAGGCACTAAAAGTGGGTTACCATTTGCATAGTGCTCCTCAAAAGCAGTTTAGAGCTAATAGAAAACCAGATGCATTCCAGACATTAAAATGTGTTTGATTTGCAAAAAAGAAAACACAGATGCACACCCATGCAAACACAAATACACAAATGTGTCACTGTGCAAATTACTAAATGTCCTAAGCAATATACTTTCAAATGTGTCACTTTTGATTAAATCTCAGAGAGAGTGAGAATAAATTATCAGACACATTTTGCAACAGCCTTCCCCCACACACTACATTGAAAAAAAATACATACAGTCTGGGCTAGTTTCAAACTCAAACTTGCGGCTGTTGGTCCCATATCCAGCTGCTGTTCGGGCTCGGATTTGGAATACGTATGTAGTGTCGGGCTTGAGGCTACTGATGGTAACATTTGTGCCTCTTGCCCTCAGAATGGTATAACTTGTCTCTTGTTCCTGCTTTGAGGTAAGAAAAAAAAAATGATGTTAAAATCAAGTCTTCATAATGCTCTCAAACTATACACAGAGAATAGTACCCTCTGATTTTAAATAGAGCATATGGCAGATAAAGACAAGACTTAGAATCATTTGACTCTCTGAATGCAGTAAGCAATATTTTGAAGTTAGAAATATTTACTGAATTTTAGAATTTGGATATTTTGATTTGTTCCTTGGACATAAAGTAGAAAAAATGAAATTCTTACTGATTAGAGGATATATGAATGAATATATGTTACATTCCAGGCAAAACTAGAGAAAGCTACAGTCTACGTCTAAGAATAAACTTAGGAAGTAGATAAACACCCCCTTTAAGTTTAAACCTAATAGAAATGCCTTAATAACTTTCAGAAAAAAATATTTTTATCAATCTTAAAATATTAAGTATAAAAAGCCAAGATTTACATATGGCTCTAAATCAATAATTTTCTCAACATCAAATATATTTGTGCTGTGTTTAATCTAAGCCACTGTGGTTTAGTAGAGACAAACACCTTCTAATCAAAGTCTAGAAGTATATTTCCCAACAGAGTCTCCTCTATGAGATTTACACTACACATTAGGAGATTCAGACTGTGCATTGATAGTAAGGGTGTTTTGTACAAGGTTTGTTTACAAAAATTGTATTTCCAGAGAACTGTGTTTTCCCTTTTAACATACATTAGCAGATACTAATCACCATATACATAACCTAATTTCAAGCCATGGTATAATGTCCCTGAACCTGGAATGGGGCCAGGAACAGGCAGTCTCAAGCATTTGATCAATCAGAAGCAGGCTCAGTTCATGGGTGAACTAACCAGTCAAGAAAACTAAACATTGTGGAGCTTACATTCCTAGTGAAATAATTTGAAATATTGCCAAACATTATATAACTATATGAGTATACGTGTGTATGTATATGAAAAATTTTAAATTTTCATATGTATAATTACCAGTATTTTTGTAAACTGTATTAAAAATAATGTATCAAATTCTAAAAATGCTTAGGGAGAAATCAGTAGATTCAATCTTTTTTTTTTTTCTGTGCTAGCTAGTATTGTTTAAAAATAATAGGATGTATTGTGCTTTGCTGATGGAGTTTGAAATGAGTTCAGAAAAAAATATTAATGCTAATAAAAGATATGAACATAGTTGAATCACATTTGGATCTGAAGGTGGGGTGTTCTGTTCCTGGTTTTTCATCCAGTTTGAACTGGGATACATCATTAATTTTCTTTTTTGACTTTGTTTCATTATCTATAGAAATGAGTACTTATAATTGTGCAATCTACCTTGTCACACTTAAAAATAGATGATAATCAGGTAGACTGGCAGTAACACAATAGGCCACTGAAAGTAAGAGAAAACTTTTTTATACTATAATTTGGGTACAATTAAGTTTATAAAGCTTCAGTTTCTTTTAGTAAAAAAGACATTTCTTTTCCCTGTAGGTGGTTATGAAAAAATGACATCATTCTTGTAAACTGCATTAACTTCAATAAAGGAAAGGAACCACATAATGCAAAGGAATGTTTTTATACAACCTTTTTTTCACAAACTATTGTACCAATAATTCTGATGTCTGTAATGATCCATGTTTATGTATAGAAAAGTAGATAATTTAGGGGAAAGCATATTAAAAGAAGAGTAACAACCACCAGGATTCAAAATAGAGACCTAACACTTATTAGCAGCAAAACTATGGGAAGTTCACCTGATGTCATTGACTCTCAGGTTTCTATTTGTAAAATGACGTATATGCATATGTTCATAGGGATTACCATACTGTTCAAATTTAAATAATGTATGTGGAAGTGTTTTGTAAATGTTAAACTGCTAGATAAATGTACAATTTGAATTTAAATGACATTAATGTACTTTGTAAATTGCAGCAGATGAATAAATAAGTTGTGCCCTTAGTAGTAGCTATAAAATCAATCAGCTCTGATGATAAGTTTGAATACATCTTGCATTCAAAGCTTACTTAATTTAAAACCAAGGAAAAATAAGTGCTATTTAGAATGATGAAGTATCACTGCCTAAATTCCACTTATAAATAACTATATACATATTTTTTTATAAATGCATTAGTGAAAATTCTGCCTCAAGATTACACCCTCCACACTTTCCTGAGTTTCCAACTTAAGGAATTAGGACTCAAGAATTGAACAACAACCTAACTGGAATTTCCAGCCTCTGGAATGCCCCATGGAATTTGTATTTGCCAGTCCCCACAATTTCATGAGCCAATTCCTTATTAATGAATCTCTCTCTCTCTCTTTCTCTCTCTTTCTAAATGTATAAGTATCCTGTTGATTCTGTTTCTCTGGAAAACCTTTACTGATACAGATTTTATTATTTTATAATTTATTAAAATTATTTTATTATGGGAGGTAAATTACCCCCCAGTAGTACCTTCTAAATTTACTTGCACAAAATCAAGAAAGTGTTTCATTGTCAGTTCAAAAATACAATGTTTTTGCTATTAGTGTCATATTCCTTTCTTTATTGAACAAAGTTCATGTGAATGTGCGGGTCAGGAAATGAGGCTTCAGAAATGAACTCTAGACCAAGGGCTTGCTATAAAATAGCCCACAGAACAGCAGCCTTGGTATGGGAGGACATAAATGTCACTTCTAGTACCATAACTAGTGGGCTGAAGTTTGGTAGCCACATATTTGCTGTGGTTTATTGCTGTAGAATGTGGAGTGTCTGGCAGGATGATTTCTCAGTCTCCCTCTATCTATAAATTAAAGATGTCACCTGACCAGAATTCTAAAGAGATCTCTACAGCTTTCCAGCAATGACAATGATTTGTTTGCAAGAGGAGAACTTAAGAGAAGACAGCCTCTTTCTCCACACAACCCAACCTTTTAACCTTGTCTCCCACCTTTTCATAGTATTTGACCTCGTAGTCCAATATGATCCCATTAGGGTGTTCAGGTTCTTGCCAGGATAGAGAGATGCTGTTTCTGGATGTCCGATCTTTCTTAATTGTCACAACAGGTGATGGGGCTGTAAAGACAGGGTGGGTAGGGGCAGAGAGTGGGAGGAGGTAAGTTAATGGGTTTGGGGAAGGTTAGGAAGGGAGCCCAGAGAAGAGGGAACAAGCAAATGGAATTTATCATTTTTCTAATCTTTGGCATAAAAGCACTATTTCCATTTCAAAGGCTCTTGAGTATTAATCTGGCCCCATATCAAGGCTCAGCAGCTGGATTATAGCCCTGGTACATGCGGGCCTATAGAAAATGAGCTGAGATTTTCTGTTGGTGGTGGACTAGTGGCAAGTGAGCAGATGTTTTCAATCTGCTACTATAATGTAAGCAATGAAATATATTTGATATATTAAGAAAAGAACAAAACATCAGGACTACCTATTTGTTATAATGTTGCAAAGTTATTAATACCAGATTCTTCAGCACACTGATAACATTTTCATATGCAGCTCTCTAGAAGGACTGGAATCCATTATGCACAAGGAGTCCCATGGTATCCATTGGCAATAATAATATTTAGTGTATTATAAAATAGATATGATTTAGAACTTATTACAGTATGTCTTGACTTTTGACAAGATTCTCTCATGAATGAAAATATATTTTATATATCGTGAAAACAACAATCTTCTACTTTTTATCTTTATTTCTTTCAAAAAATATTTAATAAGAAGTAATGAGGAAATGACTGCTATACATGTCACAAGCTATCTAGAAATATTTTGAGGTATATATTATTGGGTGGTGAGTCTATATTTGTTGTGTTTTGCTATGCATTAGCCAAAGTATGGAATACAAGCAAAAAAGATACATTTGGGGCACATACCATAGGGTAACCTTAATTTTTATCTGAAGATTAAATAAATTTTAAGTGATTTCCTACTTAAATCTTTCCATTAGAACGAAAATGCATGCTATCTATCAAAATACTTGTGTTTTCAAAACTCAATCTCAGTACACTGACCAAAAGAATTATTTAAAATATCTCACTGTAGGGTTCAGTGCTGTTTGCCTTAATGGAAAGCAAAACAAAGACAAAAACAAACAAACAAAAGCAAATAAATAAAACTCAAGAATTTTTAGCTATATTAACTTTTGAATTATTTCCATTATTGGAAGAACTATTATATTTTAGATTTTTCTCAAACTTAGTCTGTTAGAACCTTATGCATTTGTATTTCCCACAGCAACTAGTAGTACATGCTCTTGATATGCTGACTTGATGTTTCTGTGATTACCACATGCTGACCTTTGCAGCCAATCTCTCATTTAACTGTTTCTATCTATAAATTCTTTTCCTCTTCATTCCTCACACAAAACCAGGTCTTTCATTAAGATTCCTTTTTGCCATTTCAGTGGAAAGTACATATCTAAAGGTAGAATCCATTGCAATAAATTTCCCCTCACCTGTTTATTTGTACGATACCATTACCAACTCTTTTCTATGTAAAGCATCATTACATTAATGGCCTGGGATTGATTGCTTAATCTTTTGTCAATGATGGAGATGTAAATTCATTTTCTTATTTACATTTTGCTCCCATTAGCAATTAACAAGCAATATTATCATTTACCTTTCACATCTATTCTCCATTTATTCAATATGCTTCTATTTTAGTTACCAAAATTGGCCACAGCCCCCTATGGATTGCTGATCTGAAGTTATTCAGTACAAAGGATAGATTATTTTTATTATATTTCAGTTGAAGCTTCATAAATTTTAAATGTTTATTAGCATATTTCTGAATTATAAATAATAGATATGTTAAAATTTTTGAATACTTAGAAAAATCAACTCATTATTCAGTCACTTATGGACAAATTGCACCTCCAATGTCTTCTAAACCAAATTTTTTTTTTTTTTTTTTACAAAAAAAGGAAGAATTTCCACTAAATTTTCTGGTGAAGCAAATCAATTAAAAGAACAACTTTAATGTGTTTTTACAGAGCATTTCAAAAAAGCTTAAAGCTGGGACATTTTCCTGATAGATTGGGAGACTTTCAATTCCATATCACTATGAAACTGGTTTATTTTTCCTGATGGTTAAAATACAATTTTAAAGAAGCTTTGAAAATTACCATATATAGCATCTCTTCCTTAATCATTTCAAGGGAACAATTGCAACAAAAGTTGTATTAATTTGTTACTGAAAGTTTGCAAGCTGTTTTGGGGATCTGCCTAAATTTTACTGCTTCTGCACTGAGCAGGATTTTATAACTGTTGAATTTCTTCAAAGGTCTTTAGCTAGCTGCAGGGCCCTGTTGGACTGTAATAAATAGCCTTTCTTAATTCCACACTTACTTAAGTAGAGGCAATTGCTCCAGGCTTGTGCCATCTCTATGTTAAATGAACCTTTCCTGATTGCTGCTTTTATGCCCCTGTTAAGTCATTTGTTCTGCTCTTTTAAGACACGCCCCTTATGCTGGCTGCATTTCAGCAGTTTCAACCCAGTGTACCAGCTGGAAGCCGGTTACATTTAAGTAATGCTCATCAATATTTTAATACTAATTAATAATTAACATAAATTGTTTTTCTCTCACCTAATAAATAATTTTAAGGCATAATAACAGTGCAAAAAAGGACAAAATCCATGAGTACTCCCTTGTACAAATGGTTTCTAAAAGGTTTTCTATTATACTTTTTAATTCATGTCTTGAGGTAGAATTTTTATATATTTCCTCATGGGCTACATGTAACACAATTTATAATATTAATGAGAAACTGATAAGGATTATGGTTCTTTTAGTTCATTTTTCGGACATCAGGATGCTTTGTTGAAATTGCTAATTTCCAAAATCCATAGAAATTCTTTAAGTTTTTCTCTATACAGAACATGGTACTGCAATGTATATTATAAGAGATTTGATTTATTTTATTTTAAAAAAGTTATAAAGGAAGAGAAAGCACAGGTTTTCTCTGGACCAAAAAGACAAAAAAAAAAACAAACAAAAAAACATGTTGGTATATAGCAAACAGAGAATTTACTGGTAAACATCAAACAGCCCAGGATTGAGAGTTTTAATTTGGTGCCTCTTTTCCATATCCTAACTGATTGATCACTAAGATGATTCTGGCTCTTTGTCTTATTAAAAAGAAGAAGTTATGACAGACTAAGGTCCTGTGAAGCTGGTCCAGACATCTATTCAGGTAGCAAATAGCGAATTTTGCAGGAGAAAAAAAAAAAAAAAGATAAACTTGTAAAAAAGAAAGTGAAACATTGAAGTCATCATCTTTAGTAAGTTGAAGATGCTCCCTTGAAATGAGGGTTCGGAGTCTAAAACACATTTTTGTTGTATTGGTATTTGTGAGAGAGATATTTGATTCTTAGCTTTGTTATTCTGGGCACAACTAGATAAATGTGTTCTTTGGAAAACAATAGAAAAAGGAGGCATGCTACATATGCTACACCGGCTACTGGCTATTGATTCTCTTAACTGAAATAGTTTTAAAGGAATATAGGAGAAAAAGAGGGAAATTTGAGGGGGGAGAGGCGATAGCACATGAATCACAGTTAACCATCCTCCATAAATAAGTTTTCCTGAACTTATGCTGAGCACTTCTGAACACTCCAAGTATTAAATAAATTCTTAACTTCTGTCTCAGTGGACTTGTTCATGACTGTTTCAATTCATTTTTCATTAATTTTATTTTCTTTTGTCGTCATATAGGACCGGGCAGTTAGTTTTACCCTATATAATCTGGTAATATATGTTTTGTGAAAGTTGATATCAAAGAGATTTTCAGTTTCTGTTTTAAGGAGATATAGCTCTGAGAACCAAGGGCTGAATTGTTCACTGGGTGTATTCTCTAGCATCCTGGCCACTGCAACGCCAGCCTCTGGAATCAGCAACATGCAATTAAAGATACCCACATTAGTGGTCAGTTTTTGAACCATGGCCTAGAGGTGAATTTTTTTTTCTGAAACCGCACTTCTTATTTATTTATTTGTAGAGGGGGAAGATTTCCCTCATAGTTAATGCAACCTGAGCAGTTGACTACATCTGATGAAATAGAAAAAAAAAATACAATCGAGAAGCAAAAATGTTAGGCTAAAAAATGTTTCTATGTAAAGGGATCGGATTGGGACAGGGCTTGTATCATTCAAAAATTGTATTAGAATCACACTTGCTACCTGCGCATGCCAAATCTACTGAGAGGGACCTAGAAGGGATTCATTATTTTAACTTTGGTGTTTTTAAGCTACATTTCCCATTATTCTGCAACTAAAATATGACCCATCCTTGGAATCAGGAAGTGAAAACTTAAAATTCAACTCCTAAAGGATATGGTTTGGATCCTTTGTTTTTATTGGGACCTTCCTCTTTCTGGGTTTGGGAATTTCTAATGAACCTCTGAGGTATCTGTGGTTTAGAGATTGAAGAATTTAAAACAATAATAAAAAGGGTTCAGCATTTCTTTTTCTAAGTAAGTGAGCCAAAGCTTTTAAAAATTATCTCCATGGGAAAATAGCATGCAGCAAAGGGTTGAAAGATTTTTCTTTTGAATCAACATGCCTTTAAAAGCAGTTTCTCTCTTATTTTTCTTTACTATTCATTACAATTCCTACTTAAGAACATTATCTTTCCTAGTTTTTTTTTTTTCCCAGAATTAATATAATCACTCATAGCTTAATGTTTGTCATCTCACTACATCTACCCTTATTTCCCCAAACCAGGTATTGTCAGTAATTTTCTGTCTTGGTCCCAGGCCTCACGATGTTTGCAATCTGCCAACTTTGAAATTTCAGAGTTTTACTTCTTTATATATTCTCCCTTACTAACAACCCCACTTGCCAATCAGCTACAACTTCTGAAACATAAAGAATTCTCTGTCTACTAAATTTTAATTGTATAGTACCTGCCTTACTTCGAACTCTCATCATTTTTTTCACCTGCATTGTATTCTGTGCTTTTTTATCTCAGTCTTTCCAGAATTTCAACTTTCTACACATTTTGATGATTTATTATTTTATAAAACAAATGAAACCTTGATTCTCCCCCATTTCAAAATCTCATAATTACAAATCTAGTTTTCCTACACATGTTAACTAAACCCTACACTCCAGAGAAAAGATTTAAGAATCTATATTTTTAGGAAAGTTGCTACCAGAAAATTCTTATTATCCCACACATTTTGGAAATTCTGGACTAAATAGGTATCAATACATAAAATGCATTTCATAAGTTATTATTTAAGGCTCCTCACAAGACTGCAAACTATGCACCAGCTTTATCATTTCTCACTCCTTCCGAATCTTAAATTCTAAAGACACTTTTTTTTGCCCATCTGTTCTCACTTGTGTCTGCTATACTCCCTGTCTGCAACAACCCATCTCTTCCTTTTCCACCTGGAAAATCTTTTCTATTCATTATCCTTCAAATTTCTTTGCAAATATAATTCCCCGTTAAAGCTTTTTCCTGAGTCTTTTAAGAAATGGTTGATCAGAGCCTTCCTCCATCCTCACATACTGTAACTGCCCATTGTCCTACTATTTAGCCTTCTACATCATGTTGTAACTACACCACTGCTTGCCAGTAGGCTTCTACTAGACCATAAGTGTCTTCAGGGGCTAGACTACTTCTTGCCTCGCATATATCTAGTCACACAGTTTGGTTAGATTTGCAAAATAAATGTACAACATATTGTGTGATTGGTTCCTCCAAAAGATTTATTGAATTTATCTTCTAATAAAATTCTGATCAAAATGAAAATTATAAGGTACTAAGTAGATAGGCCTTTTTCTATGAAATTATGTCATCCAAATTCTATAGTAAAGAGAATAGTAATTTCCTTAAATGAATTCATCAAAGTGGGAGAAAAACATTCTAAGACATCAGAGATTGAAAATAAACTTTGACCAGGTTTTTATTTTTTCCTTTTTTTTTTTTTTTCATTGTTGTTATTAGAGTATATAAAAGATTTAGGCCTCTCATGCTAAATTTAGAGAAAACTCTAGAAAACTCAAAAATTTAAATGATTAAATTCTGAATATTCCAGATCAGAATGGAGAACTCAGTTACTATTTTTTAATCCCCACCCCCCCCACACACACACACACATGCTATGCATGGTAAGATAAAAGAGAAAAAACAGTAGTAATAGAGGAAGGGCTCAATTTGTAGCTCTTTATTGTGTGGGTTCATAAAAATAAGGTCCAGTTTTTTCCAATTTCTCAATTTATCTTCACATTTCTGGTGTGTTATCTTTTAAAATTTATATTTAATTTCTCCTTTTTCTTAATAACATAGAATTTCCTCAGAACAAATAAGCAATATGGCTTTGAAAATCTATGGGGGTAATCACAGTTTTCTAAAACTAATGCTTAAATGTAAAAGATAAGTAGCTATTTATAAGTTTTAATTGGCCACTTTTATTCATACCTATTTGCTTTTGGAAAATGCAGTCTACTAGCAAACCTATTAGATTATATAGGATCAGTACATTTGGGGAAAAAATAACATTCCTTGGATTTGCTGGGCTATTCTACAATATCCTTCTGTCTTTAGGTCCTTTTAACAGCCCTGAGTACTGGCAACAAGTCTGAAGTCTCAAAAGCTAGTGAGCCCTGTCCTAGGACATCATATATTTTATAGAACGGAATGACAACAATGACTGATTACCGTTGGTCTAAACATTTGTGTGTTTGTGTGTGTCCCTCCTTATGTTCTTTTGTTCACATAGATGACATGCTGCTGCTGGAGGGTCTGCTTGTCTTAACACGAGACAACTAAAATTAAACTAAATCTAGTGCATTCTTTCTTTACTTCTTGGATTGAACATGAAACATACGATACTCTAAAAAAATCTTGGACAGCTAGGCCTTTAACGATATATGTATTCTTTTAAATGCAGTATTCTTTACTTTGTATCTGAAAATACATATTTCTAATATGTGCCTGAGCTTAAATGGATTCCAGGGGTGATACAAACAATCCACATGGAAAAGATAGAATCTTTACTCCCAGGGGACCGCAAGTAATTTAAGAAATTCCTAACTTTATATAATTTCTTCTAAGTATTGAAAAATTTCCAGAAGATATAGCTCAGCTTTGAGAGAAATAATATGTCCAATAACAATTCTGTCAAGGTTATTCTTGGGTAAATTTTCTTATCCATAATATACTGCATAGGAAATTTGCTTTGTCTAAGATATTGATTGAATCTAACCAATGTAGGATTGCTTTCTACCACCTGCCCTGCCTATTGTCTTATTTGGTGGTTTCCACAAAATGAAAACAATAGAGTAGAAACTTCAAAACCAATGTTGATGATCAAAATTTAAATAACTAAGTATTAAATCTTGGTCAAAATCAGATAATGCCCTATAAACCTTTTTTTTTTTTTTTTTGTTTACCGGGAGGTAATGGGGATCGAACCCCGGTCTCTCCTATAAACCTTTTTAGTATAGACAAGTATATTTTAGTATAGATAGTTTCAAAGACTGAGGAGAGGAAGCTGTTGAATATAGCTGATGGAAATGTGGTGGAGGGAAAGGGATGATGGTCCAAGAGGAAATCTGAACAAAGGCAGAGCAAATTTCAGATTCGAATGCAGCTAACAACATTGTGAGTTGCTTGTGTGTATGTATGTGTGTGTGTGTGTGTGTACATGTGAGTGTTTTAAGGGCTGCTAAGGTAACGAGTCTGTTATGACTTAGTGTCATTCAGGGGACTACCATACTCCAGTACAGGGGAGATGAAACAAATTTGGACACTGATAGGATTCTCCGTGGAGCTGCTGACAGAAAGGCTTAGTGCCCTCTAATTAGCTGAAGGAGTGGAGAGCCACAGGTTAAACACACCTTCAGCATCCAAGCGGAATGACAATAACTCAGCTCCTATTTTAGAGATAATGGTAACAGAACTAGTCTGAAAGGCTCTGTGGATTATTAGGTTCACCTGCTTGAACAGAAGGACAGAAAAGAAAAGAAAGCTTACATTATATTATGTTACGCTACATTGTGTTATATTTAGTAACCAGACAAAAATATATTCCAGTCTTAAGTAAATTAAACTTTTATAGGTGTAATACAACTATAGATTGGAAGGAGGTACAAGAGAACCTCTTATGATGATAGAAATATTCCATATCTTAAATGGTCGCACATATTTGCCAAAATCCAGCAATGCCACTGCTGGGTATATACTCAGAAGAATTGATAGCAAAGACATGAACAGATATATGCACACCAGTGTTCATAGCGGCATTGTTCACAATTGCCAAAAGTTTGAATCAGCCCCCGTACCCATTAACAGACGAATGGATAAACAAAATGTGGTACATACGTACAATGGAATATTACTCAGCTGTAAGAAGGAATAAAATGCTAACACACGGAATAACATGGATGAATCTTGAAGACCTTATGTTGAGTGAAGCAAGTCAGGTATTGAAGGATGAACATTATATGACCTCACTGATTTGAATTGAGGAACGTGAGCAGTCCCTGAGAACCACTGTCTGAAAGATAGGTTAACAAGGGAGAGAAAGGGAAGAGAAGGTTGTGAGCCATCACTCATATGGACATAATCTATGGTAAAGTGATAGAGTATAGCTGCATATTGAAAGATAGGAAAGGTGGGTAGTAATATTACTGGGTTTGGCGGTGCAGGGTCAACAGGTGGGTAGATTAGGAAGGGTGAGTTAGAATACCCTGGATACTGGGGGGAGAGATGGGAGGGGGACTAGGTGCCTAATAGGGGAGGATAATCAGCATGTCAAGACCTCTTGTTGCATGTAACTATGAATTTTGTCATCCAATGAGTTTTATGTGTCCCAGGGGAATGGGGAGTTTTATGTGTCCCAGGGGAATGGGGAGGAAGGAACAGAAAAGATCAAACAGGTGGTATTTAGTGGTCAGGGGAAATGTTTTTCATTACCTTACAGTAATGGACACAGGACATGGTAAATATCATCAAAAATTATTAAACTGTACCATCTAAATTGTAAACTATACTGTAAACCATTGACAATGTTTAGTAACTAGGTTTCAGTATCTGTATAACAGTTATAACAATGCTACCATCCACATAAAAAAGGTTTTAATATGGGGTGAGGAAAGGGGAAGGAGCTTGGGTATATGAGAGTCTCTAGTATTCTGTATGTGACTTTGCTGTGATCTAAAACTTCCTTGAAAATTGAATGAAAATATGGGAGACAATGGGGAGTGAGAGGGGGAAGGTGCCATGGTACAGACTGGACACCTGATAATGCAGTGATAAAAGGAAAAAATAATAATAATAAATTAAAAAAAAAAATTTATTTTTTAAATTTTTTTTGGTTTTTCCCATTTTTTGAATGCCCCAATCCTCTAATTTTATTTTAAGTTTAGGTTTTTTTTTTTTCTTCTGAGTTCCCATGCATTTTATCTCTTGCATTTAAGCTTATCATTATTATTTCATTTTCCTTTTAATTGTGTTTGGCTATTATATGGGCTTCATCTTCAAGGAAGGTTTAGACCACAGAAGGGTTACAATGGGGGCAGTAGAGGATCATTGGTGGGGGATGTCTGGGATGGGGGTTTCATGGGAGGAAGTTCACCTGAATATACATAGAAGATATATAAAAATATTCAAATGATCAAGGGATGGGGCATGGTCATAGTGGGTAGACAATCACCCAATAAATGAGGGAGTACTAAATTCCCAGCCTGGAGAGCTCTGCCACATTCTCCAAGAGAGCAGCAACAGTCCCCCGAGTGCAGAGGCAGTGCCTGGCAAAGGAGGATGGTCCACTGATGGGTTCTTGTTATTGATGACTAGCCTTACGAGTCTTTGCTCTTGTAATTGAAACAGCCTACTGTTATGGGGTGCCTAAGGGTTGCCACCTGAGAGCCTCCTTGTTGCTCAAATGTGACCTCTCTCTAAGTCAAACTCAACATATGAATGCATTACCTTCCCCCCAGAGTGGGACATGACCCCCAGGGATGAGCCTCCCTGGCAACGAGGGATTAATACCAAGTGCCAACTGGAAATACAACTGGAAAAAGACCTTGAATAAAAGGGGGAAAAGGTAAAGATAAATGAGTTTGTGTGGCTAAAAGACTTCAAAGAGAGTCGGGAGGTCATCCCAGAGGTAACACTTATGCCCACCTCAGTAGGATCTTATAGAACACCAAAGTGGATATCACCCCACACAGAGGGGCTCCTGAGGGTTCTGGAGACACCCAGGTTCTATTTGGGGGGCGGATAGCTCCAGAGATTGATGCCCTATCAGTGGGTTTTACTTTGGAATCTGTGCTCCTCAGAGTGACAGAGTTGGACTCAAATAAGTCCTCCCTGCACATGGTCCATCAGTCCCTTCTATTCAAACCTATATGTGATGCTGGAGTTTGTAGGTGTACTTCCAGAGTCTGGAGACTTTGGCCTGCCCATGTGCCAGGTGTGCGTGGAATCTCGGTGGAGCTGCAACTCCTACTCTACAGCTCAATGGACTCATCCAAGTCACCTGGTAAGAAGACGATGATGGACATGGGCCATCCCAGGGAATGGAGAAAGCCTGCAGCTGCAGGCAGGATAATCCCATCCATTATATCCATGGGATATGGGCCCCCTCTCACTTAGAGGTAGAGTGGACATCACCATCCCAAACTCCTCAGGATTAGGGGAAGAGCTATGGACTAGAGTGGACTTAATGGTATTCTGTTGTAGGCATATTTCGATTCAAGCAATGGAAGAAATTACAGCAGTGAGGTGGAGCCAGTGTCCACTGGAGACTTTTGGGGCAGGGAAGGGAAAAGCAGTTGTAATACATGGGCTTTTCCAGGACTTGGGAATTATCCTTAGAGACATTACAACGACAGATATAGGCCATTTTACATCAGCATATACCATGCAAAACTGTGTGGGAGAGAGTGTGGTCTACAATGTGAACTATAGTCCATGCTTAGTGGCAAAGCCCCAGGATGTGTATATCCATTGCACGTGATGTGCCACACTAATGAAAGATATTTATGTGGGATGTTATGGGAGGTGTGAGAGGTGGGGAACATGGAAATTCCTATAATTTTTGTATAACATTTATGTAATCTAAGCATCTTTCAAAATATATTAAAAAAAAAATACCACACAAATACAAAGAATGAGCAATAGCAGAGTATATGTGAATATTGTACTTTTTCATGAATTATCTGTAATCCTGTAATGTTTCTAATGTAAAAATAATAATATTTCAAAATGTTACACTGACATAAAAAATAAACTGCTTTTAAAAAAAAAAAGTCATTGAATTTCATACTTAGAAACTGTGCTTTTCACTGTATATAAATTTTACCTCAGTTTATGAAGAAGCAAAACCTAATTTGTATAATTTGATCTGAGTAAATCACGGTAGTGGAATATCATCTAAAAGTGTTTTTTGTTTTTTATTCTTTGTGGTTTTTTTAAACATTCAGAAGACCTCTGCTTGACACTGAAGTAATGAGCTATCTAAGGAAACATCTGGCATGCACACAGTCTTGCTGTAATTTTACCTTGTCTCACTCTTTTCAAACCCAGGGACCCCCATGATGCACTGTCTTTGATGTTTAACTAACACCCATGTTTAAAGCCAGCCTGTAGCAGCTTTGGAAATGCACAGTTTCAATCTATTACGGTATTTAAGGCCTAGGTACTTGTGTACTTAATGGCTTTCTATAAGTGGGGTCCTGTGTCTCTGCTGATTAGCCCATGATTTTAGTCAGATAACATCTTTAATTAGATGTGTACACTAAATCATAAGCTAATATTCTTATCTGGGACTATTTACTCGTAGTTGATACTGCTGAGGCCAAATGTGAACTACAATTTTGTTCAGTCTTTGCTTGATCCATTGATTTTTACAAGTAAGAAAAGAAAAAAAAGGAGAAAATAAAGGCAAGGTTATATAAGTTCAGAGTTTTTAAATGCATCCTATGCAAATTTTGTTTTGGAAGTATCATTTGTGATCTGTGTCACAATGAATAAATTACTAATTTTAATTATAATAGAGTTACAAAAATTTGAAATATACATACATACCTACACACATGCACATATTTTATAGATTCAAGTGCAGTCCTATAATAGCTTTACTCATATATATCTCTTCTTCAGTGAAAAATGCATTAATTTACTCCTACAGTAATGACAATTGTCTTTCTCAAAAATATCACATACATGAGTGAACAACTAATATTTAACCCTATATTGCTGTGTAAATCATGAATTATTATAGTGTATTAACTCTCCTCAAAATTCTTAAAACATGTTATACACCATGGATGTTTATGTTACATATAAATATTATTCATCATGTGTGTGGAAAAGGAAAAAAATGGGAAATTCTGCTCAGTGCATTGCTTGCATATGCCTGTCCCAGGCAACTCTACTCCAAGTGTAACAGAGATTAACAGGAAGAAAGGAAAGAGATGAGCATTCTTTTGAGAAACCATGTAGGTCAATTTCTTCACTAAGAGAGGTAAAAGCCTGATCCTCCCATAACAGGAAATCTAGGAAGTCTGATCAAACATTCAGAAATTAGTTCAGAACTATCAAAATTTACTCAGATATAGAAACACACCTTGGCTTGAAAAATGCATCAAGGGAGTATTCCAGAAAAGAGATTCTTTTTGGAGGGTCACTCGTAGAATGTAAAATAGTCTGATTACCATGAAATCATCTTTCTGAGAAGTTCTGATTCTGTGTTACTTTGCTGTCAGGAACTTTTTAATAACATAGGTAAACACTCTCAAGAATATCAGAGCCATTATATGTTAAATAAAAAAATGACCTGAAAATTTTAAGTAAAATTGGGAAAAGTTAAATGCATTTGATAATTAAAATATGAATTCTAATATTCACTCTACATCTCCAAGCAAGTATGCATCAAAACCCATTTTCAAATCTCAATTAAAATGTAAGTGCAAAAGAAGAGGTTGACTTTATTAAATTTTTCTAGTCTAGTTATCTGAAGTAAGCAGGTGTGGAATATGCTAATTTGGGTGTGTTTGCATATTTATTCAACAAAATGCACACCAGCAGAGACTTAAACTGTTTTCAGAAGCAATCATGCCTGCAAAATTTCTATTTTGGCCTGTGAAATCTGCATTGTCCATGCTTGCACTTATTAATATTCCCAACATCATTTTGTCCCAAGCAAATTCCCTACTTCTCCATATATCACTTGATTAAGGAAAGCAAATATTTAGCTGCAATAAATAACTTTATTCTCCACAAAGGGGGATTTTTTAAATCCCTAGCAAAAAACAAAGGGGAAAATGCAGAGGCAAACTACCTGCTGATTAATTTCCATCATTCCTGTGGTTTGACCCTCTTTAGCGCCAAACACAGGATTAATTTATCTGAAGATTTTGGTCAAATACCTTTTTAGCTAGCCATGATTTTTTGCAGCATTTCTAGTTCCCAGGCCGATCCAAACAAGGAAAATATCTCAATACATATTTTTACAATTATGTAAACTTCACATAATTGACCTTAGAATTCTGAGAACTGCAGCTGATTAGTTTTTACATGTACCATAAAAATTTTAGTACTTTAGGAAAGAAATAACCTTAAGTTGTTCCATTTTTGGATTGCATAAGTAAAACTAAAAAGAAAATTATGGGGATACAAATATACTAACACTTGTTTCTTTTAAGACTTTGGTTTTCATTTCAATATGTTTATTTATTCTCTGCATTTCTAATTCCTTGCCTTCACAATTTACAGAAAATTGTCATTAGCCACACAGAGCAACAGTTCTCAGACACAGCCTTGTAGACTTCAGTTGTTTTACACAGAATATTTTAACTATAGTTTAGAAAGATTCTAAACATTTATGCCCAAGATTGTGAAATAAATTTAAGTCATTTGGTGTTGAGTTTTATTTTTGAGGAACTAAGTTCTCTTAATTTAGAATTTATATTAAAAAAGCCTAAGTTAAAATATACAGATGGGTTTATCTTCTTTAGTTATTTCAGGGATGAAAATTTTCTAAAATTGATGTATGGTCATGTTTGAATCACTAAACAAAGTTACTAAAAACTATTGAATTGTATACTTAAAATGGGTGAATTTCACAAGATATAATATATACCCCAGATAAAGTTATTTAAGAAAAAGAATAACCTTAAAAAAAGCAATGCAAATGGTTGGTCAGAATTGATAGGCGGTTAAAAGGACTATAGGCTTGACTAATTTTGAACATTTTTCTAATACATTCTTTTTTAATGTTCTTTTCTAATTTTTCAGATCCATTTATTGAAAACAAAAATCTGTGTGAAAATGTTACAGCCTATAACTAGCCTGGTCTATCTTTTTTCTTCTGGAATTGAAAAACAATAAACCAAGGATCATTATTATTCACATGGCACAGTCTGTGGTTTAGCTTTAGAAACATGCTTTTCAAGTTAAATTTTCTTCAAAATGCACCTAGCTAGAAAAAAAGGAAAGAAAAAAAGAAAGACAAAAATGCTAGTGGCAATTGCTAAGTTGAGGTTTGAGATGCCTGGCAGTGTATTCTCCAAACACAACTTGGTTTTTCACCAAGTTGTTTTCTAGGGAGACTCACAGTTGGCTTTCATATATGCTTTTGTGGATCTATATATTTACCTTGCTTTCCTGGATGGCTAAAGTGTGGAACTCTTTACTCCTTGTTAACCATTGGAATGACTGACTGTCAAACTGATTTTGGTCTCCAATGGCTTGGTTTAATTCTCTGAAAGGGGATCCTGAAATGAGAGTCCCCTAAGAACAGATATTGGCTTATAAACAATGTATAAAATTTGTCCATGTGTACATGTGGAATGAATATTCTATTAACATTTGTATTCAATATAACACATCAATACAGGCAATCACACATAATAAATGCAATGTTTCTCTTCTCCTCTTTCAAAAAACATGTATAGGACAGGTTGGGAAGTGCATTAGGTAATTGACAGTGAGTTTCTGGTGAAATGGCCAGTCATGAAATCAGATAAGAAAAAAATCAACCCAAGTAAAACACCAACTTTGAATAAGAAAAGATCATGCCCTTATTACTAACCCCCTGGCAATTAAGCTTATAATGAGGGAAGTGACTACTAGAACTATAAGCACAGAAGGAAAAGTGTGAGAAAAATGTTCTAACACGTTCCGTGAAAAGTCAGCAGGATTTTACAGCAAACAATCAAGTGATTGTAGAAAGAAAACATGCAACCAAAGAATTTACTCAATTAACATCTATAATTTAACAAAATAACATATGTTCAAAGTCACTTTTTGAAGACAAATTAAAAGGCCCTCATGGACTACAAATTGCTAACTACCAATGTTCATTTAAGGAAACGACCAATAACACTGATGACAAACTATCCAAGAATGACTACTACAAAGACTAGCATCTGGACACTTTGCATTAACCTTTCTGATGACTTTGAAATTTAAAATCTTTTATCCAAATACAATTGGAGGATATGTAATACAGAGGAGATTCTATGTTTACATTTTTAATGTGAATATAAAATTACAAAAATATTGATGGTAAAAAATTTTATGAAATTTGAACATCAATTCTTTAACCATACGAATAATCAGAAAACCTATACCAGTGAGAAATTTATATACCCATAATTGATATTTAAAGGAATTAAACTCTTAAAATGTAAAACCTGATTGTACTAATTTTAAAACATCCAATATAAGAATATGTATTTATATGTATATATGCTAATATATATACTATTGCATATATACATACATATTAATATTACAATTATTTTATTAGTTTTAACAATCTGAAAAAATGGGAATTATATTCCCGATTGTGCCTCCCACCCCATAAAGTAAACCCAGGATTCAAAATATTAAGAAATTTAAATAAAACCATGGAGATAGCAAATGTATGCCTCCATTTATTTTCACATACTTTTCTCATTCAAATTCCTTCATTCATTTCTTCCATTACCCCTTGTAATATAAATGAGATATTTCTATTTCAATTTTACTTAACAGAAAAAAAGTAAATGGTACAAATTTTGAAGAAAAAAGTTAGTAACTAGCATTAATCCCATATCTTTCCTCTTCTACTGTCTAACTGGATTAGGACTGGAGAAGTTCTCTGGTAGTTGTCTGGAAGGACACTTGAGAAAGCAAAAATTTGTATTTCATTTGTTAAAGCAACAATCTTAATTAGTATTATACCTCTCCTTATTCATGATTCTAGAATCCTTTCTAAATTAATAATATATCTCTTTCATATGATCTTTCTCACATATCTTTATTTCCTTAGTAAAAATTAAAGTGAAAGAAGTCATATATAAGTTAATTAAAGTGCATGTGGCTATGCATTACATGCCAGCCATTGCGTAAGGTACAAGAGTTAAAGCACTGTAAGAGGCGGATGTAGAGCCCGCCCTTATGGAGACTGAAAGCTTCTCATTAATGGAGTTAGATTTCTTTAAAAATTACTATTTGATACTCCATGTTCCCTCAAACACATATGGAACTTGTCATTATAAGAGCTAACCACTGAATGATTTGAAATACTCTAACCCATCCAGAATATCTAGTGGGCATATTTTGTTGCTATCCCAAGAATATTTCTTTAGAATTTACTAAAAGATGCCATCTTCCAAATTCAAGTTGCTGCTGGTATCTGCATCTACTTGACTGAAAGCTTTCTTTGGGTGTTAAAGTCAGCTCTGCCCAATACTGGAAGCTATGTGAATAAATACTCCTTCAATTGCCTCCCATCCCTAAATGAGCCCTCAATCAATGACTGATGTAGATTCTTGTATAAATACCCTAGCTTCCTCTTCTCTTGGGTGAGATAGCAAGGGTAAATGTTCTACACTGGGTCCCACTGTTCAGCAGCAAAATTAGTCTCCAATTTCCCACAAGGTAACTCTAAAATGCATCAGTTTGTTGGTTGTC
This sequence comes from Tolypeutes matacus, assembly GCA_026826555.1. Taxonomy (NCBI): domain Eukaryota; kingdom Metazoa; phylum Chordata; class Mammalia; order Cingulata; family Chlamyphoridae; genus Tolypeutes; species Tolypeutes matacus. The sequence goes on from JAKSZT010054350.1 coordinate 7,246,056, forward strand.
CTTTCTTTCCCTGTTTCATTTAATATTCCCCTCCTGTGTTTCTTGGTTTCATCTCCCAAACAGACAGCATAAATTCTCATCACTGAGTCTACTTTGGGGATACTCCAAAATGAAATACTTTGAACTTCTGAAGCTACTCTAGGATATCAGTCAGAGATTAGAGCACCTTGATCTCTATTTAGATTTTCAAGACATTTACCTCATTTATGTCTACCTTAGGTAATGGCCATTTCTGTGTCATTGGGAAGTTTTGGCATCTATTTGGTCGGGTTGTTGGTTACACAAGCTTATGGACACACACACAGAGTTAACATGTACACACATATATTCCTATCCCAACATCATAGATTCCTTGATCTCACTCTTGAAAGATGTAAGTTGTAATACAGTTGATATTGGAAATAATTTAAGTAACAGGACACTGGTTGCTAGAATGGGATGAGGAGATAGCTGTGATATCACACAAAATTTAGTAAAGTCATTCCACGTGAAGCCTCTGTTTTTCTTACTTCAAGCAAGGGGTGACTCTTTTGAGCCAAATGGTTAGTTTTTCCATCCTGTTCTATGCTCAAGTGCATCATTCTTAAGTTAGGGAGGCAGACTGTTGTGTTGTTCAGTCAATCTTGGGGATTCCCAGGCAATCACCGAGCTGGATCATGACAACAGACCCTCAAACAAAATGCAGACAACCCAATGTGACCAGATGAATGTAATTTTTTGTAAGTGAACTACAGAGAATAGAGCCTCTCTGATCTATTGAGCCTCCCTTCCTTGTCCTTTGATAACATCTCTGGAAGTTCTTGCAGCTTTCTGCTCACTTTTAGTTATTAATTTCCATTGTACACCAGTATAAAACAGCAATTTCCTAGGAGGAGATAAAGTCAGCTCTCTTATTCTTTCTGTTTCTTTTGATATTAGGGTAAGTGTGGAGAGATTATGGAAAAATGCAAAAGTTTACATTTAACTGTTCACATAATTGCATTGTTTTTGTTGAGTTCCACTGTTTTCTTAGCTGATAATGGACTTTAGAATTGAGTGCTGGCTCTCTCTAGGCACTCATGAATTTTTCAGAAAACTTTAGAGGTCTCCACACTGCAGGATCCCATTTCGTGCCTCTTTCAAATCCCTTAAAAGTTATCTGGACTCAACTGCTTGCAGTTTTCTTGAATGTAATATATTTGGTGGATTTGTGATCTTATTTGTCAATTCCTAAGCAACAGGAAAAAATTGTGCTGTTTTTTTTATTTTTATGTGACCATATATCTACATATGTTTGTGTATGTTGTGTATATACATATACATGTATTTTTTTTAGCTTTCAGTTTGAAAACTCATTTTTATTAAATCCTCTTACTGTCTTAATAAATGAACACTGCTATTTATTATGTATAGTATTATATATAATATATATATATCATTATAATTGAACCAAATAGACTAGACTCTATCTGGTTCTTAGAGTTAAGTTCTGGTACCCAAGTTGAGTTAAACCATATAAGGACCCCCCTCTCATCCCACAGCTCTCAGAGCCTTACAGAATACACTTTGGTTCTATATTGTTTCAGCATGTTACAGAAGCCCACAAATAGAAGCCTGGATTAGGATCAAAAGTCAGGTAGAATAGATCTCTGAATAAATTCTCCCTGTCAATTCATATGGTGAGTGAAAATTAGAGTCTAGTAGGGATCAAAGAAAGAGGCAGCTAAGCAAGGTCCCTCTGGGGGAGACAGTCACAGCAGGGTGATGATATCATGGCATCCCACTGCCTAGCAGACTTCACCAAAGGAGACAGCTGTCACGCAGGATTTGGGATGAGTGGATTTACACAGAAATCTTTTCTGTTTCATGCTCTGAGCTTTCCTACTTGCTGTTACTAGAAGGCTCTAAAATAATATTGCCATTTCATTTTTTTTTTCCTAAAGTTTAATTTAGGTAAGACAGATGTTAGAAAGAGATGGAGAAATATATACAGGCTCAGCTATTGATGAAATAATTACACAATACAAGGAAAAATATCATCACTTTTATTAAGCTGTTATATTGTCTAAGGATGCCATCTACATAAATGGCCTTGAAGAAATTATAAATGACCAGTAAAAGTTCTTTCTTTAGAAGTAAAGATTAAATTATACAACCAGAACTATAACACGCACACACACACACACATACAAAACAGGGACTGCCCAATTTTTCTCTTAATAAGTTAAGATTTATATATGACTTACCCTTGTAATCCTTTACCCTTGTAAAGATTTGGAATTAACAAAAAATATTGATTTCAGGAATATATTAGTCAGCCAAAGGGGTACCAATGCAAAATACCAGAAATCTGTTAGCTTTACGTAGCATATGTATTTGGAGAAAAAAGTTACAGTTACAAGAACCTAAAGAGTCCAACTCAAGTTGCTTTCTCATCAACATCAGTTGCCATGTGTTGAAGCAAAATGGTCCCTGACTCTGCAAGGGTTCAGTCTTCCCCTCTTGGTTTCTTTTTTCTCAGCTGAAGGCTGGTATAGGACTTGATTCTCGGGGCTTCCTTTCTTTCCTAGCATAGGATGTGTTTCTTTCCAGGTCTTCTTAACTATTCTGGTCTCTTTCTAAGGTCAGCTGAAAACTATCAAGCGAATGGCTCATCTCTCCCCAGGGCCCCATAATGAAAAATGTAAGAGCTCTCTCTCTTCCCATGTGTCTCTATTGAGTGAGTGTCCATTTATATTGGCCCACCAAGGGGGCGGACTTAACCTGAGTCATGCCTTACTAATGTAGTTGAATCAAAGCCCTAATCTTAACAGGTAATTTAATCAAGGACCTCTCAACTGAATTTAATATAATCAAAGGGTATCACACCCAGAAGAATAGATTAGTTTACAAATATAATCTTCCTCTTTTTGAGATTCACAAAAATAATCTCAATGTCACAAGGAATAAATAGAATATTCTACAATATGAATATTTAGCACCAGATATCTTTAATAAAATGGGAAAGTAACAAAAATAAGGATTGAATACCATTTTTGTGGAATGAAAAGACTAGAAAAGCAAAATGACAAAATAGTTGGGAGGAACATAGATTTTTAAAATCAGGATGCATTTGTTTAATCAAATTACATTTTTCATACAGCAATGTTATGCAGAAACATCCTAGATTCTTTTTGTTGTTTAAACTGATTTTCTGAGTACTTCTCTTTAAAAAAATATAGCCAGTGCAAAGTTGAGATAACATACATTTTCAGAGTCAAATGTTAAGTTATTCTATTTATTTTATTGATGATTTAAGATAACTGTCTCATTCACCAAGAATAAAGCTAACCACAGTCTTCAGGACGAGAGACTAAGCCACTCAAATGAATAACTATAAAGTGAATAGCTTGTGCCAAAGGATGATTCATTTGATTTAAAACACATTTGTAGAACAAATTTTGGAACTGTGTTCACTTGTTAATTTTTTTTTTCTTTTGTGATTTCCCTTCACTTTTGTAGACTGGCAATCAAAACCAACATCCAGATAGTGCCAAGTTTGATGAAGTGGTTAAGAACATTCTTCGAAGTACCACATATGCCAATGAATTGGCTTTTTGCAATTAGAAGAAATAAAAAGTCTATGCTGGTTATGAATAAAAGCTGCTGTTTCTCTATATACATATATGAGATTTGGGATACAGAGCTCTGAGCCTAATGCTGAGGGTGAGAAGAGAAACGACCGGGAATTGTCAATAGGCTCCATCATTACCTACAGCAATAGAGGCACAAATTTGTATCTGAAGCCTCTTCAAGTTCTAGCCCATGAATAATGAAGAATTGAATTGTCTTAGGATTTCTACTTTTGATCTTCCCTGCCTCATTGTCTGTAGAATCCATAGGGCTTGACTGGTTCCAAGAATTTCAGATGGATCCGTTTATAAATTCCTAGGTGGACAAATGTGAATTTATATTTGATCAGAGTCTTTCAGACCAGATTGATTGGAAATTATTAGGGAACTTGTAGTGGCATTTTCCTTTCCTAACTTTCTCTCTCGTAAGAATTTTTTTTCTTTTCTTTTTTTTTTTTTTTTGAGGTACCGGGACTGGGGATTGAACCCGGGATCTCCCACTGAGCCCCATTGACTCCCGACTTGGCTCCCTCATCTGTTTGCTCGTTGTTCGCTCATTTTGTTTTTGCTCATTGTCTGCTTATTGTTTTTTGCTCCTTGTTTTTGCTCATTATCACCTCATTGTCTGTTCTTTAGGAGAACCAAACCTGGGACCACCCAAGTAGGAGACAGGCACTCAACTGCTTGAGCCACATCCACTCCTCTCAAGAGAATTTTACAGTTTTAGAATTGAGCAATAATGTTAGTTAACTTCCTGTGCTGAAGGTTAATCATAGATAATTGCCCTATCAAAACAATTGGCTTGATACTAAAACCCACCCCGAGACATACTCTAGTAACTTCACACATTGAATTTGTTCACATTCAACTATGTTTCTCTGCAACATAGGTAAGTATGATTAACCAGGATATGAAATATTTATAAATAAAAATTATTTCCAGTCTTGAAATTTTGCTACCTGTAAATCTGTCTTTTTCCCCCTGTAAATGTGACTGTGCAATAAACTAATTAGAGAAATATAAACTATAACAAACTTTACTCATGAACAGACTTCCTTTAAAAATTCTGAATGTGCCAGATCATAGGTAGGTAGATTTCTGAACTGGAAGAGTCACTGGCTCACATCAGTCATGAGGAAAACTCCATAGCCATCCTTGGCCCAAGGAGTACTAAAATACCCACCCACACTTCCTTTCATCTTATGAACTGTTCCGCAGTTTACCTGATAGACATCAACCTAGAATACAAAGTTTCCTGTATGTTGAACAAAGGATAACGATAGTTAAGATTATGTTCGTTAAATGAGTAGGGAGCCTAATCTTACAGAGATACTTAAATTTATGAGAACAGATAGAAGACAATTTTGTTTGAATGTACTTGTAGCCATTTGATACAGTTATGAATTCCAAAAATAGATATTGGATTATGCTTGTAACCTGGTCTGTTCCTCTGGGCATGATTAAGTTACGATTAGGGCTTTGATTGGGCCACACCAGTAGGATGTTTAGTCCCCGCCCCTTGGTGGGTGGGGACTCAGAGATAAAACTACATGGCAGAGCAGAGGAGTTAGTTGGAGTTTTGATGTTGGAGTCCTGATGCTGGAGCCTGGGAAAGCAAGGAAGTAGAGAAGGCCCCAGGAAAAGAGAACAGCCATTTGCCTGACAGTTCACAGCTGGCCTTGTGGAGAAAGACAAAACCTAGAGAGCCTCATGGTCTACAGCTGACCTTGTGGAAGAAACAGAGGAGCTGAGCTCGGAGACAAATGGAGCACTTGGAAGAGAGGAACCCAAGAAGCCTGAACCCTGGCAAATGTCGGCAGCTGTCTTGCTCCAAAATAAGGCAACAAACTTTGGTGAGGGAAGTAACTTATGCTTTATGGCCTGGTAACTGTAAGCCTCTACTCCAAATAAATACCCTTTATGAAAACCAACCAATTTATAGTATTTTGTATCAGCACCCCTTTGGCTGACTTATAGAGTACTTAAGTAGAATTTTAGGGCAATTGTTGTCATCAGTAAAAATCAAAATGTCTCAAGATCATTATCCAAAAGCAAGTTTAAAAAAATTCAATGGAATGGGGAAAAAAACCCTCCATGAATATGTAAAAAGTCTAACATGAAGATTTTTGCAAAAAAAGGACCATAACATTTTTACAAAAATCGATTTTCCAGGGATCTTAGCCTATTTGTTTTCATACAGTTTAAGGGCACATATATTAAAATTTCCATTCTGACATCCTTTATTCCTTGGCTCTTATTTTCTTCCTATGTAACTTCCTACTGAGTTGCATATGTTTTGCTTTTATGCACACAAAAAAGAAGAAAAAACAGTGGTACCAGTTGAGAGGTTACATCATATTTTTTAACCCATGGCTTAGCAACTTCTTATTTCTTACCCAATGCAGTGTACAACCTGATTCAGGGGAAATGATTTTCTAGTATCACTCATATTTTTCTCCTTCCCTGTCACTGTTGAGAGAAACAGGTTTCTGTATTCCTTTCCAAGACTAAGACCTGCTATTGATTCTATCACTTCTTAGCATTCCTTGAGCCCTCAAAAGTCCAGCCTACCTTGCCATTAAATTGCTAATCTCTACTCTAGTTTCAAATTGTATGTTTGAATAGAGGAATGCAAAGTTCAAAGTGGTGGAAGAATGTGGATAATCTCTTCAGATTACTTGAGTTCAAATCATGTTTCAGCAATGCCTGTGTGATTTAGGGATGTTATTTAATATCCTTGCCTCAGTTTCCTCCATTTGAAAACTAGAAAAACAATGATTTCTACTGTATAGTTTTTTCTTAAGAAAATAATACATAAATAATACTAATATGTAAATAATACATAAATAATAATAAATACACAGAACACAATTAGTACAGTGCCTGCCACATAGTAGGTACTGAAAATATGTTAGCTATTCACCACTTAAACACTTGCAATCCAACTTTTGTTCCCAGTTTTACACTCTAAATAGTCTCTTAAGAGGTGCTATAATCACCAATACCACACAGACCTACCAACTTCAATAATTTTTGTATTCTGATCTAGTACTGTGAAACATGTGTTATTGACTTCTGCTCAGCCTTTCCCTCTTACATCTCTTTCACTTAAAAACTATCCAACAGTGTGATTTGGACAAGGCCCAAGCTAGAAGCTGTAAAGGAGACAAATGTGGGCCATGCCTCGATCATGGCCTCAAGGAAATTGCAGTACAGTAGGGAAGATTAAATGGTTATAAAATACCATTATAATTTCAATTACAATAGAAGAACACCATAAGAGAGTTACAGATAACATAATGCTATGGGAGTTCAGATGAAAGCATAATTAGTTCTAGCTGAGAACAATTGGAGGAAAATTAATGGAGATGCTGGCATTCAATCTGGGACTTGCAGAATGGAAGAAATCTGGACATATAAATAGAGAGGAAGTTTGCTTTAGGCAAAGGCCACCAAATTTGCCAAGATCAATTCACAGAGAACAGGAAAGAGTTAAATTTAGCTTCAGGACAAGGACTAAAGGGTATTACAGTAGATGTGTTTGAAGCCCGCTTTAATTTCCTGGCTATGTTTGACTTTTTCCTGCATGTGATGGGAAGATATAAAAGCTTTTAGAGCAGTTAAGTGACATGATCAAAACTTTATGCCAATAAGATTAATGTGGCAATGATTTTGCTACAGTTCAGTAGACATGGCTAAGACTAGTCCCCTGGCATTGAAAAGGTAGCATCATTTGGCAAGAGCAAGGAAAAAGACATAAAGAAAGACCTGTGGGAGTACAAGGGAAGTTGGCTTATTCCAGTCAGGAAATGGGAAACTTCCTGGAGAAGGTGACTCACGAACTAATTTTTGAGAGATGAGAAGTCAATCAGGTGAAGAAGGGAAAGAATAGAATTTCCTATAAGTGGAAATATAGAAAATAAAGTTTAAAAAGGCATTAAACTGCAGGAAATGTGTGCAAGATTATAATGAATTGTATTCAAAGAGAATACAGTGGAAAAGTATTAAATGGTGGCTGAGCATAGGCCATGTCTTCACAAGCTTTATAAGCCATGGGAAAGCACTTGGATTTAATGTACTTTATAAAACAGATTAGGTAGGAGAGCAGCTCCAGGCTAGTGGTTATTGCAATAGTGCAAATGAGAGATGATCAGAACCCAAAGTTAGTAATATCAGTGAAGGCAAAAAGAAGGTTATAAAGAAATATGATTTTGCTGGTAGAATCAATGGGACAAGATAACAGACTAGATGTTCATTCAGTAGACATTTATTTAACACCCACTACATTTCAAGTACAGTGGAAATACATCAATGATGCATCAGTGAACTAAATGGACAAAAGATCCCCACAATTCAGGGAGCTTACATTTCTTGAGAAGGACTAACAGAGAAGGCAGAGAGAGAATAAGATTTTATAATTGATTTCTAAATACTAATTTTCTAAGTAAAGCCTGAGTTTTGATCCCAATATTGGCTCTTTCTCCTATGTTCAGCAGCCATCTGCAGTTGTTTCTCAAAATTTTATTCCCTACTTCATATTCTCCTTCAACTCTCCTAACTCCCAAGTATACAATTCAAATTTCAGCTCTTTCCCCAAAATCAAGGCTTAATTATCAACTGCTTACTTTGCATGACCATCTGGATGAAAAATCTGTAAGTTGCCTCATTCTCATCAATTCTAAAATGTTCCGCAGTATCTTATCACATGTTCTTCCTGTGTCCTGATTCTGATCAATGGCTTCATCATTCTTGAATTCTCTCTTGTTTAAATTATTTTCATGTTTGCGCGAGCTTCAACTTCTCCCTGCTCTTTGACTCAAACTCTGACAGTTTGTGCATTCTGGATTCAATCTCTGAAATAGAACCACCCCCACCCCTTCCTCAGGTTTAGGTCAGATCTTTTTCTGTCTCATTTGGATTACTGTTAGTTTGTTAACTGTTTTCCTAAATAACAGGCCAGATAAAAATGTCACTTTTTTACTCAAAAATCATTTACATGCCTTTCTGCTCACCATATCCAAAACTGTTGCAACATACATAATCACCACTACCTGTTAAATGAAAAGAAAAACACATCTAGGCATGCCTGACATGCAAGAAATTGCATGGAAGGGTCTGCAGGGAAATGAGTTTTTGTTTCAAGGAAAATTGGAGGCAAAGATATTGTTAAAGTACATGGGGACCCTGACTCTGCTTTACCCCATAATCCCCTCTGCCCATGAAGCTGAGTTGGTTTGGGAACTGAAAGGGCTCAACATTTGTAAACATTCCCTTAAATAGAAAAGCACAAATTCTTGATGAAATTTTCCAGAATGGATGATATAGAACTGGGTATAAAAGAGCAGTGGAGTAGCAAGATCGGGATGTGTTTCCAACTCTGGCAGGACTTCCTGCACAGAGGGAGTCACGTGAGGGAACCACAGAGTCAGGGCATAGCTGAGCCAAGATATGCTACAATTACTTTAAGTTCTGTATCCTCGACCCTCCATCATTTTTTTCTGTTTGTAATGCCCTTCTCTTTTTGTACCTATTAAACCCTTATTTGCACTTCATTGTTCACCTCAAGCCCCATTTCTTCAATAACATCTTCCTTAGTTCCCAAGCTGCATATGATCATTCCTTTTTTTTTCCCCTTCTTGTTCATTTTATTTGCATAAACTATATTAAATTGGTTAAATGTTGAAGTAATTATAAGTTCCTTGAGGGCAATAAGAAAATATATCATTATACCCCTCCATAACACAGAGCACTGTGCTAGTCACACAATAATATTCAAATATTTTTGGAACTGAATTGAATAAATAAAATATTTCATTGTTACAAAAATGCAGTCACTTAAAAAATGAATCTTAAGTAAAACTTCTAAATGCAGCAAAGAATGATCAAAAGCAGGAGAAAATAACTCAGCATTAATTAATGCATATTTTTGAGTACAATCTGTATATTTCACTGATTGACAACCTAAGCATTATTCTACCACAAATTTAGGGGGAAATTAAATACAAATGGATGTTAAAATCCTTCAGAATTAAATGAATTCAGTAAATATTGATAAAGCAATGTCAATCTTTTAATTTGCATAATTGCTGCCTTCTTGAGGCCATAATACTAGTGACATAAATCTGGTTTTTAGTGGAAGATTACCCATATTCCACTTCTATAAGTTCAATATGCATGGCCTCAGGCTACACCGTTAATCTAAACTCAAGTTGAGTGGAGACATCAAATGTGAGGGGTATGGTAGATATTCAGCCTATCTGCAGCTTTGCAATTGGGAGAGGTTTTTTTTTTTTCCCCAAAAACCAAGGCTAATGCTTGCTGTTCAGGTTCAGCTTTTTTTTTTTTTAAGATTTTATTTATTTATTTATCCCCCCCACTTGCTGCCTGTGCTCGCTGTGTCCATTTGCTGTGCGTTTTTCTGTGTCTGCTTGTTTCCCTCTGCTGGGTCCTCTTGCTGCGTCAGCTCACCGCGCCGCGCGGGCCGGTGCAGGCTGGCTTGCCTTCACCAGGGGGCCCCGGGAATCAAACCCGGGGTCTCCCATATGGTAAACGGGAGCCCTATCAATTGAGCCACATCCGCTTCCCAGGTTCAGCTTTAGAACGTTTTAAAAATACATGTGCTAAGGATCTTCACATTTATTTTCAGAGACTCTGAGCCTGTAAGAATGTGGGTACATATTGGTGTGCTAAAAGCTTCCGAGTGATTTTTAGGCAATTCCATGTTTAAAAATCACTGATCTTAAGGTTTTCACGAATAGCAGTATCCAATGATGATAAACAAATCCTCTGACTGGTGGTAGTGGAAGTCACAAATAAAAGAGACATCTGCCACTTGTTATTGCATTTACCATCCTGGACATAAGAAAGTCTATCAAAGGTAGGCAAGTGGAAATGCTGTGGTGGAAGTTGCCTTAGCTGGTCTGACACACTTCCTGAAAATCTATGTGGGGGCACATAAGAAAGTGATCTCCAAAAGGGTAATGTTGACACAAAAATATTTACCAGAAGGAAATCTATAATATACCTTTCCACTAGTTTATCAGATTATATTTCCACTGGTAAGTAGTCACAGAGGTGAGGCCCTAAAACTGAACAGACTTGGGCTAGGATTAGAGGAGGGGGCATTCCCTGGCTCACAGGGCATTGTCTTCCAAAGGAAAGTCCAACTAAGATCCCCATGGAAGACTCGAAAATAACAGAAAGGGAATTTCCATATAGTCAGTGAGTGAAATTCAAAAATTAGTATTGTCTGTGTGACAATTATCGTGGCATTTCCCTTATACATATGGTCTAGAAAAATGCTTGAAAGAGACAGCAATCACACAAATACACACACAAACACATGCATACACACACACATTCCACTGCCACTGGGGACTAATATAATTCAATAATTTTCAAAATACTCATAAAACCAAAAACAATGTGAAAAAGAGTAGACAAAAGCATAGCTTTATTTGGGATGAATTTATCACCCTGATTCCTTTGGTGACACAGCCAGCCACGCTTATAAATCCCATCACAGTTTGGGATTGTATGAATTCTCTTCAGTAAAACTTTAAGAGGAAAGTGGAGATTGAAATGTATACCGGATGAAAATTTTAGTTTGATTTCATAAATATAGCCCTGGTAAGCAACAATATTTTTCTTTTTAACTGTGAACAAATGGAAAAGATCATTCCTCTGACATATCTCTGATTGTCAGTGTCCTGGTCATTCTTCTGTGCAGGGCAAGGACTGATGAGTCCAGCGTTCCTCGCAGCCCCTCACATGTTATGTACATCCTGCCATCTGTGATTCTGGTGCCTTTCACAAACACTCAATTACACATGTTAAGCCCCTTCCCCTCTGCCCCACTTCCCAACATCCCACACACATACCCACATGTACACTCTTTATGCAATGTTCAAGAAAATGTCTTTCCATCCTTCTGTCTGCATTGCTCATTACAGTGGCCGTATGAAGCTTTCTGGTTGCAGCCTTTATAACCAAAAAGCTGTAGGCTGAGCGCAGGTGACTGTAGCTAGGATGAGAAGCCCTATAAAGAAATAAGACAATAAAAGCAGCTGCCTGCCATCAACTGCAATAGAAAGGCAGCTGCTTGCTTTATATTGAGGTGGGGCAAAGCTCACCCCTAAGCAGCAGTTGTTTCTCCAGCAATAACTACTCATACTAATTTTCCACCATCCCAACTATCTTTGGAGAATAAAAGGAAAATGACCGAGTTTCTGTTTGAATCAAGGACTCATATAAAATTTTTCCTTCTTGAGTCATTTATTCCTCAAGATATGTGAAAATCACATCTCAAAAAGAGATTAATATTCACTTGATTAATAACAGCTAGTACCACTTGGAGAAGATGAGGTGCTCTATCACACTTATTTCTGAAAAAAACAAAAAGTGTAGTTATCATTTCAGGGGTGGGGAAATTTCACATAGCCTTTCTTGTGGTTTTATACTATTATGCTTTAAAGCATAAATCTTCACTTCCTTCGTATTGCAATCAGCACCTTCACGGGGGAAAGGAGGCACTCTTCACTCTTTCATTCTTTGACTTAGGATATATTTTAAGAAATAGTGTTTACTTTGGAAACAATATAAACAAAAGTCTTGCTATTCCCACAGCACTAGTATAGGTCATCATTCTGTTAGATTCAAATACCTCCTATCAGGATGAAGTAAGAAAGGGAATTATTAAACCGTGATCAAAGGCAAACTCTCAAATGATCCCCACAATGCTGGTTTTGTGAAACTCAAGTTATTATCACCTCTCCATGCTAAGGGAATAGCAGGGAATGGGCAGGGAGCACAGTGAGACAGGTCTGTGGAGGTGTGGCTTAGAAAATTCTCATCTTAGCTCCAGGAATCCTCTAAAAGGGTCATTTCATTAAGTGAACAAAACCTTTTGTTATTCCCTGGACTAAACTGTGAAACATGTTTGAAAAGCATAAAATCCTTATTTATGACAGGAATGTTTGAGATTCAAAAGATAAATGCCATTCCGAATGCAAGCATGTTCTAGGTATCTAATACGTAATGGCACACAGCTGTAATAACAGCCACTGAATGAGGACCCTCTCTATATCATGTCATTAGGTGACTTGTTATAAGCTGATCTACTAGTGCTTTTTATAAGGGCCACTGGGGTAAAAAATAAATATATCACACACTGAACATCTGTGGTTTTGTCACAAAGCACCACTCATATCAACTTTCAAGCTATATCTTAGGCTACACATGACACCCTTTTAAAAATGGATCTCAATAAAAAAGTATAGTTTATGAAATCTTAGGTCTTTATTTCCCTAGGATACAAGAAGGCCTAGGCTATGCCTCGGGCACTCTTAATGGTATTTTTTCCCTAATTGTTTTAACATATTATTTTAGGGTCAAAACCATTATGTGATTCTAGGTAAGACTCTAAAGGTAAATACATTTTATGTGTGAGAGATGTTAACTGAGGAAAGAAATGCCAAGTTCTCAAGCCATTGTCTCAGTAAGTCTCCATAATCAAGAGTCAGTTTTTAAGAACATACAACTCTTAGCGGCAATTCTTGCCTAAGCCATATATATATATATAAATGTATCTGGTCATGTGAGAAGTTATCTCTTTCATTTATTCATTGGTCAAGTAAAAATAATATTCATCTTTAAAAGGATATGTGGGAACTGAATAACATATTTGAAATAATTATGTTCTACCCCTTATAAAATCTTCAGAAAAAAACTATTAATGTCATTAATTTATATAATGAAATACTGAATGAAAATAAGCATTAGTACAGCTGTGATAAGCTTGTTTTCTTTTTGTTTTTTTTTAAAGAAGGCATGGCTGTAAGGAAGGAATCCAGCTGACAGGCATTTTCAATCATCTATGCAAGATATAATGCTGACAGAACTAGGGAGGGTGGCAATGGATACAGTAAGAAGTGGTCATATTCTGGTCATATATTGAAATGTATATTTTACAGAATATGCTGATGAATCAGATATACGATATAGGAGAAACAGAGGAATCAAAGATGACTCCAACAGCTTTAGCTGGAAGAATGGAGCTGCCATTACCTGACATGGGGAGGCCTGGGGGTTACTGACCTTATAACAGCTACTGCCAGTGAGGCAGTATGTATGGACAGAAATGGTGTTTTACTCAAGGTGTATTACTCAAGGCACCCTTGGTAGTTTGTGAAAGTCTTACGTGGTACATGACCAAACATTTCTTATCTAAGTAGCCATATATTTTACAGGAGGATAGTTCTCTTTCAAACACATTCCAGTATAAAACATGAAGCCTGATTAAAATATACCACTACATTAGTCCTCAGGGTGCGTGGGTAAAGCAAAATTCCTGACAGCAGTAAGAAATTTAGTGAAATTAGAAAATCCTGGTGTATTGTCAAGATCATGAATTTTGAAGTAAAAACCACCTGGGTTTAAATTCTGCCTTAGCCACTTAAGTTATATGAATGGGGCTAGTAAGTTAACCTCTCAAAAACAGTTTCTTCATCTATTTATAAGGGTAATAATGCCTATTTTTCAGGGCATTTTAGGGCTTTAGTGATACATATAAAATGCCTGTTACCATAGTTGGCAAATGGGTGGCACACCACACTTGATTCCTACTAAACAACAAACATTCTGATTTTGTGTGCATTCAATAATTCCTTTATTGCTATTACAAAAACCCAAAGCTAAGAACAAATACAAACAAAATCTAATACCCACCAGCTTATCTAAATAAAAAATGGCTCCTAACATTACAGAAATGTTTGTTTACCTGAATATACTTAAAAATTAAAACAAAAATAACTTAGAACAGTATTTAAAAAATGATAGCAAATAATGGTATAAATATTGGAAGTACTTGTGAAGTGCACCAAAATTGTCATTTCCTTAGGTGCTTCTCAAGAAGACAGGTAAACTCTTACTTTCTCACAAGGTGTACCTGCAGAGTGACCTGGATAAAGGATGGTGCATCTGTGCCAGGGACAAGGTGGTGAAAGCATAAGGAGTGGGTGTCGCCATTTCTTCTTCCCTCTGTCTCTGTGCTTGTTAGGGTAGAGCATCAAGTTCACGACCTGTAGGAGCCACTATGAGGAGGGTCCAGGGAAGAATTTGCCATTTTAAGTGGAAAACAAGTGGCAGTTACTAATTTTGATGACTTTATACTTTGGATCGGGATTTGCCACACCTTTTTTTATAGTAAGACACCAACTGCTTAAACAAATAAGGTTATATGGATCAAACTCTGTTAAACTCATATAGCATATTGGATATGTTTGTAAGTAAACTTACTACATGAATGTTTAATGCCTCTTATTCTCTGAAATATGAAATGCGTTGATTGATTATATGCTTAGCTTTTATTTTGGTAATATTCCAGTAAATAGTTTTCTGGTTGAAATATATGTGTGATTAAAAAAAAAGAAAGAAAAAGAATGGTAGATGTGATGTTTTGGAATTGTAGGTACCCGAGAAAATCATGTTCTTAAACCAGTTGAGGGAAGCGGCTGTGGCTCAATCGATAGTGCTCCCGTTTACTATATGGGAGACCCCAGGTTTGATTCCCGGGGCCTTCTGGTGAAGGCAAGCCAGCCTGCGCCGGCCTGTGCGGCACGGTGAGCTGATGCAGCAAGATGACGCAACAACGAGAGACAAGCAGACACAGAAAAAAACGCACAGCAAATGAACACAGTGAGGACAAGCAGCAAGGGGGGGATAAATAAATAAAAATAAAATCTTAAAAAAAAAAAAAAAAAAAAAAAGCTTATCCATTCCCGTGGCTATAAACCTATTGTAAGCAGCATCTTTCACGCTTGCAATGACTATTCTGAACATTTCTAAAATTATGACATTTTCTTAATTATCTGAAATGAAGATAGCATCAATAGCATTTTAGTGTATTCTATTCCATGTACTTTACTTGACAACTCCCTATCAATTTGGATATTTAATAATAGAATACTTCATTACATATCAAAATTAAAGAGCTTGATTGATAAATAGGTAGATGGATGGACAGGTGAAAAAATCAATATGACTGATATGGTGGCTTTAACTAGACATCTCTAAATATTTGTTCTTGTCTCATTATTATAGGTTCACATATTTTGACTAAGTACTTCACACCAACCACATACATTCAATTGAGAGATCAGTAGACTATATATACAACTGTTATCTAATTTGTATATTATCTAAAGCTTTTTGTTTACTTTCTTTCTCCCTATTAGTGAAAATCATTGGAATTGTATGTTGTTTGCAGCATCATGTGTTAAAAAGTAGCTTTTTAAAAATCTCTGCTTTAAGTTTAGCAATGAACAAAAAGAGATGAAACTATTATAGATAATGTGGCATCATATATGAATTCAAGGTGAGCCTATTACCTTGGGTCCTTCACTGAGATGCTGCTCATGAAGCCTCTTGGCAGCTGGCCTTGCCTGCCTTTTCTTGGCCAAACCAATCAATTTCATGCTGGGTTCCTAAAACCTTTAAGATCTAATATACTGAGAGCTCCTCGAAGATAGTAACCACATCTTAATCATCATTTTATCCCCAGCACATCCAACTTAGTACCTGGTTCACATTAAGTGCTTGATCAATGCTTAGGCAACAGGAAAAAAGCAATTAATCAAATGTGTTATTTATTGCTAAAGAAAGTCAGAATTATATAAAAGTTATTTTGATCTTTGAGAGTAAATTTGCTGCTAAATGTTACAAATATTCATTAAAGATATTATTACCAAGTATCAATCGCTCAATAAGTAGCCCAAACCGTAAGACATACTTACATATGGTCTAGTTCTTATCTTCTCAATATCTCAATGTACATACAATCTTTGCCTAATAGATGAGTAAAACATTTATCTAAATTTAAATAATTTAGAGTAAAAGAAGTTTTCTCTCAAATCTGTTAGACTTCATATAGATTCTAGAACTTTACTCTTCCTAGAACTTTATATTCCTTTTAATTATATATATATTAATATATATAGGTATAAACACACAGACATACACATAGAAACACACAGAGATGCACACATAAACAATCCATTGTTATAAAACCTAATTCTTCATCTAGATGTTTCATGTTGGGATTTTAATAAGGACATATGTCATATTTGCAATAATAAGAATTTATGAAAATAGCTTAAATGAAAACGTATCTCAAGTAGGGTTAGATGGGATTCATTTTTAAAAGTTTTCAGAAATAAAATTTTCAAATTAAATGAAATTATTCTACTCTATAAAGTTAAATCAAGAAGAAGTATGCTATGTTCTAAAACCTAATCCTTTACTGGGAGTTAAGAGAACAATAGAAAATGTATCTCAGATGTTAACTATAAAAAGCATTTTGAAAGCATTTTAATATAAGGTAACTAAAACAAGCCTTACCTAATGAAACAAAGAATGTTGCTCGTTGGCACGTTGGTAATCTGAATGAATAAGCTAATGTTACAGTAACATGTATTCTTCCCTAGATGATATACATACAACCACCCTCAATAGATAAAGATGGTCAAACTCTGTCCAAAAATTATATTAATTAACATGATGAATTAAACAAATAAAGGCATATGAGATGAACACTTGTGGTCAGCTTAATTTCCTTTTTGGGGCATTTAAAAATTTTATATTTTTGGAAATATACTATACTTACTAAATGTACTTTAAAGAAACAACTAGCATTCTAGTGATTACAAGGAAGAGGTGAACATTTCCTAGGTAATTGTGAAACCCTTAATTATGTGCTGTCACAACATGGTCTTTTGTAAAAATTTATTATTTAAACTCTGTATTTATCCAGAATGAATGAGGGAATATTTTTCACCTGGTTCCTTCCTACATCTCTGTCCATTTCTTTAATCTTTGCAGACAAACTTTATTTGCCTATTCCTTTATCATTTTTACCAAGGAAAATGACTTTTTTTTCTATTGGTTTATTATAATTGTTTTTCCTACTGGAATGAAAATGAAAAACACTAAGACCTTCTTTCCGGATGATAACAAATTGTCAAAACAAATTCTTTTAAATTAACATTGATTAATAGTAAGTGAAATCTTGAAAGCTACTTTAGAAGTTTGGGGTTTTTGTTTTGTGTTTGGCAAGAAGCATTTGCTTAAACAACTCCTCAATAAAGCAGTTCAGGTGTTTGATTCTTACTAGTATTGTTCAAATCATGTGAAATTTTTATTTCAAAGAAAAAAAAATCAATTTGCATACCAGGTGTCAAGATTTTACAGTAATATGATAGTCATCTTGGTTTATTTCTTTTTCAGTCTTACATTTTGTGCAAATCCTCTCCACCCTGAGTCAAATGAAAAAGACTGTCTTAGCAGTGAAAAGCAGGAGTTTTGAATCTGTGCAATCATGAAAAAGTTATTTAACCATTTATAGCTATATAAATTGTTGTAAGGATCAAATGAGATATGTAAAGGACTTAGTACAGTGTTAATTGTATCAATATGAGTTAAGTGAGTAATTATTATTGGTGAAAAGGGATAGAAGATATGTAATTGCCATCTCTGATCTTGGAATTCTTTTGCTTGGTGTGATTGTGATGGAGTTTCAGGCCCGCTGTATAGGTGATGTCACATATCATAGTTCTTATAATATGGATATTTATTGCAAGAATTTTCTGGCAGATAGCATTTAAAAAATTATTTAGACAATGGTGCTTATAACAGTTTGGTATTATTGATGAATTCCAAAAAGTAATATTGGATTATGTTTGTGAACTGGTCTTTTCCTCTGAGCTTATTAGATTATATTGGATTCAGAGGTTTTCTTGATTAAATAATGATTAAGGCTTTTATTGGGGACATTGAGTCCCCGTCCCCTTGGTGGGCAGGCACTCACATAAAAACCACACCATAAAGAAGGGGAGATTGGGTTTTTTGAGCGGGAGCCATGGGAAGAAAGCACACAGAGGATCTTAGTCGTGAGGAAAGAGAAAAGGCCCGGGGAAGGAAAACAAGCCATTCGCCTGATAGTCTACAGCTAGCCTTGTAGAGACAGCAGAGGAGCTGAGCTTGAAGAGAAGCAAACCCCGGGAAAAGAGGAACCCAGAAAGCCTGAACCTTCACAGACGTCGGCAGCCATTTTGCTCCAACACATGTCAATAGACTTGGGTGAGTGAAGTAACTTATGCTTTATGGCCTGGCAACTATAAGCTTCTACCACAAATAAAGACCCTTTATAAAAGCCAACAGATTTCTGGTATTTTGCACCAGCACCCCTTTGGCTAACTAATACAGTGCTATATGGGCTAGCAGTGATATTGGTAGGATTATCAAGTCAGAGTGCTGGGCCACATAATAACTATCAACACTGAGATAATATTTCAGAGATAATGAAATATAATTAGGAATTTAATATGAAAGCCTCTGTCCAGTGGTACTAAGATTATTGCTCTTGAGAACAGAACATCTTTTCCTTCTAAATATTTGCATTTTATTCAGTTTCTCAATTATTTGAACAAATTGCAATTATTCCTGAAGGACCTTCTCTACTTAACATAAAATGACTCTAGAGGGACAGAGTCACATCTAAATGATACATTATTATCTTTTCTGTGTTATGAAACTAACAGTATCCTGCTTGGGAAAAATAAGAATAAGAAAATATTTTTTGCTATTGGAAGAATGGAGTTAAAGGTGTGACAAGTTTGGATCAAATGGCTGCTTCTTCCTTCATTTCTACCTGCTTTAGTTGGCACCATATTTCCTCCTCTAGCTGGCTGCTGATATTCCTTATCTTGTAAGCCTTTTTTAGGAGATGCCCACATTTAAATAGTAACCCTACACCACCAGGCAAAATTCTGCTCTGCTATCTGGAGTTTTATTAAGGATTAGAAATGAAGACTGGACAAGAATTTACTTTAGATCCTAGAATCCCTCAAACTCTTTCCATTTGCAGGTGCTCCAAACTGCTGAGGCTTTAAGATAATATAAAGGTTTTGAATAACTGTCAAGACAATATAAGGTTCTGCTTTTGTTCAGCTTATTGTTCATGCTGCAGATATGCAAAAATATGCTGCCAAACAAGGGTATGATGGCTGAAAGTTATCATTCTTGTGTTAAATGATGTGTAATGCTTCAGGCACACTATGTCTCATCACTGCAGAGCACATGCAACCCAGTTCCCAGATATCCTATCTGCCTTGATTTCAAATCAGAAAAGATGAAGCTAAATTACCAGACAAGCAAAATGTACCACAGAAATTATAATGTGAATATTCACTTATAATCTCTGGCCTGAGTCAGACATTACCTGCTTGTTAAGAAAAATGAAAGGTTGGGCCTTAAATTCTAGGGTTTATTAATCATATGTGTGAAACCAGGAGAGGGAGAGTGGCAGAGTGAGATTATTTTATGAATCCTAAAAAGATAAAGATTATTTTTTCAAACTAATGTATTTCCTGTGGGTGTGATGCCCATTGATTGCATTAAAGGCAGTTGAGGGTACTTTGATTAGATTACTTGATAAGATCACTCTAGGGCTTTTGCTTGGACTATGTCAGTGAGGTGTGACTCAGGTTGAGTCTTCTCCCCCTCCCTGAGTCTGATAAAAAATCTCAGAGACACAGAGAGAAACAGACATAGGAAAAGGAAGCTGTCATTTTTGACTCTGCCATCCAAGAGAGGACTAGAAGCACGCTTAAGCACAATGCCCCCAAGAGGCTGGATCCACAAAGGAGTTCAAGAGGAGAAAAGTCCCCAAGAGGCTCGAAGAGCTGAGGACCAGGGATCGGTGGCCATCTTGTTTCAATGTGTGACAGCTGACTTTGGTGAGAAAGCACCTCTTATGGTGCCCGATTTGGACCTTTCATGACCTTGAACCTGTAAGTTTTTACCCCAAATAAATCCCCTTTATAAAAGTCAGTCCATTTCTGGTTCTTTGCATCAGCAGCCCTTTTGCAGACTTTAACAGGGAGGTATCATGAGAGTGCTGTGCATTATCAGATCATATGTTCCCCACTCTCTTGGTAGGTGATTTTCATTATGTTTTAAGTTTCTGATTCACAACATTAACTGATGCTACAGAATGCTTTCCTTCATGTTCTGAAGGAATTCATGTAGATTCTTCTCACTTCTAATTTATTTCCAGGGAGCATAATTACATGGCAACATACATTTCTACAGGGACTACTTCTATATGTGGCAATAGTTTAATTGTAGATCCAGCTGCATCTCTTTTCCACCTCTATTTCTAAAAGTTGCTTCTTCAGAAATGCCAAAGTGTAACTGGCTGTCTGTGATAGGAGGAGTTACTCCATCACTTTTATATATGTTAGTTCTAAATCCTGATAAAACGACAAACTTGGATAAAGGAAATAGTTTTCAGAATAAGGAATACCAAAGGTTTGGAAATATCTGCTTTATCAAAGAAAAGAAGAATAGAGTAGATTCTAAACTTAGCCAAAAGGCTCTGGCAGTTTAGGATCTGCTTTTAACAAAGAAAGTTTATTTAAGATTGATTAAAAAACATATTTACTGATGAAAATTATATTAGTAATGAAGCTTTGAATTGTAGGTCCAGAATCACAAAATTTAAACAAGACAAATTATGATTGAATATCTAGTTTAATCCCTTCCCGTGATGGGTAGTAATTTATGGTTAAAATAAAGGAAGAGTTTATCTAAGTTTGTCAAATTAAGTGAATGATAGTTTACTAGAGACCATGCTATTTAAAGCCCTGGACAGAAATATTTTCATCATATTTGATAGTCTCTAAGATGCTATTATATAAAATAATGCTTCTACTATATAAAATCTGAATAAAACTAAGTCATCTTCTCTTTGTTATAAATGATAACATTATTTGCTGGTTATTCAGGAAACTCAAGTGTTTCCAATATTTTGATTATACTGCCTTTTTATACCAATTTGATTTATTTTTATATTACAAGGTGTATCTCTAAAATCCTTGAACCTCTATTTCTTAACTCATTTAATTACACAGTATCTTTTGCAAGTTTATTTGATTCATAGAATTTTTTTAAAAGTCTATGTTTATATTGTAAATTTCTGAATGTCTGGGGCCATATATTATATGGTCATAGAAGAAGCATTCAAACATATTTGTTGATTAATTAACCCTTTGTCTTACAAAAATGTAATTCAAATAAAGCTACTGGGTGATAGGGTATTTTGATATAAATTAATATCTTTTACTTCATATCTCTTTTATTTTAGAACCTTAATGTAATTTAAAGGACTATTATAATTTTGGAATTTCTCATTTGTAACTTTTACAACCAAGATTTTTAAAATTGAACACTAAAAATAGAGAAGGAGTAAAGATGCAATGCGATTCAAGGGGAAAATGGGTAGCATAGGAGAACTTCTTAATGTAGAAGATAAGCCAAAAATGATTGAAGTATTTGAGTCTAGTAAACTGGGGCAAATAGTGGTTCCACTAGGAGAAAAAAAAGAGAGACAGAGTGATTTGAGGGAGAATAGGTTTTAACTTTCAGATAATGAAAATGTCCATTAAACAATCATTCATTCACTCAAAACCAATATTTGAGTGATTACAATGAGTTAGAAGGCACTGCTCAAAGTTCTAGACATACAAAGGTGAACATTCAGACAACATTCATGTCCTTACCAAGTTTACATTCTCCCTAACAATTGCATTCAACTTAACATAAAGATACATGTAGGAATTTATCACTGATCTTCAGGAATGGTCTTAGGGTAGAGTAAGAGCAGAAACCAGACTGTAGGAGTTGGAAGGAAGGAGTGTGGATGAGAGAATAGAGAGAGAAAAAGGGTTACTCTGTTTAAAAATCTAATTTTAGATTGAAATTGAAGAGAAAAATACAATGAGATCATGAAAAAGCAAACAATTTGTGATATGTGTATCGTAAGGTACGTGTGTTTGTTGTTGTTGTTGCTTCTGTTGTTATTTAATTATTGGTATCTTCTAAAAGAAAATCCGGTTCAACATGTAAGGCAAAGAGAAATAAGCCAGGAGAACACTTATTACATGTCCTAGAAGGGGAAGAGATTCACCGAAAAGCAATTAAGAGTCAGGAATCAATGGCAGCTGGCAAGTACAGGTGGTGGTGGGGTGGCGGGGAGGTTAGATTTGGAGGAGGGAGAAGATATTTTCTTTTCTTTGCCTTCTTAAACTTTATGGTCTTATTAAGTAGAAGGCAGAATCATCCATAGAGAATGAGGGAGTGAAGGATTGGGTTTTAAGGGTAGAGGTGATAAGGAAGATCTCTTGGAAAATAGCCCTAAGATATTTTGACTGAGCAGCAAGGACCAGGCTTAGTGTAGACAGCAGAAGTTACAGCAGATTCTCCCTGTCTCCTAGGCAGCATTACTTTGTGTACCTTTATGGAAAGCACCACAGTATGGTTGAAAGAGTAGGAGAATAGGAGTTGAAAGTAGAGCTGGAGTTGGGGGGATAGAAACAGCAATTTTATCTCTCAATGAAATGTTAGCAAAGTCACATAGCTTCTCTGGATCTCAGTTTCTCTGGCTGTAAAATGGATCCAGGGTAGTGGGTGGGAAGGGGAGAGGAGGACTAGGAAACTCCAAGCCCCATAAAGTTTCTGTTCCTTCCCCCATCCTAGTCTGAGGTCATTGTGTAAAATAGGATAGTTAAAAAAGACACATAATATAATGAAAGTTGAGAATACATAGAGATGGATATTCCATTAGTGGATTGATTGTTTCAGAAAATGAAGGGTAAATATACTCATTCTACAGAACAAAAGTAGCAATTTACACCATTCTAATTTTACAGGTTTCTGGGTTGTGTTTTGTTGCAATCTGCAATTCTCTCTCTACATGTTTGACTGATCGATTCACCGATACAATCTTTATGTAGAGACCATGCTTTTTATCTCACTAACATACTCTGTGGAAAGTATTGAGAGCAGAGAACTAATATCCGAATTTACAACATAATCCTCTCCAATTTAGAAGGTGCCTTATCATGTGGTCATCACAAGGCTTTTACAATGTAATCAAGAGAAAAATCAACAAATTCAATCTCACAAACTAAATTAAAAGGGACACATTCACGTTTCCACTTTATATCTATGTCAAAGATAGAGAGTCTAGGAAGAATTTAAACACCATGGCATCATATCTGTCACAGCCATATCTTCCCTGTGGTAGGGAGCTCATTTTTCAAGGCTACCAGTCCATTAACCTTCACAAGAACAAAAATAAAACAAAACAAAGAAAAACTCCCTGCAGAAATGGCACTGCTTCTGATCTTGCTTATATATCTTACCCTAGGGATTTGAAGGTGGAACAAAGACCTCTACCTCTCCAAGCACACAAAGAGATACAGACATCCCGAAGTAAATGTACAAAATGCCTATGATGTATATTGTAGAAAAATTTGTGATCCTTTTTTTTTTTTTAGTGGAAGTAGGGTTGAAGTAAATAACTGATAAAGTTCCTGCTGAATCTGTCTTACCCTGTGATTTGCAAGAGGGAGGGTCAAAGAATCAACCCCATTTATTTTTTAATGTCTTGGCCTGCTTTTGGTTGCCACTTTACCTAGATTCATTCATTGTATATATTTGGAACTATGAGTATTCTGATAAATGCATTGTCAGAAAGCCAGAGGGGCACGATAAGATAGGAAATGAGGAGTTTTGCTTGTTTTTATACTTTTCTGTTTGACTTAAGAGATATTTATAATGCAGATTAATGCTCCTATTTTAAACAAGGTAGTAAATCAGCTTGAAATATAGGATTTGGGAAAGCCATTTGCCACATCATTATCATTTCTTAAATTGCCATGTTCACTCAATATGAGAAACTATAATCAGAGATATATAGCAATAGCATCACTCATTTTTTTTTAACTCATGGAAGACGGTTAAATAAACCCAAATTACAAATTTTAAATAACATCATTTACAAAGTTTGAATATTATTAGCTGAAGCAAAGCAAAATCATATACTGGTTTGTGTGAGATCTAGCTTTAAGCGGGAGAAATTAGAGATTCCATAAGCAAGATTAAAATAAGATTCAATGTACTTCATTTAAAACTCATGTCTTTTCCACAAATAAGGTGTTTTTCTTTTACCACAAGAGATAACTTAAAAGTATAAAGTTTTCATCAGTATATGAGGCCAGAAGCAAAGTAGGAACAAAAGAGGGATTTGGAATCAGAAAGATCCAGCTCTGAATGTGAGCTCTGCCAAAGGGTTATATTTAAAATATCTAACAACTGGCATGACAGGACAAGACCCACTCCTCAAGAAGCTGCAGTGCTAGTTCAGGATTCTAGAGACCCCTCTTCTGTCAGCACTTAACCCTTTGGTTGCTGGATTGTGAGGAAGATAGAGGTTGGACATGGGATATTAAGCTTAAGGGGTTTCTCAGGATACTTGAGAAATTAACCACTATAGATGCATTTCTGTACTAATCAGTGTAGAAGTAGTTCAATATTTTTACAACCAGCAGAGTCATACTGATATATACTTGCTGAGTATTAGCCCTGGATAATGCGTATTCACAGTATACCCTTGTGTAGTTTAAATAACCTTTCTGCATCAGCCAGGTAAGAAAAGCAAAAAGTGGGGAGCTTTGTGGCTATACCTTTGGCTGCCTTAAGATCCTTCCATCTGAATGAAGAAATTAGTCATTACCCCTTTCTCTTTCCCTGCAGCATCCTGTACATACTCTGATATCCTCTGAGTGAAGGGTGACTTCCGTTAGAAAGCATAAGGACTTCCACAACTTAAGCCAAATGCAGTTCAGAAGCTGAGTTTATACTCAGTCCTGACTTCCAGCTCAGGCCTGAGCTCACCCGAGTGCAGACATGGGAATCTGTATAAATCTAGTAAAACCTGTAAATCTAGTGAAAGTGTTCTCAGGGTGGCATCCTATCTCTTCTTTTCCTCTTCCTTTTTGGCTCCATTGTTTATTTGTTTTAAGTACAGATAATCATATAATTAAGTAATATCTCTGATTTGAGTTGCTTAGAATAGATGACTAAATAGGATATCCTGAGGTAAAAGGTCTGCATAATAAATATCTCTCTTTATTTCATTATAAAAAGCAAAAACTGTTTATTACTCATTCGTCACTTTCATCAACATTGGAAACATGATTTTCATATCTCAAAGGGATATCATTTGTAAAAATCACAAAGTATCAGCCCTTGGTATGTTCAAAAGAAACTCACATAAAATCCTTTAAGTAATTTTGGACACCACACTATTTTAAAAAATCACCATAGTAAAAAAGAAAAATCACAAGGATTATCAGAGAGCTAGAAAACACATAGGAGACCTAAGGAGAGAATTGAAATAACAAAATTTACTAAAGGTAAAGAAAAGTTGTGGATGTAAGATGAAGAAAAATAAGAATTGGATTTGCCTGTTTAATTTCCCATTCCATCTTAAGGTCCTTTGTTTTCAACCTACCAACATCAGAAGTTTTGTTTTTATTGGGAAAAGATTGTGAGTGGAAAAAAATGGTTAGTGAAATCACCTAACAATTTATATTGGAAATTTTTTTTAGACCAGTGGCTTGAGTTCTTCTCCAGCAAGACCTTTTTTCACTATGCTTCCCTATAAATTCCATCTTTTGCACTTTAATGCAAAATTGTACCTATTAAATGAAATTACTTAATTTTCATATTTTTAAATAATCAGAGATTTAGAACTATCAGCCAGAGCATCTTAGGAGCATAAACTAACTGTATACCTATATTTTAAAAAATCTGGTATAATTACAACCAAAGGTAAGATGTTTACAATGTTAAATCTCCTATGTAACTTCTTCAAACTAAGTTTCAATGATGGTAAAGTTATTTGAAATATGAAAATGTTTAAAGGAGTCTATAATTACTATTACAGAGGCCCCAAATCTTTAAGGAGTCCAAATTAGTAAGCAAGGAATAGACTAGTTTAAAAACCACCTAACAGGGGAGTGGATGTGGTTTAGTGGTTGAGCTCCAGCTTCCCACATACGAGGTCCCAGGTTCAATCTCACGTCCTGGTACATCGAAAAACAACAACAACAACAACAAAAATCAACCACTTAACAAATATAGTTTATTCTCACACATAGAATTAAATTGTGATTAAATTTAATGTACCAAGACTGTCCAGAAGTGATAGAAGAGAAAATGATGGGGGTTGGGGTGGCTTTCAAATATTTCCTCCCTTTATTTTGCTATCTCCTCCAAAATCCTTACTTGGCTTGACTGTAGCAGGAATAAGAAGCACCGAGTGTGTACTCACCTGCCTGATTAGTTGTGATGCTGACTGAAGCAAACTGCCTTGGTGGTGAGCTCAGCTCTGATACCCCGTTAATCGAATCAACCTCAAAGGTGTAGTTAGTGTGTGCCAAGAGGTCTGTCACTGTCACTGTGGTGTTGGTGATTCCAAACTGTCGAGGAAGGAATCGGACATTTGGGCTGCATGGCTCACACTGTTTTACATTCCACCCACATTTTTTGCATATGATGTTGAAGGTAACATCTTTCCGGCCTCCTGTGTCTAGGGGCCAACTCCAGTCCAGGATAACGGAGGTCTCATTTATATTAGAGATAACATTTCTTGGTGCAGATGGAGGTCCTGCAAGGTAGTTCAACAGAGATTAATGAGTCTCACTTCTGTTTTCCACTACAAGAGAAATAGGTAATTAACAATAGAACCAAGAGAGGTAAATAACCATCTTGTCTTTATTACCTACTTTTGATTTGTCCTTAGAGGGTCTATGAGACTATAGACACATGGATTCAAGGCTGCTGTCCTCCCCAAGTTATGAGTGGTGGAGTTCTGACTCCAGGTTGAGGATGCATTTGCACATCCCACAAAAGAATTTACCACTAAATCCAATACCCTTGTGAACAGTTATGAAAACTTTAGTATTAGTTTTATAAATCTTAGTCTTTTTCCTCATGACCTATGACCAACATACAGCCAGAGGGAATAGAAATGTAAAAACAATAAATCCCATGACTATAACCTTCTCTATCCTGTCAAATGTAATGCAAAATCTAAAACACGATATAGAAAATGTTCTTTCTTTCAAGGGGTCATGTTGCAGGAAGTGCTTAAAAAACTAATTCATTTTGTGTGATGAATGTTGCATTTGTGGTGAGCCAAGCATGGATAGTGAAGCAGAGAAAGCTTTCAATTTGCACATGGATAAAGGAAAGAAATGGGCCAAATGCATTAAAAAAATAAAAAAATAAAAAAAAGAAGCAAAATAAGAAGAAAAAACAAAACAAGCATACATGGAGGCATGGGTTGCAGCAAAACTACTCACGGGTACAAGCCATGGATGGAGGGTCTTTGTCTGCTCGGAAGTAATTATTCTCACACCTGCAGTTCATTGAACCATCTTCATGAGTAGAACTGTGAGGTGGGCACTTAGCACATTTCATATTACCAGCCAAAGCCTTGTAGAAACCCGGTCGACAAGCTAGAAACAAAATGACTCTTGTTAAAATTCTGTGATAACTTTGAAAATATGTGAAACAGATTTCAGAGCAATAAGGCATGTACTCATTATGAACAAAAATCCAATTTTTACCCCCAGAATTTACAGAAGCATATAATGCGGCCCAGGATAGCTTTTCTACATGTACGTTTGAATACATACCAAATGTTAAGGGGGGAAAACACCCACGAGATTTACATTATTTTGGCATTAGAGTATGATGAAATTCCAAGCTCATGTTTTCACAGCTTTACTTGGCATTGGACTATTTGTGGAGAAAATAAAGCAAAACCATGTTACCATGTAGTCATTTCTTTTTAAAACATGAGGCAATGGGCATACTATCTGCACAGCAGTTAGCAATATATTGCCCACCAACTTGCCTTCTTATTTCTTTATGTGTATACAACTTCTTTCTACAAAGAGGAAGCAATTGAAGGAAGAAATTATGGCTTTGTCTATATTTTAAGTTCCTTGGTGCACAATTTTCAGAAGCTAAGATTTTTTTTTCTACTTGACGAGTTCATTCTTTAGCAAAGGTTTAAAATAAAGGTTTAAATATATATCCCCATCTATATAGAGATTACATAGTAAGATACAGTTTCTATTTAAAATTATTTACTTGTGAATTGTCATTATATGGCTTTTTTCATAACTCTATGCTTTCTATTTTCTTTCAATTTCATGCTATACTGGGATTTGCTGGCTTCAAGTACTTACACGTAGAACAGGCCCTACAGATTATCTTTACCAATGAGTTCCAGAATTTTCTCACATCAACTTCAGATTGTGAATAAGGGGTTATTTGCATTCAACTAAAATCTGCGTCGATAGATCTTAACTTTTATAACCACTAAATGTATTTCTGAAATATAACACTGGTTATATCCATAATAGTATACCTTCCTACTGACAGTCTCCTGAATTAAAACAAAAGAAATACATTGCCAAGAAATTATTAGAATAGCTTAAAAGAATAGCAATTACTAATCTAGTCTTGCTGTTTTCTAATTCCTACAGGAATGGCTGTTATAGAAACATTTTTCAATGTATTGAACAACTTTTGGAGTCACATTGAAACCCGCTCAAATAAATTCCACTGTCCTAACCAAACATGGATTAGGAAGACAGATTTTTCAGCCTTGCTCTTAAACTTGTTAGAAACTTATGCCTTAGCACTTCAGGGGGAAGTGATATTAAAGCATGTAAATATACAATGCACTTAACTTCTGGTTTCAGTTTAGCTCATCATTGAACACCTTTAAATTTGCAAGAGGGCACTGCTGAGTAAGATTAAGTTGCAGGCTCTGATACACTATGCTGTTTTGTATGCTTGTAAGTTTATATGTGTGTTTTTATTTGAGGCTTTAGCAATTTATCAAAAAAGTATTCACTTAACTCTCAATTTCTTCTTGTTAAAATAATAAATGCTTTCAAAATGTGATATTTAAAGAAAAGACAAGAGAGTCACATGATCTCCTTTTAGCTATATCACAATTTACCAGGATTACTGATAGTTACTTGAAGGCAGCTACTTAATAAATCTAGAAATTAAGACTGTGACTCAAACTAGGTAACTAAATTTTATCTAATTATGTCTAAATAGTGGCCATAGAGATGATAAAAATAAAAGATAGACACATATGATGCAATTTAATATTTGTTGTGCACCAACTCTTTTCTAGGCCCTTTATTAGCCATAAATATACAAATGTCCTTAATGCTACCCATACATACAAGCACTGCACACTGATTGGGCAGTTGGAATGTCATCTGAAAAAGATCATGATAGGAAAAGATAGTAGGAGCTGGCCAGTAAGAAGTATAGTTAAATAAAAAGATCAAAATGAGGTGACAAATTCTTAAGTAAAGGAATGTGGAAGGTACTGTTGGTTACAAGCCCGATATTTAAATCCTGCTTCCTCCTCATGAATATAATCCTGATTTTGTCAGTATTGTACTCAGCCAAGGACTCCCTTACCTAGACTTCATTGCATCAGGGAGGGATGGCCAAAGAAATAGACATCAGAGAACGCCAAAGGGATACAAACAAATCTGATGGAAATCTCTGGGAGGCCATTTTTTTTTACCAACAAAAGGTTTCAAATACAATAAGGCCGCTCCTTCTCCATTTTTCCTGCCTTGCATATGGGCATAATGGCTGAAACTGCAATAGCTTACATAGGACAATGAATTAAAGACCAAGAGAATCAGAGAGATGTGTGCCCTGTTCTTGTTGATGCAGAAATCACCTATCTCAGGATTTCTTCTAATATCAGAAAAATGACATCTTATATATTTAAGTCACTGTGGTCAAGTTTTCTTTTTCGGAAGCAGACCATATTCCTAAATGACACAAAAAAGACAGAGAATGCAGTTTAGATGTTCTAAATAAAGAGAATTTAGCCTGATAGAGCGAAAGATCCTAAGAGATCATATTGTCCAATCTCTGGATTTTATACCTGAGGACACAGAATTCTAGGAAGTTAGGGGCAGACTGCATCTTCTGACACCTGGTAGTTAGCTGATAAGCTTTAACCATCGATTTATAAAAATTCACTGAATGCCAAATATAGACAGGGTGCAATGTTAGATACTATAAAGATGTGCTCACTTTCTGAAGAAATTCCATACTGTACTATCTCAATTGAACTGCTAATTTTATAGACTAAACAATTGAAGCACAAACCAGATGAGTATTTTGCCTAAAATGACAAATAAATTCAATGTTATATCTGCTTTCAGTTACACATGTATCAAATATTGAAAGCTAATTACTCTTAAAAAATATGAATTACTTTCCTATCAATTCCAAATTAATAACACTGAAGAACAGTCACTCAAAATTATTATTTAATTTTTAAAATGCAACTATGTTTTAATTTCCTTTCAGAAAGGATAATGCTCTCATATATGTCTATTTGATGTCTAACATTAGTATGGTAGTATGGGCAATTGTATTTTTACTTGTTGTTGGCAGGGAAGAGGGATTCTATTAACCTCAGAAACAGGGTGACATACTGTATCTGGAAGACATATGAGTAAATTTTCCATTTTTACTATAACTAAAATCTCTAAATTCTCTACCAAAATTTTGTCCAATAAATTTGGGAATATGACTGAAGAATGCACATTTACCAATAACACTCTTATACTGGAAACAACTCTCTATAAATGTACATGAAGACAGTCTTTATATAATAAACTCACTTTAAAATTTTTCCCACCAAAAATAATCTCCCTCCCTTTGCAATTAATCAATGTGTGCTTAAGTATATACCTTCCATTTATAATTTCTTTATTCTTCAGATAGTTCTCATGGAAGAAAGTGAAACTTTACCTCTAAGGGACAGAAATATTTGTATTTTATATCTTTGATTATAGTGGCAAAGGAATGACTGCATTTTGAAATCCTCCCCTTCCCTTTCTTGAATGTAAACTAGTAACATAACAACCTGCACATTTCTCTTACCTAAGTATTATTGTATAGGCTAAAGAAGGTTCACCAAATAAAAGGAGAAAATCTAGGTAAAAGAGTAGGAAGTATATATGTTAATGTGTTTGTTTTCCTTCCTTTCATTACTCAAGGGAAGTCCTGGCTAACTTACTATGAAATACCAAAGAAAATCATAGAATAGGCAAGACAGCAAGACAAATTAATACTTATTCAGATTTATCCAGTGACAAGTTTTAAAATAAAAAGCTCCAGCCATGTAATCAAAAGCTTCCCTTGTGTAGGTCAGCTATTAGAGCAGTACTTAACTAAGATGGATGTGGACATATTTGAAAACTGCTGCCAAAATGCGAGAGTTCTTATTTACATCTTCTCTCAGGTAACCCAGTAGTATATGTTCTTGTCAGTCAAACACTGGTAAAATTATTCACAGATTTCAATCCTAGAGTAGTAAAACCATGGAGTGGTTACACAGTTTAAAATCTTTTAAGTGACAGCAAATTACGACCATTTTCCTGGTTCCATTGAAATTTCACAACAGTTGCTGCGAAGGAGAATTTTAAACAGGCTAAGCATGCCAGCATGCTCACCTTTGATTTTATGTTGATAAATTAAAGTAGGATGATCCATGAGCCCAAATTAACAACCATCAAAAAATGGGACATAGCACTTCCTCAAGCCCTGTTAGAAATTGTTATGGACTTACTAAGAATCAGATTTTGTTTATACAGTATTTAGACCCATTTACTCACTTCCATTAAACATCTATTGATCCTCTAAAGTGACCTAGACACGACTGTGTCCATTCTTATAGTGATAAAAGTCACAATTCTAGTTTATAAGGGGGGATCACAAATTGGCCAAGGAAACCAATTTTATATGATGTGGTTATTTTAGAAATGAACCTCCTACTTCAGAATTTGAGTGGGAAAATACTTTTCATATGACATTCATATGTAATCTTCATCAAGAAATTCCCTGATTTCTCTCCTTTACCTAAAAAATAATAAACTTTATTTCAGAGCAGTTATAAGTTTATTAAAAATTACACAAAAAGTACAAAAGTTTCCATATATCATCCCCCCCCCCAAATATAGTTTCCTCAATTCTTAACATCTTTCATTAGTGTGGTACATTTGCTACAATTAATGAACCAACATTGATAGGTTATTAGTAGTGAAAATCCTCACTTTACATTACAGTTCATTCTTTGTGTATACAGTTGTATGGTTTTTGAGAAATTCATAAGGTCATATATCCACCATTATGGTTTCATACAGAATAATTTCACTACCTACATTTTGGGGCCACAAAATTTCTCTCCTTTTTTATACTAATACTTTAAGATGTTTGTGCATATTAGAAAAAGAGCACTGGACTAAGCTTTACAATTACTCATCAGGTCTCTTCAAATTATAATGAGACAATTGAGATAGTGAATTCTTCTTCTACAAATAGCCGAAATTGCATTTTAGTAATTATGTATTCCCAAATTAAACCTGAACAACTCAGAGTTGGGAGTCATTTCCAGTTTGTTTTTTTTTTACCAGGAGATCCCGGGGATTGAACCTGGATCCCTCCATATGGGAGACGGATGCTCAACCATTTGAGCCACAGCCGTCCCCCCTATTTCTTCTATATGCCCAGCATCAAGCACATTGTCCAGCACAGAGAAGCTGATGCGATGCATTTTTAAAGTGAATGGTTAACTTGCAATCAATTGTCCTCTGTGATTTTTCCTCATTTATAAAATGACAGGCATTAACTCAGTTGTCTCTAAAGACTCTTGAGGGTAGACACATCAAAAGGTCTACCTCTTAAATACTATGTGTCCCCAAAATTGTATGATCTCTACCCCTTTCTGAGTAGAATAGGAAATAGAAAAAATAATCTTCACTTTCACCACTGCTTTAAGGATTAAAATTAGCCATTGAAAGTACACGTAAGGCAACGAGACAAGGACATGAAGTTCTCTCCTGGCTTAAAAGAAGTGTTCTTGAAAAAGATATGATGACATTTTCTTTTTTCCTTTTGCAATGCTTTTTCTGTTTCAGGACTGTACATATTCAAAGGACTCCTTGATTTCATGGTTGGATGGACTGAATTATAAACTGACGACCAGACAAATAATTCCCTATTATTATACTTTTACTTTAATATAATAAACTATATGTTACTTGATAACATAATAAAGCTTTATTGATTATACTCTTCCTTTGTGCACAATATAGATAGGGTAGAATGATTAGACATTTGGGAGTCTTACAGCAACAATGAAGAGTAAATAATAAATCTCTATATTAATTATTCTTTCTTATTTTTAAAATGTAAGATATGACTTTTTTTCTATTTTCGTAGTAGGAAAATGTCCGCAGCTTTGAAAATACAACTTAAAAAGAACATATTTCCCTTCTGTCATTCTGCAGTGAGCCTTTTCTTCACTAACCTAGTCTTTAGTTTCTCTATGTTAAATGCTGAGTTAGTGAAGATATACTTGCAAAGCAGCAATAAAGAATTATTGAAAATCCCCAGAATGAGCCAAAGTGGACCAAATAAGACAAAGCCCCTGCCCAAAGTTAATATTCTATTGAGAAACATTAAATGTATGAACAAAATAATAGAAGGAAGCCAAAAGAATACCAATATATAGTGAATGAATTAGAAATATTTTGGGAACCTGCGGATCCCATGTTTATACAGGGGAAACAATAAAACAGGAACTAAAGACTGCAGGTCAGTAGGGGGGTAAAATAACAAACTGCCAGCTCTGGAAAATAATAAAGAAACAAAGTATGAAATAGGGAGTATTATAAGCCCTACCTATACAATGAATAATAATTATAGAAGAGTTTCAAGATAGATTCTTGACCTCATTCCCGAAGCACATAGCACGCTTTCCTCTAAATTGTAATTGATGGGTTTTGAGCTAAGCTGATACAGAGAATGGGTAAAGTTACCATAGTGAAAGGAAAACAAATGCACTCAGTAAACCGTGGTGGCTACTGTTGAAAGAAAGTAGACAGCCTTTCAATTGCAAAGTGAATTTTGTCTCCAGTTGACTAATGCCTTTGACTTTTAGAAGAAAACATGGTCCTAATTAAGGGTTAAAGGGCTCATTTCAATTTGAATTAACTTTAAATTAAAAAATAAAGCTGTTGGTAAATAGGGCCCTTTTACTATTCAGGACTTTTTCTGCTCAGTATATACACGGGCTATATTACCAATTCCCAGCCATAAACACAAACTAAAGACCAGAACCAGCACTGACTAAACAGATGATTTCCTGGCCTTGCAATTCCAGGCCTGACAGGGTCTATGTGCTGGTGCAAGGTCAAAGCAACTGTTTATTCGCAAAATGAGCTGCACTCCACGATATTACAGGAACTCTATTCTTTGCATCTGAATAGAGGTACAATGCTTTGAGGCAAGGCGGAGGCATTTCAATACACTGGAAGTGGCTCCGTTCAGTCATTAAACCCTGCCTGCAATGTGCAGCATTTACAAAGTGATCAAGTGTTTCCTTCTTCTCTTCCTTCCACTGTTCAATAAAAAAGGCCTAAGGCAAAATGCCACCACACCATTAAACACAATAGAATCAATCAAAATCTAGTATGGCTTGAAGATAGCTTTATAACAAGGCTTTATTGTGTTTGTTGTTTTTCCATCAGATTTAGCAAGACAGGTGCCAGTAACACTGAAATATGCCGGACTGGCATTCACCACAAATAGAATTCTAAAGCAGCCCTGGTCCCAAGGACATCATGTTTTGCCTGCTTTTCAGATGTCTTCCAGTTTCAAGGAAGAACCCTAAATCCGAATAGTAGCACTAGTCAACTTTTTCTCTACATTATCAATGCCCAGTGAATGAGACTCATTAACTAAGTTTCACATTCAAAGAAATATATATATACATACACACACATATCATGAATTGGTAACCTGCTGAGAGAAAAGAGAAAGAGAGAGAAAGTGAGTGAGAGAATGAGGGAGAAAAATTATTTTTATCACTGTTACTGTGATGACTATCAACATACACAGGATTCAGATCCACACCCAGGACATACTGAGAAACAGCCTGAAAAAGCTATCAGATAGTGCCACATTTTTCTTTTCACCACAATAGCATTGGAATGTCCAGGATAACTTCAAATGATTCCTAGGAAGGGATTTCGGAGGAGCTAAATCTCTTCTATGTCTAAATCTGCTGTAGTATGAATCGGCATTTTCCAGGCTGCACTGGAGCAATACCTAGAGCATGGTGGGCTCACCAGCCCAGTACTCACCATAAGGATTTAATTTTAGAAGAGAATTACCATAGTAAATTAAATGTGAGTGTAAAATGTTACCCATATTAGGAGGCTGAGATACAGGCCATAAAAACCTGTATAATTTCCAAAGCACCTACTGTATATTAATGCACAAGGAAATATTGGCAAATTAGAAAGAACTTAAGTGCGCCAAATTAAAAATTGGGTAAATAAATTATGCTATATTCATACAATCTCATAAATAATTTATGCTATCTTCATATAGTTACATGATGGAATTAATGTCTAATATGGAAAGATGCTTATAATATTTTTAATGGGAAAAAGTAGGATAAATAACATATACATGATCCTGTTTTTATTGTTTATCTGCATTTTCTTATTCATCAAACATATACTGCTTGTCTAATGAAAAGCTTTAAAAAGTTTTAAGAGGTCTAAGAATCAAAATGATTGCACATACACAAAAAAATCAAAACACTTTAGTCAGCAAACGTAGTGTGTATGCATGTATATATATATATGTAATATACAATTATACAGTTTGCATCTACATTTAAAGTACATAACTAAATATGCTCTATATTTTGGACTTAAAGCACACATTCATAACTTCTCTCACTCTCTCTAAACACACACACACACACCATTTTAATTAGCTCTTGCATCTGTAATAAAAATTTAATTTATTTTTTTCTTATTCCCTTTCTTCTTTAAAAACATGCAACATGGAGGGAAACGATAGTTGACTGTAAATGTTGATAGCCCCAATAATGAAAATTTAAAACTTTTGATCTCACATAACTAAATGCTCACTTGGGAACATTTATGCAGAAAATAGCACCAATTTTTTAGTTTAGGATTTAATTGCAAGCCTATAAAAGGTGTAACACTTGAGCAAAAATTTTTTTAAAATTTGTGAAATTTTCAAGACAAATGCAAAAGTGCTTCCTCTTTTAGTTACACTGTTATAACTCCAAAAGAAGTACAATATATCCAAAATCTCCAAAAAAGATGACTATCTAGAGTACTGAGGAATGCTGACCTCATCGTATTTTATCAGAAGTCCTTTAAATTGGTTTTATTTTTGAGATAGATTTATTTTTAAATAATGTTAATTTCTATACTGAAAAAATAACACTACAAATATCATATTTATTCCTTAATTCTTTCTTTAACTTTTTATTTTGAAATTCTTTCAAACATATGGGACAATTATAAAAATATTACAAAGCCCATACATATTCAAGATAGCCCTAGGCTCCCAGATACCCAAATCCATCAATATTACCATTTTGCCATATTTACCATATCATTCTATTGATCTACCTGTCTATTGATCTATTTATCTTTCTATTACCTATTTATCAATCCATTTTTGAACACTTGAGTATAGCTTGTAAATCTCATGTTCCTTGAACATTTAATACTGCTATGTACAGTTTTCAAGAACAAGGATATTCACATAAGAAACCATCTTCAGTGTAGTTATAAAGTTCAAGAAATTTAACATTGACATAAAACTTACAGTACACATTTCAACTTTATCATATATCCCAGTAATGTTGTTTTGAGCCTTTTCTCCCTCCATATTTGATCCCATCCTTGGATCACTTATTGCATTTAATTATCATTTTCTCTTTAGTTGTTCTTTCTTTTCTTTTTTTTATTGTGGGAATATATATACAACATAAACTTTCCCATCTCAACCACTCTAAAGCATACCATTCAGTGGGACTAAATACATTCACAATGTTGCAGTACCATTACAACCTTTCATTATTAAAACTTTCCCATGGCCCCAAACAGAAATTCTATGCCCATTACGCATTAATTCCCTATTCCCCTGTCTCCCAACCCTGGCAACCTATACACTATTTTCTGTCTCTAAGAGCTTGTATGTCTTTTTGATATTTCTTTATAGTTACCTTAGGGCTTAAATTTAACACCCTAAAGCTTTAACAACTTCATTTGCTTTGAACTATCTTAACTTCAATAATATACTATATACTCTATTCCTATACCTATTTGTCCCACCACCTTTATGTAGTTCTTGTCAGAAATTATGTATTTATATATTATGGCCATAACCACTATTTTCTAATTATATTTTAGATCCTGTAGAAAGTAAAAAGTGGATTGCAAATAAAAAATACAATAGTACTGGCATTTTATTTACCCATGTCATTACCCTTTCCGGATATTTTTATTTCTTCATGTGACTTTGATCTATGGTCTAGTGTCCTTTCCTTTCAACCAGCAAACCCTCTTTAGCATCTCTTGTAGGGCCAGTCTAGTGTTAACGAACTTCCTCAATTTTTGTTTATCTAGGAATGTCTTAATCTCTCATCATTTTTGAAAGACAGTTTTCCCTGATATAGAATTCTAGGTTGGCAATTTTTTGCTTTGAGCACATTAAGTATTCATTGCATTGCCTTCTAGCCTCCATGGTTTCTGATGAGAAATCAACACTTAATTTTATTGAGTTTCCCTTGTACATGACATTTTGCTTCTATCTTGCAGACTTCAGAATTCTCTCTTTTATCTTTAGTGTTTGACAGTGTGATTATAATATGTCATGGTGTGGTTGGACTTGTATAATCATGTATTTCATTAAATTTGGGGAGTTTTCAGCCATTATTTCTTTGAATATGTTCTCTGCCCTTTTCTCTCTTTCTTCTTTTGGAACTCCCACAATACATATATCAGTATGCTGGATGGTGCCCACAGGTTCTTTAGTATCTATTCTCTTTTCTTCATTCTTTCTTCTTTCTGTTCCTCAGACTGGATAATTTCAATTATCTTATCTTCAAGTTCATTGAGTCTTTCTTCTGTTAGCTCTAATCTGCTGCTGAACCCCTCTAAGGATTTTTAAATATCTTTATGGTCCTTAGCTCTGTTTAGTTCCAGTTCATAATTTCCACCTCCATTGATATTCTTTTTTGCATTTATCTATCAGTTTTTTTTATTTCCTTTAGTTCTTTGCCATGTTTTCCTTTTAATCTTTGAGCATTTTTAGGACATTTAAAAAAATATATATCTTTGGAATGTCCCATGCCTGATCTTCCTCATTGATGGTTTCTAAGGCTTTATTCCTCTCCTTTGCTTGGGTCATCATTTCTTCTTTCTTTATGTGTTTTGTAAACTTTTGTAGAAACCTGAACATTTTGATATTTTAATGTGTTATTGTTGAACCTTAGACTCTGTGGTGTCTGTTCTTTAAGTTCTTTAAGTTTGTATACAACTAGTCCTATGACAGAGATTTCCTTGTATGAGTGGGAAAAAAAAGAAAAAAGGAAAAAAAGAGAACAACTTTCCTAGCCTATGCAGATTTAGCAATGTAAGGGCTCTCCTTCAGTGTTTCTCCATACAATGAATTTAGAGAACAGCAGGAGGCCAAAGGGTTGGGGCCTCACTGATCCTTTCTGCACACCTGTCTTGTCTTCATCATGTGCATATGGCCTTAGGAATCCTCCTATTTGCAGATGTGAATGTCCCCTCTTTCTTAGGAAACAGTTCTCTCACAGTTCCAGACATTACAATGTTTTCCCTACAGTCAGAAATTCTTTGCCCCAGGCAGCCACAACTTAACTGTTCTCCAGCTTTCTGTGAGCTACCTTCTACGTGCAGGACACGTTCTGGAACAGCAAGCCTGTGACTGAAATGGACGTCCTGGTTCAGTACCTCAGTCTGTTACCAGAGAGATTGGGCCAGACATACATGTTCCCAGTATGTGCATGAACCTGGGACCAGTGACCCACACTGGAAGCACTGGCTGGCTCCACAGCACACTGTAGGGGATGGGAGAGGTGCTACCCAGGGCATGGTGAGATCCTACCACTTTTAAAATACTTTTTTCTTGATTTGTTGGCTTGCCCAGTTACTGCAGTCCTTTAACTTTTTTTCTGGAGCTTTGAAAAAGATGTTTCTGCCCATTCTTGCTGGTTGTTCAAAGCTTTGGTGGGGGGACAGAACTCTGAAGCT
Source organism: Tolypeutes matacus (assembly GCA_026826555.1). Lineage (NCBI taxonomy): Eukaryota > Metazoa > Chordata > Mammalia > Cingulata > Chlamyphoridae > Tolypeutes > Tolypeutes matacus. The sequence goes on from JAKSZT010054350.1 coordinate 7,285,792, forward strand.
TCTAACTCTGTCATCTTGTTCAGGGCAGGCTATCCCTTAATTCTTCAAACATTTCAACTTGCTTCCCATTTCATTTTCATTTTTTGAAACTTATTAAAACCCCTCAGGGGATAATATTAAAATTAAAAAGCCAATAGATGGAAAATAAAACTGTAGTATGCCATTAATACATTAAATATTTGCTTTATGATAAAAATACTACCAACTGAGAAGGTTTACAATTTAAAAGTATTAAATATTTGGTTTCAGTCACTTCATAGTTAATAGTCTTTTGTAAGGGAACATAGAAAATAATAATGAGTTAGTGCAATTCTAGGGTCTCATTTATTTTTATGTTTATGGGAGGTATTTGCTCTAAGATAGTGATAGTGAATTTCACTATTGAAGGTATACTGAAATTCACTCCCTAAATGTGGAAGAATGAATTTCACAAGGAAAATATCAAGGCCTTCATAAATGGATGCCCATGGGATCAGCAAAACTGTTAGTTGAATGAGACTCTCAAAACCTTAAATCAACCATCTGTTTTGAAAGTATTATGGAAGACATGAATGTTTGTACTTGCATAGAATATCATGCTTATATATTTGCATTTTTCACATAAAATGATTCCCATTTTAATTAATAAAATAAAAAATTAGGAAAACATAGTTTTTCAAATGCAAAGTTGTCTCTGTGAAATTTCGTATCTGTATGCCTGTTCTAATTTGTATGCCAATAAAACATACAAATTATGCCCCCCAAAAAGGTTGAAAGAAACTTCTTAATTGTCTGGAAGAATGTCATAGGCAGGTGCCACAGGAATATATAGAAGTATTTAATGGTGTTAATATAAAATGTACCAATGTACTTTGAACATGCTCACATTCCTTAAAGAGATGAATTTCTAAATAGATGAAATTTCTTCCCTCACATTTATGACTATATATTATGTTGGAACTTTAAATGCAACTTGGGAGATCCATTGCAATAAAAAGAATAAGAAGATTAAATCCATCTAAGAGGAAGAGAGAATTAAAGAGCAGGAAGACTGGGAGAGAGGTGAGAAAATAGAGAGGAAATATTAAAATACATTGCTTACAGTCGACAAACATGTAGCATTCTTTTGCTATAGTTCAAATAACAAATAAAAGGGACAGTTTAGGATTTTGGAAAATAAGGATGAAAAATAATAATAAGAGATTGCCTGCCACTTTTGTTCATTCGAGTTGGTCAATTCAAAGAACCTCAAACAAGGCAATCTCCTGCAGTCAGTATTGCCACTCTTGAAGGAAAAAAGAAAGGGTGCCAAGAGTAGAGGGGAAGAAGTGGGAGTGGGGAAGAGAGGAGAGAAAATGTGTATATCTCTGGGCATATTGAAATAGTCACATCTGGGGTTGTATGTTTGCCTTTGTGTGATTTTCTGATTTAAACCATCGGTTACATTTTCCAAGTGTTTCCTCAAAGCACAGATGATTATATATTTCACTCTGTAGAATTACATTTTAGGATATTGAGGTTCACTGGCCAGAGGAATTCATTCATGATAAGTATTTGTCTTCTTTTAATATTCTATAAATTTAGGGGATTCGATCTAGGACGAGAAGCCTAGGAAGTGAAGTGTGAGGGACTGGGACAGGACTGGGAAAGGGAACTCCCTGGCATTGAGTCACTACTTATCCCAGCAGCACTACTTATCCCAAATTTTGTTGCCTGTGAAAACCCAGACAGTTTGTGTTACCGCTATCACCTTCCCCAGATGAAGCTACCTAGAGAAAGCAGTTCCCATCTCCCTATAATAAATAATATTTACTGGACACCTACTCCATGCTAGCATTGTACTTTTGTTTTAATTCTGCTTACTTCTGTACTTACGATAATTATGTGAGACAGATATTAAGTAGTTTTCCTAAGATGGCCAAGACTTAAATATATTTAGCACATTGTTTATCCCACTACATGCGGTAACCAGAATCCAAACCTAAGTCGGAAGGTTTCTGAGGCTTGCTCTTTGCTGCATAAGACAAAGATAATTATGTGGTTTGTATCCAATTTCTTCCCATTTCTGCAAAATTTAAAAGTGACAACAAATCTAGGGTCAACAGAGATCTATTGCCTTAAAAATAATGTAATAAATTGATAGAGGTGTGACTATTAAGCTATAGACAGATCTCAAAAGGCACACAGGGAAATCGATTATTTCATTTTATTGCAGTACCTCTTAGTTCAATAGTAGTTTTCTTTAACAATATCTCAAGCCTAAAGCCTAAGTCTGCCAGGAAGGCAATTCTAGACATTAGGAGCAAAGAATGCTTAACTGTTGTGAGCCTGCTGAACATATATTTGTGGGCTGGATTTCTTTGCAGCGGAATCGACCTGCTCACCATAAAATGGATTATCTACTTTCCCTGTTATCAGCTGTAACAAGAAACTACTGGGCAGAAAAAAATACCATAAACAGTTTCCAATGCCAAACTAAAAGAATTAATGCAGTTCCATTTTATATTGCTTGAATTTGTTAAATATTAAGAATTCTCAAGTATCCTAAGAAAATGAAATATTCAATTACCCATTATGTGATAGATTATTTTTCACTTAAACATAATGTTTAATTTGCAGACCCCCAAAAGTTCTGCTGAAGAATAAATGCTCAGGATGCCAAGAAAAGTGGAAAAAAATAGCATATTTTCAAAGACTTTGGAATAGATTTCATGCAGCTCATAAAAGAAACCTAGAAATATTTAGTGTTAGTCCCAATCTGTACTTTTCACTCTAATTATACATTTGTCACAACTAAGTAGCAACATATTTACAAACAAATAAAATTATTATTGAAAATTGTCCATCTAATATCCTTCGACATGACATACAACAGCTAGAAGCTGTACCATTTTCCTTTTCAGGAATTCTCAAGTTCTTAGTATTTCAATTTACTTGCTGGTATATAGTATGAAGAATAGAATTTTGTGACTAGATAAGTTAATGTTTAGTAATATCTGAAGCCATCCAACTCATAATCTAGCACCAGTTGCTTACTGCCTTTGTATTTCATGATCTACATGCTTACAAACCAGATGAAAAGTTAAATTACCTGGAATTATTCTTCCCAAAAAGTGTGCTGTACTCAGTTGATAATTGATATATTTTATCAGACAATATAGTTACTGGACCTACATATAAACTAACCACTGAAAATATAATCATGTTTTCATAAAACACAAGTATAAAGCACATCCTAGTATTTAAAACTCAACACCTATCATATTACTTCAGTGCAATAGGTGAGCTAATGATTACATCACAAGCACTTTTTTTAGCCTTCATTCTTTAGCACCTACTAGAATGCTTGGCACATATAAGGTGGCCAATAAATTATGAGGGAAGTAAGGACTTTTTCTCTATCCTTCCATCACAACGCCCCATTTTCATGTTTCCTATGCCCAATTACTAGGCACAACCAACTATAACCATCTTAGAGATCCAATTTCTCTTTGTAGAATCAGTCTCATGCTATGAAAAAATCATGAAATTTCACAAGAAGATGGACAAGTTTTAAAAGATATTTTATGTGTTCATTTAGGTAGCAAATATGGATATATACAATACAATATATATATATTATGCAAAATATATAATTAAATGTATGATAATCATCATGAATCATATTTTAAAGACAAGAAACATAGGAAACATCCCCGTTTATTCTAAATGTTTCTTTAAAAAAAATGTGTCAAGGAGATCTAAGCAAATTTCCCTAGGATAAAAGAAAATAGGTGGTAAATTTTCTGAAGAATGTTCTTTTTTCTAAATGAACATCTCAAGTTAGTTTAGAAGAGAAAAAGAGTACATGAATTTCCAATTGAAAAATAACAATAGAGTATGTGTACCTGCTGACCTTAAAAATGAGGGCTCTCATTTTATGTGATATGTGCAAGGCACTAATGGATTTATGTGATTTGTAAAAGGCAAGGACAAAAAAGTGGTAGAAAAGCATTCTAGGGTGAAAGCCTTGAGTCAGGAAAGAGATCAGCGAGTGTATGAAACTGAAAGTGAAAAAAGCATCTGTAATAGAATGGACAGCTACATGAGCTTCAAATTAGTTGGGGGTGGAGGGAGGGGAAGGATACAAGCCTAAAAAGTCATGCACTGCCTTGAAGGTTATATTAAGGGTTTGATTATATGTACTAAGTGTTGTGGGAGGTCATAGAAAAGTCTTCTGGTTTTCATTCATTTTAGCTTCTTGCTTCCCTGGCTTTCTTCCTCAGTGTCTGAATTTCATTCTCTTATAAAGGATTCCAGTAATAGGATTAAGACCTATCTTGGTTGAGATGGGAGGCACCTTAATTGAAGTAACCTCATCAAAAGGTCCTACTTACAATGGATTTCCATGGACAGGAATGGATTGGATTTAAGAATGTGTTTTTCGAGGGTACATACAATTTTAAACCATCACATTCCACCCCTCTGGACCCATAAAAGGACATATTCCATCACAATAACCCAAAAGTCTTAAGACATTTCAGAAAAAGTGCTAAGTACAGAGTCTTATAAAAATCAGTTATAGGAGTGGTCTGTCCTAGAGCACAACAATTCCTCTCTGTGGACCTGTGAAACCTAGAGAACAAGTTATGTGCTTTCAATATACAAAGGAAGGACAGGCATAGGATAAACATTTCCATTCCCATAGGGAGAAATTGGAAGGAAAACAGGTATCACAGTTGTTATACATTTCTGGAACCGTTCAGAGCATACTCCAATAAAGATTAAGATCTGAGAGCCATCTCTGGAACAATGTTTGCTCCAGCCTGATGGACTGGCAGCCCCAACACTTCCAAGTGCTTACACAGTGGCTTTGCCCTCCCTGAACACAGAGGTGAAGGCTCCACCCTCTCTAGCATTGGGATGATGGCCAGACTTTCCACAATCCCCAGGGAACAGACTCCACCCTTTGAGAAAACTGGGGTGGCAGCCAGATTCTGTGCAATCCCTGGGGAATAGGCTCCAAACTTTGAGATCACTGGAGAACACTGGGGTAATAACACTCTTCCTGTACAATGGGATGGAAGGCTTGCTCTCTCCAAGTACCAGAGAAGACTCACCCTTTCCATACATATGGGAGAACCTGCTCACTTGGTCGAGAAGATGTCTTTTGTCCATACCTCAGTTTCCATGGTCCTGCCCTTGAAGTGATTTTTCCTTCAATCTGTGCTCTTTCTTTCCCTTTTAATCCAGGCTGGCACTGGTTCTACGTATACAGATCTGGCAAAAATGTGTCAGTTTTGCAAGTAGTACACAGATATCCAAATCATCAGGAAAAAGAACTTTCCAAAGCTCCTTCCTGGATAACTTCCAATCCAGTTAAATCCTCATTATTCTATGGAGACTCATGTTCCAGAAACTCAGAACTTTCCAAACCATCAATTTCTGGTTTCTTTGTGCCCAAAAGTTCAGTTCTCAGCTTATCCCTTTCCTCTCACATTTTACTATAAACTGCAAGGAGAAGCCAAGCTGCACTTTCCATATTTAGCTTGGAAATCTCAGCTAAATATCCAAGCTCATCACTCTCAAATTCTGCCCTCCATCTGACATCCAAACTCAATTTTTCCAAGCTCACTGCCACTTTAAAACAAGGATCATCTTTCTCCAGTTCACAATAACACATTCATCCTTTTCTTCTAAAGCCTCATCCAAAGTAGCTTTAGCATCCATATTTCTACCAATAGTCTCTTCAAAACAAGTCTAAGCCTTTTCTATCAAATGCCTCACAATCCTTCCAGCCTCTCTCCATTACCCAATTCCAAGACCATTTCTACATTTTCGGTATTTGCAGTAAGAGCACCCTACTCTTCTGGTACCAAAACCTGTTTTAATTTCCTAGGCTCAAAACAAAATGCCAAGAAATGGCTCAGCTTATATTTAAGAATTTATGTGCTTATAGTTTTGAAGCCAAGAAAATGTCCAAATGTCCAAATGTCCAATGTCCATCATCAAGGTGATGCTTTCTTTCCAAGAATGGCCACCAGTGACCCTTGGCTCCTTGCCATATAACAAGGCACCTAGTGGCATCTGCTGTCCTCTCCCTTTTCTTCCAGGTTTCGTTGATTCAGCTTCTTGCTTCTGTGGCTTTCTCCCTCTGTGTCTGAATTTCATTCTCTTATAAAGGGCTCCAGCAACAGGATTGAGACCTATCCTCCTTGTGGTGAGAAATACCTCAACTGAAGTAACCTCATCAAAAAATCCTACTTACAATGGATTTCCATCCACAGGAATGGATTAAATTTAAGAGCATATTTTTCTGGAATACATACAGCTTTAAACCACCACAAAAGCTTCCATTCATGAGATAAACTATAACTAGATTTACATTTCAAAAATATGCATTGAGCTTTATTCAGTATTGAGCTGAATAAAGAATGGAAAAGATGGTAAACAATGAAATAATCCACATAAGAGATAGTATGACATAGACAAGAGAAATGGACAAAGAAGCATGTGTATTAATCTGAGATACATTATGTAGATAATATTAATAGGTCTTGGAGATAGAACAGATACCCTATCTCCAAGATCTATTGATTGGCATCTAGGCTTCAGTTTTAGAAATTGCATACTATTCCTATATCCTGCGTTAAGGAATGGAAGCATGTTTAAGGACACAAGAGTTTAATTTTGGATATGTTATACTATATTAGTCATCTGGAAATGCCAAGTGGGCATTTGTTGTACTAAATTGTGTTATGTTTGTAGTATTTGTAATGAAAACAAACTGATTCCAATATTTTCCTTTTATGATAAATGCCATGTTTAGTTTTTTTTTGTCATATAGGCTTTTATATATTGACACCAAGTGAAGTTGATTAGCAAAAATATTGGTTTCAGAGAAATAACTTGATCAAGCAATGTATAGTTTTTTATTTTTAACCTGAAAGGAATAAAATAAAATATTGCTGGAGACATCCATGTAACAAATATATAATAAGGAAAACAGTGCCTTTACTAGGTTAGGTGATTCATTTTGATTTCCCCATGAACCCTGGCTTCAAAACAGAAAATCTCTGTTCATTGAACTCCAACTTTTGCCTGATTTTATGAGTATATACTATCACAAAGCAGAAAAGGAGAGAACTTATGAACAGTTCAACAAAAAAATGTCATGATTCTGGGTTCAACAATTAAAATGCAATCTCAGTGCTGGTGAATCAGTAGGAAAAATTATTTTGATGTGGGTATTGTGTTATGATCACAGTTTCACACTGTCTGCCACTTACTGCCTGTATAACTGAATAAGTTTCAAAGCTTCTTCATGCCTCAGTTTCTGTGTCAGTAAAATGGAGGTAGTAACAAAAGCACAAACAATAGGAATTCATAAGAATTAAAGGAGTATAATGTCTTCAATAAATATTAGAGCAAAGTAATTATTAGCATATGTTTACATAAACAATTAAACATTTACATTACGTATACAAACATTCCTAAACTCTATGGCATAAGTCAATAGATTTGTTAATAATTTTGAAAAATATTAAACCACATTTGCCTTTTCTTAGTTCTCTACTTTCTGTAATATATAAGGCATTCAATAATCCTTGGAGTAATACGGCAATATCCACCTCTGTTAAAATTATATTTTTTTCATTGAATTCACTGCAAAAACAGTATACTTTTGCCCAAGTATGCTATTAATAGATAGGTGACCAGTTCTTTGATATACCCAATAGCTCAAACTATCACTTTAGGACCCTAGAGGTTTCCATAGATGTATTATGTCTACAACTTTTTATTAAACATAGACACTTGGTTCTTAGTTGATATGCTAGTCCATTTCATCATACATTATTTTTTTTTCTTCATTTTATGCTCATCATACATTATTAATACCTTTATTCTCCTCTGAAATCCTTGGACTTACTAGCGGAAGGACCAAAGCCAAATGGATTCCCTCAGGAGTGGTTGAAATGATTACCTCCGACTTTGTAGCTCAAAGCCTCTTTCTTTATATACATTCTCTCTTTCCACCCCCAATACTGGTTCTTTCTAATTTTTAAAATTCTTCTAACTGCCATTTACACTAGCAAACACTTACAAACTTGGCTGCCTTCCCTTCACATCTTGTCCTCACTTCTGGAGGGATCCTTCTTTTGCAGACATTCAAAACATATCTGATTTGGAAATTCTTTTGTTTTCCTGTGTCTTATTTCTAAATAAGTACAGAGCTGTTGCTAAGGTGATACTGATCCTTTCAACTTTTAGCTGCTTGCCCAAAGCTGTATCATGTTGGCACTGACCAATGTCTCCTCTGTCTGATAGCTTTTCTAACAGTTAATGAGGAGTAAAAGGCTAGAGCTATTAGCCCAAATCCTAGGGGATAAGTGTCCAGATTACGAAAACCACATTCACATATGGCAATAATTGCCAGGCTTTTTTGGGTGATCACAGCATTATTTCCAAAGACCCAATGGGTACTTACATAATTCTTTGGTGCCAAGTAGGAAAATCTCTTGAAAAATAGTTTATATGGTTTCTCCTGCAGCCACTGCTTTTTCAATGGACTTTTTTAATGGAAGCAGATTCATTTGAATACTTTATGCCAGAATTTATAAAATTCTACCAAAATTCTAGACTTAACTTTTTGACAGTTTGAAACCTCAGAAACAACATAATTCAGTCCCACTTTGCGTAAGGTACTATAGATTTAAATTAACAGAAGCCAATATGCTTATACATCTAAATACCATAGCCCTAGGAGCAGCAGCTCAGTCTTGTAAATGATTTTCCATCAAGATGCTTAATACCATTTATAGAATTCTATTTTAACTAAACTTTCCCATTCTTTTGACTTTACAAAAGTAGCACAATAAGGGGTCTGATGCTGTCAAAGCATTTATTAATTTAATAGTTAGAGATTCAGTTCCCTATATTGTACACTTACTCATACTTCTAAAACTGCTCCTTTGCCCTCTCTGATTTACAAGGCTCTATTGTACTCCTTTTGGTTTCTTTCTAACCTCTTTCTGTTTACTCACATTGGTACTAAACATTCCTCAGGCTTACAAGTGACCAGCAAATTAAAAGGAGAATATTTTGCTACTTCTAAAGGGGAAGCAGGCATCTGGGGAGGGAGAGGAAGGAATAGGTGTAGCATGGGGCATTTCTGAGACATTGGAATTGTTCTGAATGATATTGCAATGATGAATACAAGCTATTATATATCTTGCCAAAACCTATAAAATTGTGGGATACAAAGTGTAAAACATAATGTAAACTGTAGACCATCTTTAGTATCAGTGCTTCAATATGCGTTCACCAATTGTAACAAATGTACCACATTGATGAAAGATGTTGGTGGTGGGGGTGGGGTCGGGGAAGGTGTGTGTGTGTGTGTGTGTGTGTGTGTGTGTCCCCATGTAACGTTTATGTGATCTAAAGCTCCTTTAAAAATAAAGAATTTTTTTTTAAATGGAAATATTTTGCTCTTAATATTCCACAGCTGAATCAATGACATGATATCAGAATCTTTCTTAGAAAGGAAAAATATTTTAATTGAATTTGAACTACAAGCACAGCTTCCCTACTCAACTGTATCCTTTCAGGTGAGAGGAAAAGCAAACCCAGATTGGGAGGCAGCAGACTTGGGATCTTTCTCCTCACTGGCACCATCCAGCTGGGCACTGTTTTATACTGAGGGGACTTGTCCCAGGTCACATAGCTCATGGGTGGTAGAGATGGGTCCGACATCTGCCTTCTTCCTCCAAACCACATAGTTTCCTTTATGCTTGCAGCCTTGAGTTTCTCACACTAGAAATTTAAAAGCAGTTCACACATTGTTCCTGGGTCAACTGAATGATTTAATCTGGAATGCATGTGCTTTTGATAAGACTTTATTCTATAACCTGTGTGGATATATTGAAATCTGGGGCCAATGCGATATGAAAAGCCTGTGGTGTGACTTTCCAGGCACTTCTCCCTAATTGTATGTTACCTGTCATCCCTTCCTCTATCAATTAATGTAGGTACAAGATTATCTTTTCAATAGCTAGAAAGATATTGATTCTGTTTTACGACTTCCTTTTTAATTTTACATTATAAAGAAATTTATAGCAACTATTCATAGAGATAGGTTGTTACTTATCAAACACAGGAATTAAGTGCTTTTAGTCTATAGTAACAATTTAATACTCTAATAATGATTTTTCAGAAGTTGTGAAATTATTCAAAATACTTTTTGTGATGCTCTGCTTATCTATATTTATTCTTGGTGTCTTAATGACTCAATTTTATGACTCAGGACCCTAAATCAGTTTTTAATTGAGTTTGAATAGGGATTAGAAAACTCATGCTATGTAGCCCCATGGCTAAAAAGAAAAAAAATCTGCAGGACTGTTTTATTTAAAATCCCATATACTAGAATAAATAGACTTCCTATTGTATTTAGCTTTTGTCTCCCAGGATTAGAAGGTGACACAAGATGGCTCAACGATTACATCAGAGAATATGTTTCCCCTAAAGCAAAGATAATATCTCTATAGTCACCTTTAGTTTCTTATCTCAAGTTCCTCTTTCATTTGCTGAATTTCTATTCCTCTGTGTCAACTATAACTTGAAAATTAAACACCTTTGGGACACTAGGGGATAGAATGAGATGAACACTATTCTGACCACAGCTGGAGGCCACTGAAATGCTGTTGAACTGAAAGACTGGGGCATCCTAAGAGGCTAACAGCAGGGAGTTATAGCTTTCATTTGGTGTTCTGCATTACTTTATATTTGAATTATTTGTACATGCATGTATGCATATCTTTCTTCTAAATAATACTAATAAAACTAGTAGTATAATAAGAATACAAGGAGCCATCCTTCGAAAAATGACTTTTTTCAATATCAGATATTTTCTAGTGCTCAGAATTCTCAGCATTTTGAACACAGCAGTTGCTTAAATACGTGTTGTATAACAACAGAACAGATCATTATTTGTAAATGCTTTGAAGGTATGTATATGTATACCATTACTTGTCAACTCAAAACTTATGGTAGTTTAAAATTCATTTCTACAGGTGTTTGTGGGAATTATACAAAGAGCAAGATATTACAATGTGAGCTTCACTGAAGAACAAATGATAATCAATATTTGGAAAGAATTTACGTGGTACATTGGAATTAAAAGAGGAGAAACTATTTCATCACTTTATGAAATAAAGCATTAGTTTAGGCAGTCTACGGCCTCCCATTTTCTCACAAAGGATTAGCCTGTTTCCGTGCCAGGACAGGCTGAGCTTTTGATCCTGGGTCCCCTTCTCTGGACAAGATTTTTGAAGAGGGCTGTCATTGTGCTTAAAATCTATGAACTTGAGTAATCTCACCACCCTGAATGATGTACTAATAATTATGTGGCTCTCCTCTTTGGAATTTTGACACTTGTACTTGCCTCTATCTTAGTACTTAGTATATTGTCATTATCTCTCTGTGTAATTTTCAGCCTTATTAGACTATAAATTAATTGAGAGGAAGACTTATACCCTATATATATTTTTATATTAGATATTCTATCAGTGCCTGATACAAAATGCATAGTCAATATTTATTGAAACAAATTAACCCCAATATCTACCTACCTACCTACATACATGCATACACACACATATGTGTGTGCATTTATAGTGCCTGCTATTATGTTAATCATGCAACAAATGTTATTTTACCCACCTCCATCTCTCCCTCTCAATGTTCCTCTCCAAAACTTTTTCAATCACATGGAAGAAAAATATAGAGTAAAAGTAGAAACATTAAATAAGTACAGAAATTTAGGAAATTGCCTACACTTTGTGATCTGGAGAAACAGTAAACGATGCCAGGGAAGGAGACACATGGGGTGAGCAATAGGATATACGGGTACTAGGTGTCAACAATTTGTACAAGAAGATGAGCAACAGTAAAGTATTCTGAATAATACATGAAAAGTTTGAGAACTAGGGAATTCTGGATTGAGAAATTAGTCTTTTAGCACTACGGAGCAGAGGATACATGAGCATTTGTCACTCCGTTGGGAAGGGATGAGTGTAAGTTCTCTTTTTCCTAGAGAAAGCATATTTTCCATTCATCAATAGTATGACTTTCTAAAATATTTCTTCAGGTTATTATGCTCTTTTATGGCCAGATCGGACTGTAAAATAGGAAGTTAAAAAAAATCAATAATAAACTATTCATATAAGTCCAAGATTTTTCCAAATTGAATCTGACTGGGTCATGGCAGTATGCTGATGTCTGGAATGCAAGTAATATACCATATTATTGATGCCTGTCAAATAACGGAAATTGTTACAAATTAACTCATCCCTAATCTAATTAACCCCGTGTGCAATATAACATGTATTCCAGGCGCGTACTGTTTTGCTCTGGCCATAAAACTAGAAAGGACAATATTTCAACTTATAAAATGGCCTTTTAAGCCACTCAGAAACCTCAAAGATTATTGCTTATGTAGAAGTGATGCAAAAGAATGCATTACCTCATCTGTCTGAATTATTTTGATCTAATACAAAATATTTTCTCTCTAACTTTTTTACTTGTAAAAAAATCTTAGGAGAATGTTTAGTCTTTTACATACTGAATAGATAGAATCCATTCATATCATTAGCTTATATTATTAAAAAGAATTGCATACATTTTTGGAGAAAATGGGGAAGCTTTAACATTTCCTTGATGTTTTAGTGCAAAGTGATTATTTTCTAGCTAGGACCTCTCATAGTTCTGACTTTGCAAAGTCCATACATATCAAAGTACATTTTATTTCTCTATACATAATAATTAGGACTGGCGTTTTTGGAATCAGTGGGTAGGTTGTAATTTTTTAGGGTATTTTGCTACATTTCCTCATCTTTCTCTTTATACATATCCCTCTCCACCCAGATATGAACACATCCAGAACTGAAATTTTCCTATGCTCCAAATCTGTTTTAGATCTACTCCACATTAATATTTATCAGTTCTATCTTTTCCTTGTTACTAGTTGACAAGGCTATAGCATTCTACACCTTCTAGTTTTTTAACTGATTATTTAACCATAAAGAAATGGCAATGCATAAGTGAAACTCTGTGAATATGTTTCCAACTATTTCAATCTAGTTTTCTACATCACTTAGTTTGTATCATACCTTAAAACTTTTCCTTTAAGTATGGCCCCAAGTTTCTATTTTTTATAATTTTGGAATAATTTGACAGAAGCTGTTATTACCAATAGTTAGGTAGATTTTTTAAAGTGAGTGGGGGGAAGAGAGTTGGACAGCCTTGATTGACAGTAGAAAGAGTACAGGTGTGTTGAAGTTGGATCTTAAGTAGGATCAGGGCTTTATTACTTCCCAACTATCATATTGAATAATATATTCAGCCCCTTCTGAACTCAATTTCCATATGTGGATACTGAGTACAAAAATGTCTGCCTCAGAAGGTGGTTGTGAACATTGAAATGCCTATTCATAAAGTGTTTGTCACAAAACATGAATTTGCTAAACAAAAGTTTTAACAGTTAAATCTCATACCCAGTACTTGCTGTGCATGGCATTGTTTTTAACATGAAACAAATATTAAATTGTTAGAAATCTAAGAATTCTATTTTCCATAAAATCAAGAAAACTATAGAACATTTTGAGAGAGAAAATTTTTTGCTGCTATCAAAATCTGGATAATTAAGTCTTAAAATTGAAGTTTGTGATATAAAGTGATTTGTAGTGGTGAATCTACATTTTAGGACCTAATGAAATCCATATATATAGTATGTGGCCCCTGAATTGTGATAGATGTTGTCAAAATGCATTAGTGAAATATCATATCTTGTAACAACTAATGTGCAATGATGCCCCACTGATTGGAATGTCACTGATGCTATGGCCTGGTAGTTCTTTACATCACAGACGAGGATCAAAGCATCTTTCATTGTGATAAAGCTGGCAATATGGACGGGAAATAGTGCCAGAGAGGCTAACTGTTAACATTCCCACCTGCTGCTGTGAAAATAATACACAACATCCGTAATTCAGGATGATTTTCTCCTCCTGTGTTTACTTTTGTGTCAGATATAGGATTTGAAACAGTTAATACCGAATAACAGTTTCTTCTTCATAACAACTCTACAGCAAGAAGTAGGTTATAAGAGGATTTTTCTTTCAATGATCCCTTTCAAGGACTGTCTTATATTTACATTACGTTTCACAAAAGACGTTTCAATTCAGCACAAAAACAATTTATCTATTCTCCTTACCTCTAATCTGAGTTGACAGACACCTCACTCGAGCTGTCCCTTGACTGACAGACACCTCAGTGGACACATTTTTATTGTCGTTATGTTTTAGAGATGATTCAGGGGACTTGAACTCCAGATTTGATTTTCAAGGAGTAATGTCAACTAAAAAATGAGGTTCTGAAATAAAAATAATATTTTATCTGAAACCATGATTGACCTATCACATTTAGATTTGTGGGCACTCTCTTAGCATCTTTGGATTTTCTCCATGAAACTACCTGTGAGGCAAATCCAGTATGAGGCTTAAAGAAAAGGAACTCTGCCAGAACTGCTAGAGCTTCAACAGTTAAGATGACAACACTGTACGATTATTAGAAAATTCTCTTCACAGGGTTTAAGCATCCAAAATCAAAAGGGATATAGATATTCATTCAACCTGAGGGAAAAGTCTCTTAAAACAAAAATTAAATGCCATTGCTAAAATAAATCAATGGTAAGACAATATGTGAATCACTATCATATACAGGACAAAAAAAAAAAAGGTTTATTAAGTTCTGAAGGTCCACTGAAGTGCTCCTGTCCACTGGGTTCAGAACTGTAGCTCTTCTTTCAAATGCCACATTACATAGTATAGCTGATTCATAAGAAATCATGCTACCCAATTACTGTCCTATTCAACTCCATCTTTGTTGGCATACACTCTTGTTATGACATTACATTTAAAAAATAATAATAATAAATTATTTCTACACTCATGTTCACACACATACACACATATATATATTTCCCCCAAAAATACATCAGTGAGTAATTTGCTGGGTTGACCCAAATGGTGATGTAAGTAATAATGTAACAAGTATTTCTATTACTAATTTGTAAGATTTTAGTCAGGCTTTATGGTCCATTTGAAAGCACTATGTTTATATTTTGTTATATCTATGTGCCAGGTAGCTGAATGCATCTTATGTTACATGTGAGGTCATCACTGAGTAGCATGCTGAGAACAGCAGGGCTATCACCAGGCTCTGGAAATGAGGCACCGTCATAGAACTGTGTGTCTTCATTTGTATCCTTTCATAATTTATTCCCATGAACTTTTACTCTACTATCAGAATGCTTTGGAGCTTTAATAAACACATCATAAATTGCTTTGCATCACATGAACTTTGAGCCCCACTATACTGAAGATTTCCCACTGTTTATGGAAAGTACATTATTTATCGCTTTGTGATTCTAGTGGCCCACAATTTATATAAAAATTAGTCACATACATTCACTGTCACCATAAAACAAAACAATGTTCCAAAATACTGATTAGAAACTATTTTAAAATTTAAAAGTAGGTTTTTAAATAGGCTCAGAAATTTTGTCTTAACAATGTGCTGATAATTTTATGGTAGAGGAGGGGATTGAATGTGACAAAATTTAAATTTGACTATATAATTTGTGGGAGAGGACTTGACCTCTGGGAAAATACCTGTGTAATATGTAAAATTCTATAGTAATAAATCCCTCAAATATAACCAAATGGGGGATAGACATGTTGAAATATTTAGTAAAATGAAAAGCAACAAAATATAAATTCTTACTGTGTGTGTGTTTGAGCATGTGTGTGTATGTTTGTACAGTTCATATAATATCAAAATAATATTAACATGAACTCAATTCTGTTTATGTCACCCTAAAATCAAATTTGAAATTCTTATTAGTAGAGTTTACTTTTAAAAAAAACTATACCTTTGATGATAACAAGAGAAAATTCTTTTTTATTTTACTGTTGACAGCTTTTAACAATAAGTAGTATTAAGAAGCTGGAATGGGAAATAAAGCAGAGCAAAAATCTCAAAATTAATGCTTTCTCCATTCCTGGTACTATTTACTAATTTATATTTTCTTTTCTCAAATTCTTTAAAAGATGCCTGACTTGTCAAGGCATGCATGGTAAAACTGTTTTTAGCTTTATAACATAGGTGATGTAATAGATATGACAGCAATAGCACAGCAGTGGGGAAAGTAACTGCACTTACTATATTTTACCAGAAGTAATTCAGTATCAAGTTGAAGTAGATTTTGGTAAATTGCAGATACATATTGCATTTAGTATAGGAACTCTAACATATAGCAAAAAGAAATAGAGTTAAAAAATCACTAGAGGGATTAAAATCATATACTAACTAATGTTTGTGTTAAGCTATGGTATAACAAAACAGAAATGAATAATAGAGGAATAGAGGAACACAGAAGAGTTCAAACAAGTAGAAACCAAACAGCAAAATAGCAGATCTAAATCTAAACATATTAAAGTTTACATTAAATGTGAATGGGCTATACATCCCTAATGAATATCATAGCAGCTCAGATTGGATTAAAAAAAGCAAGATAAAAAGTATGTGCTTGTTATAAGAAGTGCACTTTAAATAAAAAAAAATAAGTTGAAAATGAAAGACAGAAAACATATAAAAATAATCACATAAAAGAACTGGAGCAGCTACACAAACATCATACAAAATAGACTTTATAGAAATGAATATTACTAGACATAAAGAGGGGCACAATGAAAAGATCATTGGCACAGGAGGAAAAAATAACAATTATAAATGTATCTGAACCTAAAATAGGGCAAAAAACTGGAAAAGTTTAAAAGAGAAATAAAAGATTAAAAAAGAATACTTAAAACTCTCTTTTTCACAGACTGTATGATTGTTTATGTAGAAAATCCTAAAGAATCCATGGAAAAGTAATGATTACATAAGTGTGAATGAATTGTCATATTGTAGGCTGCCTCTATAAAACACCATCCCCAACATCACAGAAATTTTTTTAGAATTTGTGAGATTTATGAAAAAATAAAAGAAAGGCATTATTGTAATCTTTAAATGTGTTAATCATGCAACAATAGAATCTACATTATGTAATGATTGATTATTTTTGTTGTTGTTATTACAAGGTCATAAATATATGTAGCCATTGGGCCTGAAAAAAGTAAAAACAGAAATCATATGTGGAGGAATGTGTTAATCATAGGAAAATTGTAGTGCCACAACTTCAATAAGCCACATAGGTTCCGTATGTCCACCTCTAGAACATTAACCAATGTTTCATTTATATCCATGCCTCTTTTCTTCTCTTTTTCAACAAAATCATGCCTAATTTGCACTATCCCCAAAGTTGCTCTTCAATATGCTTGGCATTTTGGATCAGACAATAAATCCCAGAATATTTTTCAGAGACTACATTAAGTATACTCCAAATTTCATTGCCAGTTATGAAAGCATTGAAAATTCATGTGCTCATGCCAACGAAGCATACACTGAAGTCAAAGAATCCCTTGGAAATATTAATGATATAGACACTTAATAAAGAATTTCAAATATAGCATTTGTTGAAGAAAAGCAATCCATATTCACTATACTAGAAAAATAATCATGAATTTTAAGAGACATTTGATGGCTTAAGACCACAAATCTTTTAAACGTACTGGGCCATTTGGCTAGCAATGAAGAGAATGTTAAATTTGAGCACATCTAAAAATTTGGCAAATGTCTTGACTCAATTATGATTATAATTTGTTTCTTTCCAGTTTGAGTGAATGATATACATGGAAGCAAAATGCAGGTTTTGAAAGATTGTCTAATATGCGAATCACATCACAGTTGTCCCATTTTAGACACCAAACTTTGTATGGTTTCACTTATATCATTGGTTAGCACAGTAAATATCAAAAGCAAGAACAAAGAAATTGCAATAGTCACCAAAAAGTCCATTTCTCCAAAATGTCAGCCCCCCGTTGTCAAGGTCAGTAGTTAGGAGAACAAAAGAAAATGTGCTGAAGCTAAATACTTTCATTTTCAATTTCTTCACTTTGTAATTCATAATTTAAAATAAATTTTACTCCTTTTAACATAAAGAGGGTCATTATATATGTATTTTTTTGGTCTGGAAAAAGAAACTTTTAATTAGTAACAATGACCATTTGTAGAATGTTTACTATTTTCCAGGCATCTCCTTGGACTTTATTTAATCCTCACTATAAACCTTTGTAACATTATCATTATGAGCTCCATTTTATAGATGAGGAAACTAACAAGCAGGGAGGTAAAGTGATGACTATATAACCAGTATCTAGGTAGGAAGTGGTAGGATCAGGATAAGAACCCAGGCATTTTGGCTCCAGAGACTGTGCTCCAAATAAATATGCTTAAAAAATGTTTAAAATTACAGACTGACTAAAATATCCCCCAAAGACTAAAGTTTGATTCTTACTATTATTAATACTTCTTGTATTTTCTACAAAAAATAAGCATTCCAACTAAATTATCTAGGTCTTCAAACAGCTGCCAAGATGTGAAGGTGATGCATTACTAAAAGAATCATTTTATTTATTGATTTCCAGAAGTTCTTTTCTAATTAACAGGTGATTTATTTAACAGAATGTGTTCTTGTTATTTAGAAAGGGGAATGATGGTAAGTACGACACAGTTCATGAAAATAAAGGGAGAAAGGTAGATTATGCATCAAGCAGTGGAGGGGCTAAAATAATTTAAATTAATCTTAGAATCCACTATCAAAGTGCTATGCAGTTAATCTATTTATCATTTGTCTGATGCACCTTAGAAACACTATATGTATCAACACTTCTTTAGTAAAGCATGTCATGACCTTCCAGAGCAGTCTGACATTATTCTGCACCTTTATAAAGATGGTTGTGATAAGGTCTTGAATTTCTACTTATTCTTTAAAGCTATTATACTGTATCTTTTTCCTATCCCTTAAAATTAGTACTCACATTATCTATTATGCTTTTTACTCACATGTCTTTTACTTTTATATATCTACTTTATATAAAAAGAATTCTGGATTGAACTGTTCTAAGGGCTATACAGGTACCAGCTCATTAAAAGCTCTGCTGAGAAGACAGTCAGTGAACATTTTAGAAATTGTGCCACTTTCTACTGAGAACATAGAGTTTAAAGGCATGTGAATATCACCTTGTGAGTTTCCCATGAGAGAACTGCTTTACTATAAGAATATCAACTCAGATAAAGTATGCATTTTTCCTCCAAGTTTTAATTCCCAAGATTTTCAACTTTTAGTGACAAAAAACACAATTGGAGAGTGATATTGTAACACAGAATACTTGTGTGTGTGCGTGTGTATGCATTTTATTGTTGGAGAGAAGAAAGGAGGGCTAGGTCCAAAGATCTCTGAAGATCGTCTTTAACCCTGTATGCAGTTATTTATTAAATACATGTTTTTTCTTTAACATACCACAGAAATGGCAAGAAATCAAGTTTATGGCAATAATCACAGAAAACTTCATGGCTTCAATAGGTTAAAAATGAAGTGTCTCTTCCCCTCTCCCATAAGTCCCCACACCGATATTCTTTATTCTCTCCACTTATCTTGTTTGAGACACCATCAATTATGTCTATCATATTTGTTAGCCACTCTTTCTCCAATGGTTTAGAGGCAAGATCAAAACACAACTTTCCTAAATAAAGCAGACAAAACAGTTTCCTAGTTCCTTTCTCCATGTTAAAGTGATGTGTCAACTTTTACTTTTCTCTCTCTATTACAATTATGGAAAGAGTGTCCTCATTCTTTTTACTTTCTTATAACCAATACCTGCCACACCCTACCAATCCAATGAAACTATTCTGATAACTGTCAAAAATAATCTCCCACTGCTAAATCCAAAGGCATTTTCTCTTTTTTAAACCTACTTGATCTCTTGTGTAACTTTTGATACTTTCACTACTCCTTCCATCTCGAAAGCTTTCATAATCCTGGCTACTAGACACTCCTCTCTCCTTTCAATTTTCAGCTTCTTGAATACTTCCAAGAATCTTATTACGTTTGCCTTCTAAATGCTGTGGTTAGGAAGGGAGATCAATCAAATTTAAAAGGTAGTCTCAGAAAACAATGAACTTCTTCCAAAACCCATTGCCGTTCCCATTTAATTCATTTTACATATGCCTTCAGTATTATACTTCTTAATTCATTATTTTAATATTACTTACACAGAATTAATGAGTTTCATTCAAATTGTTATTCCAAGCTCCCTTTACACAAACTTCTCCATCACTCCACAAATCCACACACTCCACTTGCATCAACTATAACCTAGGTGATAGTTCATAGTATTTGCTGAGTTATATGCGTTTCTCTGCTGAAACTCTGTAGTTAACAAATTATTGAATAACTCCAAATACCTTTCCATAGCTTAAATCCATACATAATTTGTTCCTTTTTTACTTATTCCTTCTTACATTCCATTGCTCCATTTTATGATTCCTAGCTTAACCTTCACTTTAATGTACTCAGTTGCTATGCCTTTGTTCCTTCTGTTCTATATACTGCTTGCTTGTACCTCCCTCCATGCTTAGCAATAACCAGCTTCATCTTGCAAGCTCCTGTTCAGTTCTCATCTCTGACTGTCCCAATCGACACTGATGTCCCCTTCTCAAACTTTTCACTCTTAGTTTTTTATTATTTTATATTTATTTAGGTAATGTCATATCATCAAACTGTTTATACCATAGAGTTCAGTTTTATTATACAGTTTTGTTATCTCATGCTTTTCATATGTTATTGTTTTACAGTTAGATCTTTAATTAAAGGAACTTACCCTATATTATTCTTCTACCATTCATTTCACACAATTTAACATTGGGTCAAACACATAATACACACTCAAAATATTCTTATTGTTTGCTTAAGTGTGGCAAAGAACATAATATGAAAAAACATCACCAGGACATCTGTGATGACTCAAACAATCAATATGTTTTTAATGATTACACTCAATGGAATCAATTTTCTATCCCAATAACTTCTGGACCCTATTGTACATCACCATTTAAGCAAATTATTGTTGTCTTAAATTTGAAATTACAAGTGCAGGTCTAATGTTCTGAAATTTGTGAGGATGCCAGACAATTATGTTAATATGAGAATTTTTCATTTCTGAGACTTCACTCTTTATTCCAAACCAAAGAACCCCTGAAAGGTCCTTCATCTATATAGAATTATGTCAAATTCAAAAGGACCAATTTCACAGTTGGCAAGCATCTACTTGACAAGTAGTGGAAGATATAGCCTTCTACTATCTGCTTTCAAGCCAGCCAAACCACAGCATGGTCCAAACCAAACAGTTCCAAACCTACGAGGCTTTTCTGAGAATTACTCACAATTTGCTATGAATGGAAGGCTAGACTGAGCTTAGGTGAGCTAACCTGTAAAAGCCAGGGAGTCTGTTATAATGTATCAGACCTGAGTTTTATATCATTAATTTCACTGTGATTATACAGTTCATAAATTTGCTTCCCTAAAGGTCTGACACAAAATTCAACAATAATTTATCATTCAGGACTTTAATATGTTCCCTGGGCTACTTTTGTTGAGATGGCTGAAATAGAAAAATTAAATTTTCTTAAAGCCAGTGGTAACATAAATTCTATTCTAATGACAAAATATGTATGGTATTGTCTAACATCCTCTACTTTTGCCTTTCACAGTGATTTCAATAGAGTTAATTATCTTGCCTTGAGTTGACCTCAATTCCGTGCTCACAATTTAATGGGTAGCATAAAATAAAATAGTATAGTAATTAAGAAAATGGGCTTGAAGCCAGACAACCTGGGTTAGAATTCTGACTTTTCTATTTACAAGCTCTGTGGCCTTAAGACTATTACTTAACTTCTCTGTACCTCAGTTTTATCATCTCTAAAACAGGGATGATAACACTGCCTCAATGTTTGGTCATAGAGGTTAAAAGTTATTAAATATAGAGTACTTAGAACAGTGCCTGCAACATAGTAAGCACTCAAAAAAACACTAGCTATGATGCTGATGATGACTATTTTAAAATTTTCATTGTGGGAAGTATATCTATTGATTCCATCAATCATAATTACAACCACAGTAGTCTTTTCCCTTTCCATCTACCTCTCTCCTTCTAGGAAATATAGCTTCCAAAAGAATTATTTTTGCCCTTCATACTAATTGGCCTGATGTTTTATTGCTAATTTATTGTGAAAATAAGGGAAAAATACAAAGTAGGTTGCTGTTCACAAATTTTTATTTTCTATACTTTAAAATATCAAACAGTTGGGTTGGACATGCATTGTAAGGAGACTGGAGTCAAATTCAGAAAAGCAGTAATGGCCAAATGGTTAATAGCATCAACATGAAAAATAGTGGCAAATACTAGAGTCAGAAAAGACACATTGTAGTTTATCTTTTTATATTGAAGAACCCCAAATATATATAGTTAACACATTGAATTTTAGAGGTAAATAAGATAACAAAGAATAAGCTTCAGAGGTGTGAAGTAACCTATTTATGGTACACAATAAGAAAATTCTAACATTGAAAAAAATTTTAGCTATGATTTCCTAAACATCATTCAAATGCTCTTTCTGCTATTTACATGGCGGGTGCAAAAAAGAAGTGCCTGTGCCTAGGAACTTTAAACTGACTACACATCTTCATAGAATAAAACCAGAGTGAAAGTAAATCAATTCTGACTCCTGTTAACAGATGTTAGTATTTTTATGTACAATATTTTTCTTGGCCTTAACATATTTCTTTAAACTACAGAGATTTTGATGGGTTGTGCTAAACCGTTATCATGTTCAAAAGTTTTAAGTCATAGAGAGGGTTGAAATCTTATTCTTAATGGGAAGCTGATTATAATAGAAAAAAGAAAAGATATAATAAAATAAGAAAAAGTTGTGAGAAAATGATAAGTATTGCAATTGTCCTATGGGATAAAATCTTTAACAATAAAAATGATTCCTGATTCAAGACATTTAAAAATTGATATGCCAATGTGTTCTTAGCTAATCGGAAACAAAATTGAAAAATGATTTTTGGAATGAAAAATCTTCAAATTATGTGACTAGAGAAGATTACCACAAAAGTAAGTTGCCTATTAACCCAATGACATTCTGGAAACACTTTCATGTATGAATTCATTTAAAGTTTATTGAGCAGCAACTCTGCTCCATGAATTTTTTAAAGTGCTTAGGGTTCAAACAGAGCAAAAATCCTGCCCTCATGGTGTTTACTGTGTATTGTGTGGTGATTAGGGGGCAGGATAGAAGGAAGAGGGAAAGGCAACCCAGTAAATAATGGCCATTATATATATGTATGTAGGTATATACATATAAATTATACTGTGTATAGTTACAATAGTAATTAATAAACCAAGAAATTAAAGAAGTAAAGGAGGTGTGAAGGAAATATTTTGAATATAGTGGTCAGCATGTCATGGAGTTGAGCAAACACTGGAGGTCATGAGGGTGTTAGCTCTACGGATACCTGGGCAAGACTGTTCCTGGCAGAGTAGACAGCCATGGGCACAGACTGTAGGATGAGAGCGCATTTGAAGAACTTCAAGGTGGCCAGTATGACAGGATTGGTGGAACTGAGGGGGAGATGAGACCCAAAAGTCATATCATCAATAGGGCTGAAAGTCAATGTAAGGATTTTGGCTTCTATCCTGGGGTGGGGGAGGGGTGGGGAATCATTGGAAGTACTGAGCAAAGTAAAACATAAATTGGCTAATATTAAAATATATATAACCCTGGCAGAGTTGAGAATAGATAGAAGAAGGGTAAGACTGGCTAAATTTGAGGCTAAAATCCACTTCCTACTTTAGTAGATGGGAATTGGGGAGTTTGTTGCTAATAGACTAAGGCTAATGAAAGAGCTGGTGATGAAAGTTTTATCAAAAGCTACAGCTGTTTCCATAGATTCAAGGCCCTTAAAATTTGCACCCAAGTAAGTAGCAAAGCAGAGGCTGGGGATCCTGCAGGGACTAAGAGTTAAAGGTTTCAACATATGGTCAATGTAGAAGAAAACGGTTCAAAGATGTTCAATAGTTTGTAAATTAAGGAAAATAAAAAAAAGTTCTTGGTTCTAAATCTTTAAAGGATCATCTCATACTCTTGTTTGTTGGAAATTCATGAAGGGCTTCCAAGTTTAAATGTCCCTAAGTCATTTCGGACTTAACACAGAGGTGTGCAAAGAGCAATGTGAACAATTTGTAAGTTAAGGAAGTCTTGAAGACTGTACCTATTTGTTTTCTTCCTGGTGTGAGAAGTCCATCTTTTCCTACCCTTATAAAACTTTGCTTTACTTTTACAATCATGAATATATTACAGAGACTAATAGAAGCAGCATGACATAGTTATTTGTTTGCAAAGCTCCTGAATAATCAAAATATCCCTCAAATATTCCTTTAAAGGTGGACTAAATTGGCTGCTCAACATTTTTTATATAGGAGAAACATATTTATGGACAGGTGTAATAAAATATATGGTAACCTATTTCCATTTAGAAAATTATCTTTCCTCTCTTCCTTCCCTACTTTTTCTTTCCTTTCTTCTTTCCTTCCCTCTGCTTTCATCCTTCCTTTAACTCTCACTCTCTCCCTTTTTCCTACCCTTTTTCCAAATATCAGGGTTTACATTTTAAGATCACTCTTTTCTAAATTAAAGAGAAATTTTTTAAAGAAATATTGCTGCGAAAGGAGATTTCAAATAGAACAGAAAGTAAAAGATGGAAAGAAGCAGTAAAAGCAGGAACTACAAATTTTAAAAATACCATCAATAAAAAATATTTTGAAAGCCAAGAAATATAGTCTAAACAAAAGCAAAGAGAAAAAAGAGCAGTTATAGAAATACTGTTCTTAAAGATGTCTAATTCATTTGCATGAAAAGAATAAGTTCAAATATCACCTTGTATAATCCAGTGATAAATAAATATTACTACTGAACCATACAATATTGTTGCTTTTGAAAATCTAATGGCATTGAGAACAAGAAAGATAAAAGAGCAATAACATAGTGTCTCTCACCTCAACTTTATAAGAGTAATAGCAAGAATTCTAATAAGGAACCACCAGGAATTAGGAATTCAGAAAACATAAAGACAGTTTGTAGATTTTAAAAAAATATCTTAAAACATGTGGGGAGAAGACTATTAGAAAAATAAGCAGCCATGATATATACATGAAATGAGTACCATATGGTAGTCTTGATTCACATTCAATATCTTTCACCACTTTGCTCCTAACTGTAATTCTCTAATCATTTCCACCTACACAGGTCCTTATTCTTAACTTCTCCTGATTTAGGTTAGAGTCAAACTCCTCAAGTGGATATAAAATAAAAGGCTTTTGTACATTTTCAAAGCAAGCTAAGTGTTAGAATCCCTTTTGGTCTTTTATATCAATCAGAATAAAAGTATAAGGAGACACTGTTATAAAACATAAAAAAGATTTCAATAACTGGCAAAGGAACTGTAAGTAGAAAAAATTATGTCACCATATAGAAGAATTTTAGTTGCCATTAAAATGTAAAGTTATGTCAACATATGAAAATGATGGATGTTAGAAAATGGACTAAGTGGATTGGTATTCCAATTACAGATGACTCAACTTTTTGGATCTTATAGATTTAAAAATCTGATTAGAAAGTTGATGTTATGTCATCCCCTAACAAAAAAGGACAGTTCAAGTAGGACAAGACCAGATTCTTTCTATGATCTGAGTGGTTACAATTTTTCTAAGATGGTGAAATAGTCACATTTTATTTTATTCTTTTTTATTATTTACTTAGTGCACCCCAAATTAAGTAGATCAGTATTGACAAAATAACCACACCATATTTTGTTTTAAGTTTCTTATGTTCCAGCTAATTTCTGAAGCTTTACGCACCACTCTTACAGAGCTTATTAACATTGATATCTTAATATCCTAAGCTACCATTCAAGGGAGTGTTCTATTGTTTTGAGCTTCTTAGAAGGTCTAAAATCAGAGTACATTCCCATTCATGAAAATTCGTGGAAGAGATTAATATTTGAATTCTAAATAAATATTCTTTAGTCTTTTACGCATAACTTTCAATTTATACCACTTTCTGGTATAAATTCTGTATTTATTGCCACTAATTGTTAATACATTAATGTTCAGGTTATTAAAATTATTTAGTAAATATAGATGCTGAAATCATAACAAACATCCACCAGCATAGGGACATGCAAACACTTAAATATGTAAATTGAAGCATACCATGATTCAATTCAATTAATATGAAACCCAGTTTTATTATGGAAAAGGACTTTTATTAATCTCCTCTGTGTAGTAATATGTTAGTCTCAATTCAAAACAAGCTCAGTAAAGTCCCTCTTTTTAAAGAGTGTATAGAGAGTTTATTACTTTAAGTGATATTATCAGCTTTTTTATTTTAAAAATATGTATTTTTCCAAATTATTGCAGCAGCTTGAAAGTGAAAATTGAGAAGGCTTCAGATTTAACCTACAATGCTGTCAAAATGCAAAACCGTTTTGGAAACTCTTTTTTGACATTGTCATGATAGACATTTTATGAGCCACATGAGAAAATTGCCTCCAATACTTTAAATTCATCCCTCATTCAATACCGTAAAAGGCCTTTCTTCTTTGATAATTCATTTTAGCCACAAGATTTACTTGTATAGTTCTCTCTGAAAAGCAAAACTCAACGTAGGCGGAAAAAATCAAAATTTGTTGCTCTCGCATTTATTTACAGAATGGACCAGAGGTTCTGAAGACTTATTTTGTTACCTTCATGGAAGCACTTTCTTGCTAATTTATAACCAGATCTCACAAAAGAGACAACTCAAAAGTGAAGAGAAGAAGAGAGATAATCAAGTTCTTTAAAGAGTAGGTATGGCAAAGACATAAGCTGTATATTTTATTTGAAAGGTTTTTTCTTTTAAAAATTGCATTCAATACATAGGACTTCCTTTATTAAAATAAACAACAGACAATATATAGACTCCATATCTTTTAGTACCTAGCAGTGTAATATCGTGGTTAAGATTCTGAACTGTTGAATTCAGACATTGACGTAGAAAATCTGGCTTCAAAGCTTATTACGTGAGTGACATCGGCAAGTTTCAGATAAAGTAGATAATTGTTGAGAGTATTAAATGAGATAATCTAAATAAGGTGTTAGCATCATATCTAGAATACACTAATTCAGTTTTCCCATTTTTTTCTCTGCTTCTTAGCTCATGTATGCTTGATTCTGTATGTGTACTTGTATTTGTATGTGTAATTATGTATGTATGCGGAACACTGTCCGTATATCAAACTTTACATATATTAACTATGCAAAATGGTCTGCGAAGTAGCTTATGTTGGTAGTAACAATATCTCTTTTATCACAGCAAAAGAAATGAGTTGGAATGAATACTCTCTTCCTAATAGAAAAAAAAAAATCTAATGTAGAAAGAAAAGACATTATAGAGTTTGAGAATTTAATAGATCCTTGTCAATTAGAAGATTTACTGAGTAGCTAGATAATAAACAAAATGGAGTAATCACAATTACTCAACACATAAATCTACTGTGGTTCAAGTCTTGGTAAGAATTTAATATTTTAAATTCTTTCTTTGTTTAGCTGAGAGCAAAAAACATGGTATGATGATGAAAATGAAACAATTTTCTCACATCCAAGAGATGTTGATCTAATTGATACAGAGAAATTGCAGTCACACTGTAATAGTATCTCAGATTATAGACAGGCAGAACTAAGAGAGTGGTCATTATTTAGAATTACTAACATTGTTTAAATGTTGGACATTGCATAATTGATTATATTTTCCAGTTTCATATACAATGTTAGATAAATTCCTTCACAACATGCTTTCTTAAAGTGTATGCTTATAACATGTTAGCAGTAATGAACTAATACAGAGACTGGGTTCAGGGATTGGACATATTGAAACTCAAATACTGGCCCAACAATTTCCTTGCTGTTACCTTGGGCAGAACATATGTGCTGATTTTCCTCATTTCTAAATGACAGATAATCATAGAACTTCATACCAGTGCTATGCAGATTAAACGAGGTAGTTCATCTATTTTAGTATCCAGGCTACTCAAAGCAAAATACCATGAAATGGTAAGGCTGAAACAAAGGGAATATTGGCTCAGAGGTTTTTTTTTTGTTTGTTTTGTTTTTAATTTATTTTTATTGTGGGTAAAAATAAAAATTCTCACAATGGAACCAATGGCTTAGAGTTTTGAAGCCAAGAAAATGTCCAAATCAAGGCGTCATCAAGGTGATGCTTTCTTCCCAAAGATCAGATACTGGCCATCCTTGGCTTCTCTGTCACATGGCAAGGCACATGGCGATGTGTGCTGGTCTCTCCCTTCTCTTCCATGTTTCATTGCTTTCAGCTTCTTGCTTCTGTGACTCCCCCCCCCCTTTCTGTATTCATTTTGTTTATAGTTATATCCAGTAATAGGATTAAAACCCATCCTGAATGAGGTGAGTCACACCTTATCAAAAGGTACTACTTAACAATGGATTTATATCCACAGGAATGGTATAGATTTAAGAACATATTTTTCTGGAACACACACAGCTTTATCCACCAGACTCCACCTTCTAGCCCCCAAAATACATGTTCTTTCTATATGCAAAATACATTCATTTTATCAGAATATTCAAAAAGCCTTAAGTCATTTCAATAACAATACTAAGTACAAAATCTCATAAAAAATAGCTAATAGGTATGTTCTGTCCTGAGGCACAATTCCCCTCTGTCTGTGAGCCTGTGAAATCTAGAGAAGGACTTATTGCTTCAAATACACAAAGGAGAGACAGGTTTAGGATAAATATTCCCATTCCTATCAGAAGAAATTGGAAGGAAAACAGGGATCATGGGTCCCTAACAATTCTGAAACCCTGCAGGGCCTACTGCATTAGATTTCAAGGTCTTAGGGTCATATATTGAATGATATTTTGTCCTCCAAGCTTGTTGAAGCAGCAGCCCCAACCCTTATTAGTGCTTGCACAGTGGCAATGCTCTCCCCAACCACTGAGGTTAAGGCTCTACCCTCTCCAACCAGTGGGGTGGTGGCCAGACTCTCCACAATCCCCATTGCACAGGTTCAACCCTCTCAGATTCCTGGAGTGGTGGCCAGACTATTCACAATCTCTGGGGAGTAAGCGGCACCCTCCCTGAAGCCTGGGGTGGCAGTATTCTTCCTGAACAATGGGGAAAGTGACCCACCCTCTTCAAGCTCCAGGGTAGACTTAAGTTTCCACACACATGGGTGGGCGCGCTCTCTTGGCCTGAGAAGACAGCTTCGATCCAGAACTCCGCTTCCATGATTCTGCTGTTGAAGTGATTTTTCCTTCAATCTGTCCCTTTTCTGTCTCTTTTAGTCAAGGCTGGCAGTGTTTCTGTTCATACAGATCTCCCAAAAACCTGTCCATTTTGCATGCAGTACAGAGGGGTCCAATCATCAAAAGACCTTTCCACAAATCCTTCCTGGATAACTGCATTTCCAATCCTGACTTTCATTGAAATAGCCGACTGGATCCTTGTTTATATAAACCCTCAAATGGAGCACTATTCTCTGAGGACTTGCTTTCCTGAAACTCAGAATATTCCAAGTCATCAATTTCTGGTTTCTTTGTGCCCAGGAGTTCAGTTCTCAGCTTATCCCATTCTTCTGACATTTTACTATAACATGTAATGAGAAACCAGACTGTATTTTCCATATTTTTCTTGGAAATTTCCTCAGCTACATATCCAAGCTTATCATTCTCAAATTCTGCCTTCCATCTGACATCAGAGCTCAATTTCAACAAGATCTCTGCCATTTTAAAACAAGGGTGGCCTTTCCTCTAGTTTCCAATAACACATTCATCCTTTTTTCCCTAAGGTCTCATCAGAAGCAACCTTAGCATTCTTATTTCTACCGAGAGCCCCTTCAAAGAAATCTAGGCCTTTTCTAACAAATTGCTTATAATTCTTCCAACCTCTACCCAATTCCAAGGCCAGTTCAACAAATTTTGGTATTTGCAATAGTAGCACTCCACTCTCCTGGTACCGAATTCTGTTTTAGTTCTTAGATTGCTCAGTTTAAGCAATGGGAATTTATTTGCTTACAGTTTTAAAGCAGAGATAATGTCCAAATCAAAGCATCATCAAGTGATGGTTTCTTCCCAAAGATTGGCTGCCAGAGAACCTTGGCTCCTCTGCCACATGGCAAGGCAGACGGTGGCATCTGCCAGCCTCTCCCTTGTCTTCTGGGTTTTGTTGCATTCAGCTTCTTGCTTCTGTGGCTTTGTTTTTTTTTTCTCTCTCTCTGTTCCTTCCATTTAGAGGATTCCAGTAATAGGATTAAGACCCATCCTGAATGAAGTAGGTCATACCTTAACTAAAGTAGCCTCATCAAAAAATCCTATTTACAATGGATTCCCATCCACAAGAATGGATTAAATTTAAGAATATGTTTTTATGGGATACATATAATTCCATACCATCACACCATCTAAAGAATTTTGCTTAGTGCTTATACATATTGCTCATTTAATGTATATTTTTCCATCTATTATTTATTTTTATTGTACTATGACTATTTTTCTTTGGTTCAACTTATTTTAGTTTTCCAAATTAAGTTTTCCTTACATTCCATTTTCTGTTGATAGCTCTTTTATCTAAATTTCAGTCTTATTTTATATTTCCCTTTTTCATTCCTGCACACAATCACTAACTACTGCCAATATAGTCATTAGAATTGCTCTTCTGTCTAATCTTTTCTTTTTGATTACATTACCAGCACATTAGTTCATTTTGGATCTATGTAATATTTTTTACTAGTCTCCCTAGTATTTATTTCCCTGTCACTGCATCTTGTTTATTCCTATACAAAATTCATTTCAGCCTCCTATGCCAACCCCATTCCAAGCACTTTAGTGCTTTACCTTTTGCTCTTATCTAAAGAGAAGAGTAAAGTTTTCCAGACTCTGGCATTTACATATATACTTCAAACATCATCTTTTATTGCTCTCTGACATAAATGTATCTCTTCTTTGATCATTCCAAAGAAACAAGTCTTTATTTAATAGGATTTACCTGCATGGAAAACCTTTCTCCACATATTTATCAGCCACAGAAAGTTTACCAATCCTACTACCTTCTCTTTGATGGCATAACTAAGTATCTAATTTTCAATAAATTCTTCTTATGTTGACCTTTTGTCATTACATCATTTAGTGGTTAATCATATATTGTTTTAGTCTACTCTATGATATTTATTTGACATATATCCCATATCTTTTACTGCATTTTAAGATTATCTGCCGTACACACTATTTTATAGGATTTGATGTC
Organism: Tolypeutes matacus; assembly: GCA_026826555.1. NCBI lineage: Eukaryota > Metazoa > Chordata > Mammalia > Cingulata > Chlamyphoridae > Tolypeutes > Tolypeutes matacus. The sequence goes on from JAKSZT010054350.1 coordinate 7,317,190, forward strand.
TTTCTCAAAACTTTTAACATAAAATTTAAAAATACAAGAAATATTTACAGGAGAATTAATACCAAACAAAACAACAAAACTCAATTCTTGGCTCTTGGACATCCCATATGAAATAACAATACAAAAAAAAAAGATGAATCAACAGTTCTCAAGTCACTAGACATCAGGCAACAAAGAGCAGTGATCCTTGAGAGAAGGGAAATTCGTGGAGTTACAACTGTAATTCAACATCTTTCTGCATTGAGAATTTTCTAGCTGGAGCATATGGAGGGGCAATCAAAGCAGAACTCAGCAAATTATCTGATTAAGGGGAAGGAGTTGAATATCCAGAAGACAAAGTCAGCTTCAGTTCACAGAAGAGGATAAAAGAGAGTAAAGAGCTGCACAGAGAGGCATAACTATAGATCTGTAGCAGATCTTTCTTTAGTTTTCAGCAGAGTACTGATCAGCCCAGGTTTGAAGAAAACTCCTGAAGCAGAGGAAAGAACTACCAAATGTATTAGAAATATCAGGGCTAAGAAAGGGAAATATGATTTATCCTACTAGCCAGAAAGGAAAGCCTAAAGATTCAGGGGGTATTAGGTAGGGTGAATAGACATCCAGGCATTCCAGAGGTTACACTTATGCACTTCTCAGTAGGATCTCATTGACTGCCACAGTAAATATTATCTCAAATAGCCAGGCTCCTGAGGGCTCTAGGGACATCCAGACACTATAGGCAAGGCAGAGTTTGGTGCCCTGCCAGTGAGCCCTACCTTGGAATTTATGCTCCCCAGTGTGACAGAGTTGGACTCATCTGTGGTCTCCCTACACAAGACTCTTCTGTGCTTTCTATTTGAATCTATAGTTAGTACTGGACCTGATAGGTGTATGTCCAAGAGACTTAAATCTTTGGGCTCTCCATGTGCCAGTTGGGCCCTGAATCTCAACAGAGTTGTCAACACTACTCCCTAGTTCATTGGACTCACCCAGGACAACTAACAAGGACATGAGATGGACAATGTCCATCCCAAGAAACAGAGAGAACCTGCCAACTGCAAGCAAGATAGTCCCATCCATCTGCCCCATGGGATCTAAGCCCCCTCTCATATAGAGGCAGAATAGGCATCACCATTCCAGAATCATCAGAATTGGGGAATGAACGATGGACTAGAGTAGACTTACTGTTATTCTACTATAGACTTATTGTTATTTTAGCAATGGAAGAACTTTTACCACTGATGTGGACTTAGTGGCCACCAGAGGTTCTGAAGGGAGGGAGAGGGAAAAATAGGTGTAATATGGGGGCATTTTCGGAACATTGGAATTGTCCTGAATGCCATTCCAATGATGGATACAGGCTATTATTTATTTTGTCATAACTTAGAAAATTGTGCAGTATAGAGTGTAAAATATAATCCATGCTTAGTGGCAAAGCTCCAATATGTGTTCATCAATTTCAATGAATGTACCTCACTAATGAAGGATATTGTTAATGTGGGAAAGTGTGGGAGGGGTAGGGGTAGGGGCATATGGGAATTCCATATATTTTTTATGTAACATTTATGTAACTAAAGCATTTTTTAAAGAAATTTTTAAGTATTAAATAAAAAAATGATTGCAAGCAGGTACTGTGAAATATTTTATGCCAATAAATTTGAGAACTTAGATGAAATAGAAAATTCCTTGAAAGATACAAACTATAAAGCTCATCCAGAAAGGAACAAATAACATGAGTAACTCTGTTTCTATTAAGTACATTAAGTTTTAAAAAGAACAAAGTTAGAGAACTAACACTATTTATTATAAACAAGACAATTTAAGACTAGACAAAAGGATCAATAGAACAGAATAGAGTCCAACAGTTGACTCACACATGTATCAGCAAAGGATTTTCTACAAAGGTGCAAAGGAAATGTGATGAGGAAAGGTTAGTCATCTCAAAAATTAGTGCTGGAAAAAGTAGCCATTTGCAAAAAGATGAACTTCGATCCATACTTCAGACTATGTACAAAGCTTAATATAAATGAATCACAGGTCTCATTTTAAAACATAAAACTATGAAACTTCTATAAGAAAACATGGGAGAAAAATCATTGTGACCTTAGGTTAGAAAAGGAGTTGGCAACCTACAGCCCACTGGCCAAATCTAATCTTTCCTCCCTCCTCCCTCTGTCACTTAGTTTTATAAGAATTGCAAGCTAAGAAAATGTTTTATATTTTAAATGACTGGGAAAAAAATGGAAAAAAAGAATACTACTTCAAAACACATGAAAATTATATAAAATTCAACTTTCAGACAATAATTATTGGAATAGAGCCACACTCATTCATTTATATATTGTGTGGCTGTTTTCATGTTACAATGGCAGAAATGATTAGTTGAGGTAGTGGCCATGTATGTGGCACACAAAGCCTTCGTTATTTACTATCTAGTCTTAAGGATAAAGTTGCCAACTCCTGGGAGAAGCAATGATTTCCTATATGTGACAGCAAAAGCACAATCAAAAAAAAAAAAAAAAACCATGATAAATTGGACTTCATCAAATTTCAAAATCTTGCTCTTCAAAAGATAATATTAAGAGACTATAGGGAAGCGGCTGTGGCTCAATCAGTAGGGCTCCCATTTACCATATGGGAGGCCCCGGGTTCGGTTCCGGGGCCTTCCTGGTGAAGGCAAGCCCGCCCGCACAGCATGGTTAGCTGACCCAGCGAGCACAAGCAGCAAGGGGGGGATAAATGAATAAATAAATAAAATCTTTAAAAAAAAAAAAAAAAGAGAGACTATAAAACAATCAGACTATGAGAAAATAATAACAGATCAGATATCAGATAAAGGACTTGGGTCCAGAATATAAAAAGCTCTAAAAAAATTCCACGATAAAAAACAGATTTAAAAAAAAAGGATAAAATACTTAAATAGACATTTGACCAAAGAAGATGTACAGGTGGCATATAAGCTCATGAAATAAGGAAAACATCAATAGTTTTATGGAAATGTAAATTAAAACCATGAGATGGCAATATGTCTGATAAGAATGGCCGAAATGAAAAAGACCAAGTGTTGGGGAGGATATGAAGAAATTGGACTTCTCATACACTGCTGATAGGAAAATAAAATGTTTCAAACATTGAAAATATTTTGGAACTTTCTTACAATGTTAAGTACCCACATCATCCACCCACCTCATTCTTTGGTATTTGTCCAAAAGGATAAAAGAATACATTCATAAAAATTACTTGTATAGGAATGTGTACTCAATTCAAAGTCTTTTGAAACTTGAAACATTTTTAGCAGTCATCTTTTCTCTCTCTCTCTCTCTCTCTCTCTGTGTGTGTGTGTGTAAGAGAGAGAGAGCAAGATTAAAGACAATTAAATGAAACATTGGGAATTTTGCAGACTTTGGTAAGAATTGTAGAATCTTCAGTTGAAATGCTATGATTTCTGCAGATCAAATATAATTAAGAATTTTTATCCTGCATATATTCATCGATTTGAAAAATGAAATATTGGGTTAATAATAGACTCTGACTGTGGAGCATTTTAGGCAATGAAATAAGGTGTGTTTTCTAAGTGTAAGGAGAAGCTTAAGTAAATTAAATGTTTTAACTTACTCATCCTCCTCTAACAACCAAATAAAAGGATCCTGTATTCTTTATTATGGGGCTTTCTAGAAATAATTAGGGTATCCTTCTACCAACTTTCTCAGAACTATAGAAATAATTAGCCTTATTAGTCATCTCTGAGAGTCCAAAATCTCATTGGGCACCAGAGCATGATAGTTCATCAACTCAACATTAATTTGATTGCCAGATTGTTTACATTGATCTCTATGTCCCAGACATTGCTGCTACCACACATCTAGAGTAATCTTTCTTTAAAAAGTACATAGAAGAGCATAGATTACCACAAGTTCATTGAGGAAACAGATATTTTCATTCATCCTGGCCAGCTAGCACATGTCCCATAAACCAGATGCAACTTTGAGCCTCACAGGGTGGTAAGTTCTTATCTTTTAAGTGACAGAGTCATAAAGTGGAGCAAATGATCCTTACATGTAATCTCATGCAACATCACACTTCAAGGTTCTCAGTTAGTGAGTTAGTAATAACTCTTCAGCCTTAAGTATCTACAATTGACCATAAGTTATCTCATATCTGCCCTCTCCTATTGATTTTATTACTTGAGGATCCTGTCAATAATTTTCATCCTTCTCACTTTTTTATGTTAGTAGCGAAGGCAGGTCTAAATTAACTACTAATTTGTAAAACAGATGCAAAAGCTATCTCTTTCTGTCTCTCTTTCTTTGTCACAACACTCATTTTTTAAAGAATATTTATAAATTAAAAAACTGCTAATTTTACATACTATAGAACTAGTGTAGTGGAGACTTTTCTTCTAAGAATGTAAATATGCTCCATGGAACCGATTGCTCTCTGTAGTTATTTCTCAGTATATAATCTTACTTATAATATCCTATAATCAAATCACATGAGAAGCAAGAGAGACACCACGGGTACCCTAAACCAACCCCTATTACAGAAATGATGATATTGGTGGTGAGAGAGGTTTAGTGATATACCCAAAGCCATAGAGTGAATAAATGTCTTAGTGGGACTTGGATTTCTATCTTCATTCATTCATTAATTTAAAAATTCTAGTAATGAGCCACACATTATGCTAACTATAAAAGCCATAGAGGATTAATTCACTTTTCTAGTCATCTAAGTAATTAACAACTAGGGAAGAAACTAAGCCACACATCATTCCACTCAATCACTTTTTGATATCCATAGTTCTTTGATAGAAGAAATCTGCTATCAGTACATCCTATGCAAAATACTGCTAACATTACCTAACAATATAGGTTTGTGGGTTTAATTTAATTTGTTTCAATTTAAAAATATACTCAATCTAAAATATGAAGGGAAGCTGCCTGTTAAATCCTTTCAGCTTTGAAAATGAGGGCTTAAAATTGAAATGTGGATTTGATTTTTATTTATGTATGTGCCTTAAATCTACTTCGCAATAAGACAGTTTTACTGTTAACCATATACGTGGTTACATTTTGCTTTCAATTATGCAAAAACATAAAGGAGAGATAAAAATTGGAATCAAGCTTTAATTAACATTTCTTATAGTTCTTTGTTATCACTTAGGTAATATTTTCAAGTGTATTTTGATGGGGTACATCCATTCTTTCATAACTATGCATGCTGCATGTCTAAACACACATTTTCCCTATATACACTCTGATGATACCATGCTTTCAAAACTATTTTCAGTTTTTGATTCAACAGAAAGAAGAATTTTGGCAGAAAGTGTCAAATGATTGATGGCAATAATTATGGAATTTAGTAAAATGATTAAATATTCATTAATTTGTTAAATTTATAAAGTAAGATGTAATTTTCCTTATAAACACTTGTATAATAAAACTTCAGAAGAAGTCCTACTTAGAATGATAAAAAATGATGATTTAACCTACAGACATGAACATTTAGGACAGTAGACAAATCTTCCATGAAAGAACTAATGGCAGACTCACAGTTTGAATTCTTTGTTAAACCACAGAGTATTTGGAGGATGAATCCGCAAACAAAGGCCAAAAAAGCATATGTCTATGACTGTTTTTACAAAATATAAATACAAATATACTAGAGAGAAGGAATGTATGGCAGGGAAAACAGAGAGAGATTGAGAGGTTATGAGTTTTCTTTGTTTTTTATTACTATTATTATTATTGGAATAATGAAAATGCTCTAAAAATGATTGAAGGATTGAATGTACAACCACATGATTATACCGAATACTACTGATTGTATACTTTGGATGGATTTATGCTTTATTAATATGTATCAATATAGTTGATTTGTTTAAAAGAAAAAAGCATACCCTGTTACATCTGGTACCTCTCAGACTGAGCTTTCTTTCTTATTTTTATTTATTTTTTTATTAGAGAAATTGTAGGTTTACAAAAAAAAATCATGCAGAAAAACAGAGTTCCCATCTTATGTCTTTTATTAAGTCCTTGCATTAGTGTGGTACATTTGTTAAAATTGATGAAAGAACATAATTATAATTGTACTATTAACTATATCCATGGTTTATATTAGGTTTCATTGTGTTGTCCTATGTGGTAGTTTGTTTGTTTTAATTTTTATTCCAGTAACGTATATAAAACCTAAGACTTCCCCTTTTAGCCACATTCAAATATATAATTCAGTGCTGTTAATTAAATTCATAATCACCACCATCTACTACCAAAATATTTCCCTCACTCCCAGTAGAAACCTTGTACAAAATAAACATTAACTCCCATTCCTGTCCTCTGGTAGTCTGTATTCTAGTTCCTAACTCTATGAATTTACTTATTCTGATTATTTTATATCAGTGGGATCATATAATATTTGTCCTTTTGTGTCTGGCTTATTTCACTCGACATAATGTCTTCAAGGTTCATCCATTTTGTCACATGTATCAGTATTTCATTCCTTTTTCCAGCTGAATAATATTCCACGTAAATGTATACCACATTTTGTTATCCATTCATCTGTTGATGGACACGTGGGGTGTGTCCATCTTTTGGAAAGTGAATAATGCCACTATGAACATGGGTGTGCAAATATCTTTTCAAGTTCTTCCTTTAAATTCTTTTGGGTATAAACCCAGAATTGGGACTGCCAGATCATACGGTAATCATGTACTTAACCTTCTGAGGAACTGTCAAACTATCTACCACAGTAGCCACACCATTTTACATTCCCACCAGCAATTAATGAGTGCTCCTATTTCTCCACATCTTCTCCAACACTTGTTAATTTTAGTTTCTTCAAATAGTATCTCACTTTGGTTTTGATTCTGCATTTCCCTAGTGACAAATGATGGTGAGCATTGTCTTAGTTTGCCAAATGGCTGCTGATGCAAAGTACCTAAAATCTGGTGGCTTTTTAAAGGGGATTTATTTGGGATAAAAACTTATAGTTCCAGGGCTGTAAGAAGTCCAAACTGATGCACCTTCAGAGATGCTTTGTCACCAAAGTCAGCTACCATTGATGCTGGCATATTGCGAGGTGAAGCAAAATGGCTGCTGATATCTGCTCAGGTTCTTCCTTCCCCTCTGAGCTTTCTCTCTCAGGCTCAGCTGCTCCACTTTCTTCCCAATTTCTGCTGCAAGCTGGCATAGGGCTTGCGTATTAGGCTTTCCTATATCAGTCTCAGCTGTTCCACTCTCTTCCCAAGTTCAGCTGTAAGCTACAGGCAAATGGCTCATCTCTCCCTGGGACCTCAGCTGTTTAAGCCTTCTCCTTTCTGTCACATGGCAGGATAAAAAATGACAGCACTCTCTCTTCTTGTGTCTGTCTGTCTGTGTGAGTCCATTTATATCAGACCCACCAAGAGACAGGGACTCGACCAGAGTCGTGCTTCACTAATGTAGTCCAATAAAAAGCCCTACAGTTGTTTTTTTTGTTTGTTTGTTTGTTTTTTTTTTTTTAATTTTACCAGGAGATACCGGGGATCGAATCCAGGTCCCTCCATATGGGAGACAGATGCTCAACCATCTGAGCCACATCTGCCCCCGAACCAGTTGTTTTATAATTCAAAATTGGCCCTTTATAAAAAGCATTCCAATTAATAGATGAAGAATGGTTTTTTTGGTTGGGTTTTTTTTTTTTTAGATGAAGAATTTTGTTTGTTTTATGTTTATTATTATTATTTTTTGGAATAATGAAAATGCTCTAACAATAATTGAAGTGATAAATACACAACTGTGTGATTATACCAAATACCATTGCTTTTACACTTTGGATGGATTTATGCTTTATTAATATGTATCAATAAAGTTGATTTGTTAAAAAAATTTTTAATGCACAGAAAAAAAAAAAAAAAGCCCTACAGCAATCTTAACAGGTAATCTGATCAAATACCGGTCAACTGAATTTAAGGCAATCAAAGAATATCACACCCAGATGAACAGATCAGTTTCCAAATATAATATTTCTCTTTTGGGGATTCATAAAATAATCTCAAACTGCCACAAGCAACTTTTCATGTACTTATTGGACATATATATATATATATATATTTTAAGATTTTTATTTATTTATTCATTTATCCCCCCCTTGCTGCTTGTGCTCGCTGGGTCAGCTAACCACGCTGTGCGGGCGGGCTTGCCTTCACCAGGAAGCCCCCGGAACCGAACCCGGGGCCTCCCATATGGTAAATGGGAGCCCTACTGATTGAGCCACAGCCGCTTCCCCATATATATTCTTTAGAGAAATGTCTTTTCAAGCCATTTGCTCATTTTTAATTGGGTTGTTTGTCTTTTTGTTGTTGAGTTGTAGGATTTCTTTATATATCCTGGACATTAAACCCTTACTGGTTATGTGGTTTCCAAATATTTCCTCCAGTTAAGTAGGTTGTATTTTTACTTTCATGATAAAGTTCTTTGATGCACAAAAACTTTTTTTTATTTTGATGGGGTCCCACTTATCTATGATTTTTCTTTTTTGGTTCATGTTTTGAGTGTAAAGTCTAAGAAAACATTGCCTAATACCAGGTCCTGAAGGTGCTTCCCTATGTTTTCTTCTAGGAATTTTATAATTCTGCTTCTTATATTTAGGTATTTGATCCTTTTTGATTTGATTTTTATACATGATGTGAGGTAGAGGTCTACCATCATTCTGTTTTTTTTAATTTGGACATCTAGTTTTCACTGCACCATTTGTTAAAGAGACTGTTCTTTCCCAATTAAGTGGATTTGGCACCCTTGTCAAAAAATCAGTTAGCAATAGATATGAGTTGATCTCTAAACTCTTAATTCATAAAAGTCAACACTATATTTTTTAAGGAACTGGAAAAACTAACCACAAAATATATTTGGAGAGGCAAGAGGCCCCGAATTGCCAAAGATATATTGAAAAAGAAAAATGAAGTTGGAGATATCACATTACCTGACTTTAAAACATACTACAAAGCTACAGTGATCAAAACTGCGTGGTATTGGCACAAGGATAGACCTACTGATGAATGGAACCGGATTGAGAGTTCTGATATAGATCCTCGCATATACAGTCATCTGATATTTGACAAGGCCACGAAACCCACTCAGTTGGGAGAGAATGGCCTCTTTAACAAGTGGTGCTTGGAGAACTGGATATCCATATCCAAAAGAATGAGAGAAGAATACCATCTCACACCTTATACAAAAATCAACTCAAGATGGATCAAAGATCTAAATATAAGAGCCAAAACCATAAAAACCTTGGAAGATAATGTAGGGAAGCATCTACAGGACCTTGTAATAGGAAATGGTTTCATGAATTTCACACCCAAAGCACGAGCAGCAAGAGAAAAAATTGATAAATGGGATCTCCTCAAAATTAAAAACTTCTGCACCTCTAAGGATGTTATTAAGAAAATAAAAAGGCAACCT